>CM076572.1:1023282851-1023754818 GCA_034641835.2 Pinus albicaulis
GTTCAATCGGCCATAGCCTTTTTCAGGTGGGCTTGGGATTCCAGCCACTATGCCCCATTGACGTAGCCATGCCATTTGCAGCTTCTCAGGCCAATTCAGCTCATGTCCAGTCTGAAGTTGACAAAGCCAGTAGCTTCATCGAGCGCATTCAACACATCCGCCAACAGGTTCATGATATATTGGACAGAGTCAATGCCAAGTACAAGCAACGCCATGATCAACACCGGGTGCCACACAACTTCCAGGTGGGTGACAAAGTATGGCTACATTTGCAGAAGGAGCGCCTCACTGGACCCCACCGCAAGCTTCGCCCGCTCCGATACGAGCCGTACACTATCACCAAGGCTGTAGGGAACAATGCATTTGAGCTCAGTATTCCACCATTCCTTGGTCTGCACCCAGTCTTCAATGTGGATCGCCTTCGTCCTTACTTCCCACCTCTACTGGACACCTCGGACATTGCAGAACAACTCACACCAACTGAGTTAAATCCAGACTGCATGGAACAAGCCACCATAGATTGCATCATGGACATGTAAATCAAGAACACTCGCCAGTAGCAGATCCAACTATATCGGGTTGTCAAAGCTGGCCAACTCCTGCACCAAGGAAAGTGGTTCACCAGGGACCAAGTTCAGCAGAAATTTCCTCATCTCATGGAGGAACTTAACGCAATGGGGACCATTGCTTCCTAAGGGGGAGGAATGATCCAGGTGGATATTGGTGGTCACCTGCCTATTCCACTTGGGGCTCCACCATTGTCCATTTCAGTTTTTCAGTGCACAGTTTACTATTTTTAGCAGTTTTTCGGGTCCTAAACTTCCGGAGCCGTTTTGAGGCCCTAAACGACGTTTTTTGGGAAAACGGAGGGCAACATGGGTCCATGGAACATGTTGCTCGTTCCAAATTTGTAGTCCTCTGATAGATCTTTCTAACGAGGTATGGTACGCGTCAAACGGAGATCGTATGCCAAAGTTACGCCCCTGGGAAGTTGAAACACCAATTTACCCAAACGGGGCCCATAGTTTTGGCGCTTCATCTCCCAGGGTTAGGGTTTTGGCTGTTTAGGATTTCCCATTGTTTCTAAATGATAAATAGGCCCTCGAGCCTCATTGTAACACAGTTCAGAGGCCTGTAGCCGCCACATCTCTTCTCAGAGATAGCTACCAGCGCCCTAGCTAGTTTTATTTCCATTTTGTCTGTAAGCAAAATTTAGTTCGTTGATATTAATGAAATGAAGTGTTATTTGCGCTGCATCTCTGTATTTATGTTTATATGTTTATTCTGTTGCGTTCCTGCATAAATCCGGATCACTATTATTAAATTTAAATTTCATATTCCTCTCACTAACGAATTGTTAGATGACTTACATGGAGCAGTTTACTTGACCTAGCTGGAACTTCATTCAGGATATCATAAAATTAGAATGAAGACTAAAGAAATTAGGAAAACAAAATCTATAATTCATGAGGATCATTATGGGTTTTTTTTCATGCCTTTTGGCCTTAGTAATGCACCTTCCACATTTAATGGTTTGACGAATTCCATTTTCAAACCCTTTGAAAATTTTCATTAGTATTTTTTATGATATACTAATCTAGAACAAGTCATGGAAGGATCTTGTTCCACATGTTGATATGGTTATGAAACTATTAGAGGAGAATAAATTATATGTGAAAACCTCCAAATGTTTCTTTGGAGTACAAGAGGTGGAATACTTGCGTCATATTGTATCTAATGATGGTGTTAAGGTAGACCCGAACATAATTAAAGCCATTAAGGAATTAAAAATCACCACAACCATAAAGCATATTCGAGGATTTCTTGGGTTGAGAGGATATTATCACAAGTTTGTTAATAATTATGGGAGAATAGTAGCACCTATAACAACAATACTAAAGAAATATGTATTTTATTTGACTCGAGAAGCAACTTAGTCCTTTGAACATCTTAAAGAGGAAATGTTCCAAGCGCTGATTTTATCTATGCCAAACTTCAAAAAAAACTTTATTATAGAACGTTATGAATCGAGAATGGAATTCGTGGTGTTTTAATGCAAGAAGGAAGGCCCATTTCTTTTGAAAGTCATTCAATCAAAGGAAATTATTTACAAAAGGCTAATTCTGGGAAAAAAATGTTGGCAATATTAAATGAACTAAAGAAATGAGGACCTTACCTATTGGAAAGAAACTTCAATATAAAAACAGATCATGATAGTCTTATATACTTTTTGGAAATTATCTTCAGAAGAGTAGAAAAAATGCGTCATAAAGATATTAGGTTATGACTTTGAAATCATTCACAAAAAATGGAAGAAAAATATTTTTGTAGATTTACTCTCAAGGAAGGATGAGGATGTGGAAGCATTGCTTTGTGCCATGTCTAATATCCAACTTGATTGGATAAAAAAATCATAGGATACATGGAAGAACAACGAATGAGATATGGATAGTCATTCAAAATTTGTAGCAATACCATAATACATGTGATAAATTTAGCTCGAAAAATGTATCATTATGCTACAAATATCACTTATATCTTTGTAAGAACTCCCAACTAAAACAAAACATTCTTTTGGAATTCTAGAATTCCAGCTTAGGAGGTCACTGAAGATTTTTGAAAACTTATTAGAGGATAAAGAAGGATTTTTTTGGGTGGGCCTTAAATTTGATATTCAAAACTTTGTGGAAGATTTTTTGGTTTTCCAATAAAATAAAGTTGAGACAATTAAGACCCTATTTCTATCATGATGTTTAGCCATTCCAAGTTAGCATGAGGAGGAGGTGTTAATGGATTTTATTACAAGTTTACCCAATTTTGAAGGAAAGAGCATCATCATGGTGGTAGTTGATAGAATTAGCAAGTATGCACACTTTTATGCATTATCTCATCCTTTTAAAGCTTATACAATTTATAATTCGTTTATGGAAACAATTCAAAAATTACATGGAAACCAAAATATTATTTTAAGTGACAGATATCCCATTTTAAATATAAATTTTGGGAAAAAACTATTTTCTTGTATTGGTACTAAATTGGCTCATACCTCATATTATCATCCTTAATCATATGGGAAAACTGAGATAGTGAACAAATGTTTATAAGGATATCTTCATTATTTTGTATCTGATAAACAAACATAGTGGGTCTAGTGGTTACCTTCGGTTGAATGGTGGTATAACACTTCCTTCCATATTGTAGAAAAAATGACCCCATTTATGGAACTTTAACGACATAACCCATCTTCCATCAACTCATATTTAAGAGAAAATTATAAGCTCTAAGCAGTTGAAGATCACATCAAGCATCAACAACAAGTTCCCCAACTTTTAAAGGAAAACCTCACTCTGGCGTAGAATTCAATGAAACAAAAAGAAGATCAACATCACACTGAAATAAGCTTTGACATATGTGACTGGTTATTTTTACGGCTACAACCATCCACACAAATGTCACCCAATAAAGCTAAGAAGGATAATAAATTATCACCCAAGTACTATGGTACTTACAAGGCATTGCAAAATATTGGTGTTATGGCATGAAAATTAGAGCTACCTACATCTTGTAGAGTACACTGAGTTTTCCATGTTTCATATTTCAAGACAATTATTGGTGACAAACTCCCAATTCAAAAAATATTTTGAGAACTTGACAAATAAGGAAAAATCATATTGGAGCCTGAAGCGATCAGAAGAAAAAGAACCCGACAACTACAAAATCGATCATTTTCACATTATATCATTAAATGGGAGAACTTACCCATTGAATATTCCACATGGGAGGAAGATAATTTTATATAGATGCCTCCAAACTACTCAAGTGTTGAGGAAACCAATTTTTTTGAAGGAAAGGGGCATGTTAGTTCTCTAATAGTGTAGTGCCCTTATTTTTATTGTTAAAGTAACCTCTATATTGTTATTGTTGTTCCCTTACATTATTATTTTTATGTAGGATCTGATTATATTGTGGCCCCTTAGAATCCTATATTTAGAATGGAGGTATTTTCATTTTTATCATCGAATAATTTTTCGTTTATGTAATGTAAATGAGGCTTCCCCTTCACATAGGATATGTTTTAAGTTGTTGATATATATTTTCTTCTTCTTTCTGAGGTAGTTGAATTATACTTTGTATGCTCACAATTTCACTTCCTGACACATTCAATCCACACACTAATCTCACTTAAACTTTGCATAAGGGTATCCTATTTCTAAAATAGTTGTACCTAATTTATTTGAGCTTATATTTTTTCGAACACCCTAAGTGAAGAAAATACTTTCTCAAAACAATATTAATGTGAACACAATAAATTCCCTAGAGGAGCCACAAGATAATTAGTAGATTATGATGGGACCATGGACATAGGCGAAAAATAAGCCATCGTGATTTTTTTTCATATTCAAACATGCCAATTTTTATTTTAGGGAGCTTAAAATTATGCTCCATCCAGTGAGAAATACGGTGCATGGAGAGAAAAATGTGAAGGGGGTAAGGCCTCGGTGGTGTACTATCATGGAACTTCATGCAATATCCTCACACATGGTAGAGGTTCTCGGTCCAAAACTAACAACTAGAAGCTCATATTCATCCATTCCCACTGGAAGGACGTAACTTAGTGGAAACATCTTAGGGAATATTTCCCTAGAGGTTGAGGTGCGAGAGTAGTTATATCTAAGGTGATCTTGGTCATGTTACTTGAAGCATTACAAACTCTTTCGAGACATATTCTGAATACGTTTGGCCACTATAATCATATCCGTACATTGGTTGGTTTTTTGGTTGTTGGAAGCTTCACAAGTGACATTTATTACGTGCCCCCAGTACCCTATTTTAAAATATTGACAAGACTTAGTTACTACTTGAGAGGAATGGAATTAGGTATTTTTAGGAATTTTCTCACACACAAAACCTTAGATAAACCTTGTTTATTTAGTTTTACACACATTCAAATTAAAGGGAAAAATAACGATTTTTTTTCACTATCTTAAGTATGTGATTCATTTCTTTTCTAAAGAAAATGGATGTGTTCAACTGTGCTTACAAATGTAATAGACTTAGGTGTTGTTTATTTATTTCCTTTCTTGCCAATTTATTTATTTCTTAGAATACAATGTTTATTCTTAGTCACATTTTTCATAGGGATTATATCATCTTCATGTGGCACCTACATATGATTCACATTATAATGAAAATTATTTTACCTTTCATACATGATTATGCTTTCACATTTCATCATATTTTGAATAACCATTTTCGATGACACGTGGTCAAATACTTTTACTGACCTTCTCTCTTCTTTGACCCATCTTTCCTTGAGCTCAAAACAATTTTATTTTCATGTTTCAAATTATAACCCTTAGTCCATGAGACTAGAAGCCCAGGGTTTAGAAACATATTTTTTTTGAGTGAGGAGGAATTATCTTACCTTTGATCATATTTTGAGTCTCTCTTTTTCTTGAGAAAAGTATGGATACATTTACTAATTCGATATTCTTCAAGTCATCTTTCCCTGATATCGAAACCCCTTTATTTAAATGTTTCAACTCATAACTCTTGGTCCATGAAACCATTATACTACTTAGTTACCAATTGTAAACTTGTTTTTCATTTAACTGTTCCCTAGGGTTTTTCACTAGAACCCTAGGGTTTCCAATTGATTTTTATTAATTGAGGATGAATTACTTTATTGTTATTCATATTTTACATCACCCTTTTTGTTGACATAGGGACTGATACCTTTGCTAGTGCACTCTTCTTTGTCTCATATTTCCATGTGCTCAAAGCCTTTTTATTTCCATGTTTCAAATTATAACCCTTGGTCCTTGTCAACTTTTTCTACCTAGTTGCCAACTATCAGTTTGTTTTTCATTTAAATTTTCCCAAGGTTTTGTGAATAGAACCCTAGGTTTCCAAATTTATTTTTATTTATTGAGGAATATTTATTTTATTTTCCATCATATTCTGCATCACCCTTTTTGTTCACTCATTGATGGATGCCTTTATTGGTGCACTCTTATTCGACCCATGTTTCCCTCAGCTTGAAAGCATTTTATTTCCATGTTTCAATTTATAACCTTTGGTCTGTGTCAACTTCTGCAACCTAGTTTCCAACTGTTAAACTAAATGTCATTTAAGTTTTCCCTATGGTTTGTGACTAGAACCTTAGGGTTTCCAAATTGAATTTTGTTGAGTGAGTAGGAATTATTTTAACTTTCATCATATTCTGAATCAACTTTCATGTTGACACATATTTCCCTGAGCTTGAAACCCTTTTATTTCCATGTTTCAACTTATAACTCTTTCTCCATGGAAACTTATACTACCTAGTTGACAACTGTCAACTTGTTTTTCATTTAATGTTTCCCTAGGATTTGTGACTAGAACCCTAGGGTTTCCAAATTGATTTTTATTGATAGAGAATGAATTATTTTATCTTCCATAATAGTATGCATCATAATTTTTGTTTACACTCGGAGTGATACATTTACTGGTGGATTTTATTCAATCTATATTTCCCTGAGGTCAAAACCCTTTTATTTCCATGTTTCAACTTATAACCCTTAGATCATGTCAACTTATGCTACCTGGTTTCCAACTGTAAACTTATTTTTTTTATATTACTTTTCCCTAGGGTTTGTGACTGTAAACCTAGGGTTTCCAAATTAAATTAGTGAGGATGAATGATTTTACCTCTCATCATTTACTGAATCACCTTTTTTTTGTATAGGGAGCGATATTTTTACTAGTGACTCTTCTTCGAACCATATTTACCTAATCTTGAAACCCTTTTATGTCCATGTTTCAAATTATAGCCCTTGGTCTGTGTAAACTTATGCTACCTATTTTCCAACTGTCAAATTGTTTTTCATTTAACTTTTCCCTAGTTTTCGAGACTAGAACCATAGGGTTTCGAATAAATTTTTGTTGAGCGAGGAGGAACACTTTTACCTTTCATCATATTCTAAATCACCATTTTTGTTGACATAAGGAATGATACCTTTACCAATGATCTCTTCCTCAACCCATATTTCCCTAAGTTTGAAACACTATTCTTTTCATGTTTCAACCTTTAACCCTTGGTCCATTTCAAATTACTCTACCTATTTTCCTACTATCCAATCATATCGTGGCCTTCCACCTGTGGTGATTCTTAAAAATAAATGTGTATATTTACTATTCACTTTTCATATGATGATGATTCACTTGACTTACAAGTATATTTTGTATTGAACTATGCATGGAAGGAAATTTAACAACCACATTAGGGATAAGGTGTGTTCCATCAACATGATCAATGAAATGATGATCAAGAAGTTCCAAATGGACTTAATCAACAACTAGAGGAATCTGTGCCCTATCAATCTGATCAATTGTGACAAGGGGAACATCATGTACCATGTCAAGATAATGAACCAATCAAAGAAAATTCATTTTCCCTATAAATATGATCAACCATTAGACGAAAAACTATATTTCCTCTCGAGTTTCCGTGATAACAAGTATATGTTGTTGTTTGGAAAGGGGTGGACTATTTCTAGAAAATTTGGATTCAAGAAAAATAGAGGAACTTGAGGAGCCTATCCCTTCTCTCACTATTATATACCATGTCAATATCATCATTTGACAACATTCAGCTGTTACACAAACTAATCTACTACATGGGTTGATCAAACATAAAAAACTAAAACATGCCACAAAGCTTTTTGTTGTCGAAGATGCTAAAAACAAGAAGACACATGAATTTCACTAAAAATATATCAAAGTCACTCACTCTGTTTTGAAAGTAAATAAAAATTGATGTTTAAGATGTGCATATGGAAGTTACAAATTCTATTATTGCATGAAGTACCTCAACACAACAAAATTTGGAAATAATTCCAAAATGGATCCATGTCTAGAGAAATCCCTTACACAAGCATACCGAATTCAGGGTTTGAGTGAAATAAAATGATGAATCTACTTGTTGGGATCTTATCACTTGGAAAACCTACCAAGACATGCTTACAACAGGAATAATAACATCTTTGTTAGAGCTTTTGAAGAACCATTCCAATCCTATTCTACATTGAAAGCATGTCATATGGCGTCTCATAGCTAAATGTTAGTATGTGGAAAATTATAAGCACATTGTAGAAACGATAGAAGTTTCACTATTCGAGGAATTTCTGGAAAAAAAATATACATGTGAAGATATCCATAAGGAATTTTTAGAAATTGAAGCCATGGTTTATTATGCCTAATACAATATGTGACATTTGTTGTTTCCAATGTAATCGTGAATTTCAACATCATTATGACCCTTTTCAGGAATTTTATAGGAAGAACTATCATGAGGACCCACCTCCTCCTACAATGTGTGATTTTGCTTCATCTATATTGTTAAAAAGTGAGCCATAAGAGTTGTATTAGAAGAAAATATGTATAGGTGGGAGAAGATGCAATGAATGTGGTGATTTGGAATTTCTCCACAAGAAATTTCTTTTTTATTCCAACCAGTCTGGGATTTTAGATTTCGCAATGACATGGAAGCACTATAAGTATGTCATGGAAAATTAACCATGTTATTCAAATCTGGCGCATACGAGGATAGATTGTGTTAAGGATGACATTCATATTCCTATTGCACTGAAAATTGTCACCTTGACATTCTGCTATCTGTATGAGCTCATTATCACTCATATTTTCCTCCTCTGCAAGTCTTAAAACATAAGTTCCTCATATCAAGCCTTGAAAATAAGGGAAAAGCTCTCAAAAGTCTCTAAAACTCTGGTATCACACTTTCTCTTTGTCGTATCTCTGGTCCTGCACCTAATGGTCATGTATCCTGCATACCTGACGGAAATTTCTCTGTGCTAAGTGTGCAGACCCCTGTAAAATATTAAAATGGTGCAAGTAAACTCAAAAATTTCACTTTTAGTCATTTCTAGAAGCTTTTGGAAGGAATCTTGCGATGGCAAGTCCGCTCTTTTCAGATTCATGTATACCATGCCTTAAGGATCTAACCCCTTGATGTGAGGAGCTTATCCCTTTGAAGGAGGATTCTATGCCTTCATAGGTGGAGCTATAACCTCCTCTTTTGCACTATAAAAAGATGCATTGGAAAGCCTCAAAGGGAGTTCAAGCTTTAGTGTTATTTGAGGTAAAGTGCTGTTGGATCTTAGACTCCTTTACCTGAGATTTTATGAGGAAAGATTACATAACTGTATGTATCTCGGTTGGAAGAGTCCAAGGCTGATCAAAGTAAAGAAAATTCCTACTTTGGACCCTGGGAAGACCTGTTCAACATCGAGGCTGAAAAGGTTGTAAGTTTCTTCTACTATTTCAAAGTTAATACAAATAAGTTTGTTTTTCTCAATAAGCTGTCAACTGATTGTTTATTTTATGGATTCCTTGATCACCATAATAGATATGATTTCTGAATATATGCTATACAGGTGCTATTTGATGTTTTTTTTGTTTGTGATTGCAGATCTTCGAAGATAACTCTCTCAGGAAACTGAAGGACGACTACTACAAACAAGTGTTGGATCAAGGTAGGATTGTAACACCTTTGTAGAATTTACTTATAAATCGTGATATATCTAGAGAAAGATAGATTTAATTTTCTGTCTGTTTCTAGAATATCTTCTGATACTAGGGAGATTGGTCTTGTCCACAAGATCTATTTATCTGGCCTACAAATTTGCGAATCCACCAGAGATTCTGGGTTCGATCCCCATCAGAGTCACCATGAACTCTAACAGATTAGGCTTAGGGGGCATTAAAACTTATCTGAAGCATAATTTTTCTCTGTTTCAAGCTTTTGTAAAAATGAAACCTATCTTGAGTCCATTTCGGTTATTATTTTCAAGACTCGTTAAACTCATGAAAATCCCAAGATTATTTTGCTATCTTTCGTTCTCATAAAACGCATGAAAATTCTGAGTCTTTCCATCTTTTCCTGGTCGTAAATTAAATTGAAAGTCATCCATATTAGTACATTTTTATCACTTTTTTGAACTCGTTAAAATTTACAATAAAAGGAAAACTGTAGAGCGTATTTTTATCACTTTTTCAGGCTCTTTCAAAAATTTACAAAAAAGAAAAACATTGGAGTCCTCTTTTAAGCCCTTTTCAGACTCTCGAAAATTGAAAAGATTGCTGAGCACTTGATTATTCGAAATCGTTAAAATAAATGAATGATTGTTCTTTCAGTATAAGTTTACCCCTTTTACAAACTGAAATGGACTATTTACAAAAAAGGTATACGTCGACTAATTACAGTCAATAGAGTTCTCTCCCGCATTATTTTATCGATTTTTGGGTTCGATATACTAAATTTACGAAAAAGTACACCCATGGATTTTTCTTAAGTATTTTCTTCTGACTCCCTAAAATTGAAAAAAACCGAGTTTCTGCTATATTGGACTCGTTAAAATTAAACAATAAAGGACCTGTTCAATTTGAAGCAGGAACGAACCAATCCTTCTTAGGGTTTTAATTTTAAACTAAGTTGGAATCATCCGAAGGATGAGCTTATAAACAAGAAGATGTTATCCTCCTAAAGCTTGTCAAAAATAAAGAGGTACTTGCCATAAATGGTGGGGGAAAAGATATAAAAATGAACCTGTTTGTTACATTTTGATTTTCAGAAAATCGTTAACCACTCTTGAACACGACACTTTTGTTCACCTAGGTTGGGAAAATCCTTTGCCTAACAGTTAATCAAACCATGTTGAAAGTCTTCAGCTGGTTTCTGGGTATTAGCTTTGGGTCAATTTTCACCAAGCCATCTACAGTGTCGTTATGTGTTCAAGAAGACAGTTCAAAAAAACCATTCATCCTCAAAATGTTTGTCTTCCATTTTGACCATCCCTGAGTCAGTCCTTGCCAATATATTTCTTCAAAACTTGATCTATGATTCCATGTTGTGGGCTTACCTATTATGAATCACTTTCTATAGATGACAACTCATTATCTAGGAAGTTGATCTAGAAATCATCAGTACCTTGAAATATGCATGCCTCAATGGCAGGTTTCTCGCCTTCGATGACAGGTTGCATCATTGACCTTCGATCGAATGATTCCGTGACATGTTTGACTTCAGCACATTCATTCACATTTCATGGATTGTACTAAGTACTTTGAGGGCCAAAGGAAATTGCTGGTGGTTACTCTCACACTTGTTAATATTTCACATTATTGAGTGGTAATCAAGTGGTTTATACCATGTTTGACTTCGACACATTCATTCACATGGATATAATCGTACTAGTTTGGGAAGCAGAAATCAAGACCTTGGATCTAGTTTCTAGCATCCAGGCTATGTGAATTTTTTTTATTCATTTATACAGTGGACTATTCATAAATAGATGGCTCCGTCCATACTGTGTCTACACATGTTTATAATGTTGATGTATTTAAAAATCATTCCTGTATCAGAATAGTTTAACTCAGTTTTCTAGTTAGTTTTGATATGAGTATGGGAATGCCTACCTCAGCGATGATATGTCTACATATATATATTTTTCATTGAATTTTTTTACAGGTTCCAACTGGGGTGTCCACCGGATGATCCTTGAAATGATAAAGTACTTCATTCTTCATAGATGACAGACTCTATCTTCATCTATTACAGACTTTGCACTTTAGGGGGAAATCTGTTGCACTAAAAATTGTCACCTTGAAATTCTGCTATCTGTATGAGCTCCTTATGACTCATATTTTCCTCCTCTGCAAGTATTAAAACATCAATTCCTCATATCAAGCCTTGAAAATAAGGGAAAAAATCTCAAAAGTCTTTAAAACTCTGGTATCGCACTTTCTCTTTGTCCTACTTGCTGTCACACACCTAATGGTCATGTCTCCTGCATACCTGATTGCACTTTCTCTGTGTTAAGGGTGAAGACCCCTATAAAATATTAAAAAGGCACAAGTAAACTCAAAAATCTCACTTTCAGTCATTTCTAGAAGCTTCTGGAAGGAATCTTGTGGTGGCAAGTCTTCTCTTTTCAGGTTCATGTATCCCATGCCTTAAGGAGCGAACCCCTTGATGTGAGGAGCTTATCCATTTGAAGGAGGATTCTATCCTTTCATAGGTGGAACTATAACCTCCTCTTTTGCACTATAAAAAGAGGCATTGGGAAGCCTCAAAGGGAGTTCAAGATTTAGTGTTATTTGAGTTAAAGTGCTGTTGGAACTTAGACTACTTTAGCTGAGATTTTATGAGGAAAGATTACATACCTGTATGTATCTCAGTTGGAAGAGTGCAAGGCTTGTCAGAGTAAAGGAAATTCTTGCTTTGGACCCTAGGAAGACCTATTCAACATCAAGGCTGAAAAGTTTGTAAGGTTCTTCTACTATTTCAAAGTTAATACAAATAAGTTTGTTTTTCTCGATAAGATGTCAACTGATTGTTTATTTTATGTATTCCTTGATCACCATAATAGATATGATTCATGAATATATGCTATGAAGGTGCTATTTTATGTTTGTTTGTTTGTGATTGCAGATCTTCAAAGATAACACTTTCGGGTGACTGAAGGACGACTACTACAAAAAAGTGTTGGATCAAGGTAGGATCGTAACACCTTTGTAGCATTTACTGATAAATCGTGATATATCTAAAGAAAGATAGATTTAATTTTCTGTTTGTTGCTAGACTATATTCTGATACTAGGCAGATCAGTCTTGTCCTCAAGATCATTTTATCCGGCCAACAAATTGGTGACTCCACCGGGAAAAGGTTTTTTATTTTTGGTTTTCCTTTGTCTTGACTTGAGGAAATGATTTTTTCTAGTTTTTGATTGATGTATACTAGCTTGTGCAGCTTAGGTTTATTTTTCTTTGAAAATTTTTGAAGTCTTTTGTGTTTTTCTTGAACTTTTCTGGGGATTGCACTTTTCTTCACCCACAGTTCGGGCATCTTCACACTTTCCTTAAGTAACCAGTGCGAGACCGCACCTGTTGCTTCTGGAGCCTGTTAAAATTTAAAAAAAAATTAAGATTTATTCTTCCAGTTTTAAGTTTAGATTTAATTTAGGATTCTTAGCATCTACCCAGATCTGTATTTTTCTGTCAAAAAGCCTTTTTTATGAGTTTCTTTCGGCAATTTTTTCATCTCATCAATCTCCGTTAAGCTAATTGGGTGTTTTGAGTCTCTTTTTTGAGAAATTCTTAATTTGATTTCCTTTGGTCATTACTTGGAGGTTTTTCTCAGTATTTTCACAATTTTGCATCTTTTTGCTTTTGTTTTTGCATTACTTGGGGGGCTAAATTATATATGAGTGTTAATCGCCTTCGAGTATTTTTATTTTTGATCTTTGGAACTCTCACCCAATTTTATTTATTTTCACTTAATTGGTTCTTAGATCACATTAGAATCATCTTGTTTTTGAGAATTCTCTTGCATAGATCACATTTTCATAGTTAGAATTGTCATTCTCAGAATATGAATGAAAATGTACATAGATTACATTTGCATACTTTTCAAGTGAATTGTGCATAGATTACAATTGCATAGTTTACATTTTGAAAAAATTAATCGTAGATTTAGATCATTTTCTTTGATTTTAATTTAAATTTTTTTATGCTTGTTTTAAAAACATAAAAAATAAAAAATGGAATTGATTAGCATTATTTTTTCTTGATGAAATTAGTGCATTAGAGAATTTTTTATATTATCTCTTATTTATCAATTTTTGCATTGTTGGAAGTGGATGGAAACTCTCTCTTTACTTTAATTAGGATTCATCAAATTGAAAATATTACATTATCATATTTGATTGAATTCATTTTTGGGTTGGGTCAAACACCATTGGTCTCATGTCCATTTAACCTTTGAGTAATAACAGCCCAAATAACACAGTGCTTAATAAAATTCATCTAGAATTTTTTACATTTTTAGGGCTCCTTCCACCAATATAGTTCAGGATTAGTTCTTTGGAATAGGTTGTAGTTAAATTTCCAAAGAAAATAAACAAACAAGTAGTCAATATTGCAGTAGGAAAATTCCAATAGTTGTATGTATGCTCTAGGAAGCTCCTCCTAAAGGATTCAAGCACGAGATCATATCCAAAATAGTGAGGTAATAAATCCTTCCTCATTGGGAATGATAGAAGATATACATGTATTAACAATGGTAAACCTCAGATTGACCATTGTTGAGGAGTCTCAGGTCACTTTTCGGTAAACATTGGATTATGTCAAGGAGCCTTCAAGGGCATTGAGCTTTGTTACTCTAGCCTAGCATGTGTGTCGGATCGTAGACTGTTCCCCCAGGTATATTTGTTTTTGTTGCTAACCTTAGTGGCCATAATCTATAGAATTCTTTCCCAAGGTATTGGTGGAGGGAAGATCCCACTGTACCTGGAGCAGACGTTGGCTAGACTCACTTGGACTCTCCAGAGGGTTCTCTTCACTGGAGATGGCATAGTGGAGAAACTTGCACTATTCAGTTTCATTAAGTAGGTTGTCAGGGTAACTGTTCAACCGCCATTTCTACATTAAAATTCTACGATGTTGGATTTCATCACCAACTAGTGTTTTTAGTGCGGGAATCTACTGTTTGTGTGTGGTTTGACTCCTAGATTTGATAGCACATGTTAATTTGTTTGTTTTTACTTTCAGATACCATAGGTGTGAATTTTGAATTGTTAATTTTAGTTTTAAATTTTTTATAAAATTCACTGAAGTTGAATATAATGGAAACTATTCCGGAATTTACCAACCAAGGAACCCCTCTTAATGAGAATCCTAGTACTTTTCCTTGCTTTGGAATTGTTGGTCCTCCTTATATAGATACATTTTCATTACCTAGATTTACAATAGGTTTACCAATATGGTTATTTTCAACTTCATTGGCCCCGAATATTCCAATTGTTCCACCTCAACCGGATGCTTCACCTCAATAGAGTTCACCATCTCAACATCACCAACCTTCTGTTGACCCTTTACCTTCTTCGCCCAATATTTATTCCTCCCATTATTCCTCTTTGCTTGGTAAAAGCCTTGACGGTAGTAACTAGGTGACTAAGAAGAAGAAGAAAGGGAAGAAGAAGAAGAAGGAGAAGAAGCAAGATAAGAAAGAAATCAACCAACCAACCATGGCTGTAAATGTTAGTAGTGTTGAGGAAACCTCCAACATGCATCGTAAACCTAAATACCCTTGAAATATTTGTAAGGGTGACCACTTCCTTATCAATTGTCTAGGTATTCCAAAGGTCTTGGAAGTATGGTCAGAAAAATCCCATCAACTTTCCATTTATCTATCAACCAATGATAGTCAGGTTCCTGGGAAAAAGGGTAAAGTTAGGTTTCCTTGTAATTTGTGCAAAGGGAGTCATCAAACTCACATTTTCCCTCACATGGATGAAGCTTAAAAATTGTTGGAAAACCTTACTGTTCCACAGCAAGAAATTCCAACTGGTTACCGTAAACTTTCTCCTAACCTGCCGTCAACTGACGAAGTGATTGATCCAATTCCAAGTACAGTCAATCCCACTCTTCCATTGGAGAGTGAAACTCATATCAATCAGGTTGATGATCCATTAGTTGATCAATTGGTGAACTCAATTTCCCATTCAGTCGATCCCACTCTCCCTGAAGAGAGTGAACTTCACACTGCTTAGGTTCTTCTTTTTACATCAGATTCTTCTACACCAGGGGGAATTTCACTTGTTTCTACAGAACCCCCTCCAAGTACTAAGGTCTTTTCGTTTGATTGGAATAGATTGACAGAACCTCGTCTTCCTTCCTCCATCCCTTTCCAAATCATTTTGAAGGCTAGTGGTAGGAGCATATGCCGCACACATGTACATGATGTTGCTTCTGTTAGTATTTTATCCTCAACTACTTGGAAAGCTTTGGGTTCCCCTCAGCTTGTGCCTGTTACGCAGAATCTGAAAGATTTTAATTGAACCATTAGTGAACCTTTAGGGATCCTTCCTAATTTTTCTATTACTTTGGAAGGTAAAAAGATCTGTATTGATCTTATGGTAGTTCGAGGCCCCTTGGATTTCAATTTACTCCTTGGACGAGACTATGTCTATGCAATGAAAGCTGTAGTATCGACACTCTTTCGCGTAATGTATTTCCCTCATAATGGAAATATTTTGACTATAGACCAGCTTTCATTCCCTATTCTTGATTCGACTACCAATAATTCGACATATTTGAATTTTTCTCATAGGAAAGTGGTATCTACCCTTCCATGGGTTAATTATGTGGAAACAAGTCCCATGTTTTCAATTACCGATGTAAGCGAGCCTCTCACTGTTTTCTTGACTTCGTATGACTTAGATCTGGTAATTGACATGGAAAAATCTATGGGATTATTTTAACTCGATGTTCTTACCACTTTTGATTCCCTTGACATGTGTTCCTTCTAGATAATTTTTCTTCCATCTGATGAAGAATTTTTGGAAGCCATGCTCGAGGAGTGTCCCTTGACATGTCTTTCTTCTAGTTGGAAGCCATGACAAGGTCACCTCTGAGGATAGTTCCTTTTACTGTGTCGACCTCATTAAAAAGTGAATCAATGGCCCGTGAGGAGATTTCCTTTTACTGTGTCAACCTCATTAAAAAATGAAACAGATTCTTACGAGGATAGTTTCTTTTACTATGTCAACCTCGTTAAAAAATGAATCAGTTGGTCAGTGGATAGTTCCTGTTACTGAGTCAACCTCGTTAAAAAATGATTCAAGTATGAGGACAGTTCTTTTCCTATGTCAACCTCATTAAAAATGAATAAGTAGGTAGATTGTAGAGAGTAGATTGATAGATTAGAAATAAGTATTTTTTGAGGATGGTTCCTGTTACTGAGTCAACCTCGTAAAAAAATGAATCATGTAAGTGGAAAGTTCCTTTTACTGTGTCAACCTCATTAAAAAATGAATCAGTTGGCCATGAGGACAGTTCTTTTCCTGTGCCAACTTCATTAAAAAATGAATAAGTAGGTTATATAGGTAGATTGTAGAGAGTAGATATTTCTTTTACTATGTCAACCTCGTTAAAAAATGAAACATTTAGGTGAGGATAGTTCCTGTTACTGTGTCAACCTCGTTAAAAAATGAAACACGTTGCCATGAGCATAGTTCCTTTCCTGTGTCAAACTCGTTAAAAATTGAAACAAATCCTCCCCTAATTGAGTCGAGTCTTTGACTAGATCTCGTAAATGTTAAGTCATATATTTAGGTTAGTTATTTTAGTTTTTACATAATTTTCTTACAGTTTCAGATCGGGTCTTTCATATGATCTCGTACATGAACCTTCATTCCATCCAGCTATTAATTACCAGTAGTATTTTTAGTTGAATGAAATGAAGCTCGGGGGGCATGCGCTCTAACAGATTACGCTTAGGGGGCATTAAAACCTATATGAAGCATAGTTTTTCTCTGTTTCAAGCTTTTGTAAAAATGAAACATATATTGAGTCCATTTCGGTTATTATTTTCAAGACTCATTTAACTCATGAAAATCCCGAGATTATTTTTCTATCTTTCTTTCTCGTAAAACACATAAAAATGCTGAGTTCTTTCCGTATTTTCCTGCTCATAAATTAAATTTAAATTCGACCATACGAGTACATTTTTATCACTTTTTTGAACTCATTAAAATTTTACAAAAAAAGCGAAACTACAGAGCATATTTTTGTCACTTTTTCGGACTCTTTAAAAAATTTACAAAAAAATGAAACATTGGAGTCCTCTTTTAAGCCCTTTTCAGACTCTCAAAAATTGAAAATATTTCCGAGCACTTGATTATTCGAACTCGTTAAAATAAATGAATGATCGTCCTTTCAGTATAAGTTTACCACTTTTATGGACTAAAATGGACTATTTACAAAAAGGTATACATTGACTAATTATGGTCAATAGAGTTCTCTCCCAAATTATTTAATCCTTTTTGGGCTCGAGAGACTAAATTTAAAAAAAATTACACCCATGGAGTTTTCTTAAGTTTTTTCTTCTAACTCCTAAAATTGAAAAACACTGAGTTTCTCCTATACTGGACTCATTAAAATTTAACAGTAAAGGACCTATTCAATTTTAAGTAGGAATGAACCACTCCTTCTTAGGGTTTGAATTTTAAACTAAGTTGGACTCATCCGAAGGATGATCTTATAAACAAAAAAATGTTATCCTCCTCAATATTATCAAAAATAAAGAGGTACTTGCCCGAAATGGTGGGGGAAAAGAGAGAAAAACGAACATTTTTGTTACATTTTGATTTTCAGAAAACCGTTAACCACTCTTGAACACGACACTTTTGTTCACCTGGGTTGGGAAAATACTTTTCCTAATAGTTAATCAAACCATATTGAAAGTCTTCAGCTAGTTTCTGGGTATTAGCTTTGTGTCAATTGTCACCAAGCCATCTGCAGTGTCGTTATGTGTTCAAGAAGACAGTTTAAACAAGCCATTCATCTGCAAAATATTTGTCTTCCATTTTGACCATCCCTGAGTCAGTCCTTGCTAATATATTTCTTCAAAACTTGATCTATGATTTCGTGTTGTGGGCTTGCCTATGATGGATTAATTTTTATCCACAATAGCTCATTATCTAGGAAATCGATCTAGAAATCATCAATACCTTGAAATCTGCATGCCTCAATGACAGGTTTCTCGCCTTCGACAACAAGTTGCATCATTGACCTTCGATCAAATGATTCTGTGACATGTTCGACTTCAACTCATTCATTCACATTTCATGGATTGTACTAAGTACTTTGAGGGCCATTGACATTACTGGTGGTTACTCTCACACTTTTTAACAGGTCACATTATTTACTGGTTATCAAATGGTTTCTACCATGTTTGACTTTGACACATTAATTTACATGGATAGAATCGTACTAGTTCAGGACGAAAAAATCAAGACCCTAGATCTAGTTTCTACCATCCAGGCTGCGAGGAATTTTGTTATTAATTTATCCAGTGGACTATTCATAAAGAAATGGCTATGTCCATACTGTGTCTACACATTTCTATATTGTTGATGTATTGAAAAATCATTCCTGTATCAGAACAATTTAAGTCAGTTTTCTAGTTAGTTTTGATCTGAGTATGGGAATGCCTACCTCAGCGATGATATGTCTACATATATATATTTTGCATTGAATGATTTTACAGGTTTTGACTGGGGTGTCCATAGGATGATCCTCGAAATGATAAATTACTTCACTCTTCATACATGATAGACTCTATCTTCATCTATTACAGACTTCACACTTTAGGGGACAATCTATTGCACTGAAAATTCTCTCCTTGACATTTTTCTATTTGTATGAGCTCATTATCTCTCATACCATTGTCCTCTGCAAGTCTTAAAACATCATTTCCTCATATCAAACCTTGAAAACAAGAGAAAAGCTCTCAAAAGTCTCTAAAACTTTCATATCGCACTTTCTCTTTGTCCTACCTGCGGTCCCGCACCTAATGGTCATGTCTCCTGCATACCTGACCGCACTTTCTCTATGTTAAGGGTGATAACCCCTGCAAAAGATTAAAATGGCACAATTAAACTCAAAAATATCACTTTCAGTCATTTATAGAAGCTTCTGGAAGGAATCTTGCAGTGGCAAGTCCGCTCTTTTCAGGTTCATGTATCCCATGCCTTAAGGAGCTAACCCCTTGATGTGAGGATATTATCCCTTTGAAGGAGGATTTTATCCCTTCATAGGTGGACCCGTAACCTCCTCTTTTGCAATATAAAAAGAGGCATTGGGAAGCGTCAAAGGGAGTTCAAACTTTAGTGTTATTTGAGGTAAAGTGCTGTTGGAACTTAAACTCCTTTTCCTGAGATTTTATGATGAATGATTACATACCTGTATGTATCTCAGTTGGAAGAGTGCAAGGCTTGTTAGAATAAAGGAAATTCCTGCTTCAGACCCTAGGAAGACCTGTTCAACATCAAGGCTAAAAAGGTTCTAAGGTTCTTCTACTATTTCAAAGTTAATACAAATAAGTTTGTTTTTCTCAATAAGTTGTCAACTGATTGTTTATTTTATGGATTCCTTGATCACCATAATAGATATGATTTATGAATATATGCTATGCAGGTGCTATTTGATGTTATTTTTTTTTATGATTACAGATCTTCGAAGATAACTCTTTCGGGCGACTGAAGGATGACTATTACAAACAAGCGTTGGATCAAGGTAGGATCATAAAACCTTTGTAGCATTTACTTATAAATCATGAGATATATAGAGAAAGATATATTTAATTTTCTGTTTGTTGCTAGACTATATTTTGATACTAGGGAGATTGGTCTTGTCCGCAAGATCGATTTATCTGGCCAACAATTCCATAATTCTTGGGGGTTTTTCAAAACTATATATATAAATATATCAAACACTCACACACTTCTAGGTGGCAAGTGTCTAAATTTCTCATGAAGTATTTTTTCCAGCCAAAATATTATCAGTGGTGGAATTTGCTGAGAATTAAAAATTTTCTCCACAGACGGAGATATATAGTGATTATTATCACTCATTCCAAGTTTCCATATTTGTACAGTTTTTTTACAGACATGCACAATTGAACATTGATGGTAGGTATATCATTGATGAGTCACATGATGTGATTAAGGAGAATCTCTTTTACATCAGTGATGATCATGAACATGACACCTTGTTCGTGCAACAATTTTTTGACCTAATTTAAAAATGATTAAAAAAAATGGCATATCATTCAAGAAGCATTGGATATGGTAAAATGGTCATGCAAGGGAGTTAAAGTCAGCACACACTTTTTATTGGCTCATTGGACTACACAAGAAGACAAAAATTAATCATACTTGGAGCTACTCTGAAACATGATATGAAAAGGGCAAGAATGATGGTGTAGGTTATTGTGTGAAGCGATCACTTAGGACCTACCAAATGAGTCATGATGCATATCAGCTCAAATCATCACTAAAGGTGGTCAAGTAGTGCAGATCCCATTTAGGACACGAATATCATGAATCTATTCCTTGGTATTGTAAAATCGTAGAAGGAAAACAAGAATTAAACTGAGTGTAGAGAAAAGACATGGGAGAAATGGTTTCCATCGAGACAAGAAACATCACACGTTTTTGTGAGTTTTTAATTGGTGTTCATGGATGTATACTTGGTCACTATGAATAACATGGGTATGTGAAAGGATGGAAATATGTCCCTCTTAATCCAAATAGACTTCATTGAATATCAATGTGGCAAGAGGTGCATAATTAAGAGGCCATCATTTTACTTGATCATGATTCATTTTATGATCTTTTAAGGGGAGGTATGTGTCTCATATATCATTAATAATTTCATCTATAAATTTAAGTGCTAAATGTATTTAACTAATACATATTTTGTATTTTATTTGTAGGTGATGTTTTGTTGTCACAGCCCTCGGAGAAAATGAAGAGAACATGGCCTAATATTTGATGTGATGTATAGATGTGAAATTCAGGTTGGTGATATCATATGAAGATGGAAAATTCACATACAAATCTTTTGACATGGTTTTGATGGGCCATGTTTTTGGAAAGGTTAAAAAACAGACCAATCACATCATTTATAGAGATTTTATGCCTGAAGATATATCTTCTAAATAGAATTATTTAGTCATAGAATCTCAGATCAATATCATAGAAATAAAAACAAGGAAATGTGAACGAAAGAGATGGGAGATAACATACTAAAACCATGAATGTATTATGGGGACTTGCATTACTGTGAGCCTTTGGCTTGATGATTAGATGATGCAAATGGAAATCACTAAAGCCGAATCTCTAATAGTCAAGAGTAGTCTAATCTAGTATAATAAATCTCAAATGTATTATTTTTGTAATCTATAAGTGTGAGAGTTGAATACTACTGTAATTTTTAAAAGAGAAACGTTTCCCTCTTATCTAGGATGGTTTCATAATGGTATATGTATAATTTATATAATCTTTAGTTTCCTTGAGGTGCTTAAGTTTATAAAGTACACCAAATTTCAAGGAGATGCTTTAGAATCAATAGGGATTTAGATTTATATTTAATTAAAAAAATTCATCTTAAATTTTTTAAATGTCATGTTTATAGTATTCATGTTGAGCATGAAAGAAAATTTATAGATATATATACATGTCATACATACTTGTTTTCTATGAAATCCATTTCAGTATGTAACAAACAAGTTTATATGGGCCATTTAACTTAAAATGGGAATTCCATAATCGAGGTTATCAACAACATTGAAATATATTTATGTTATTAATAATAAATAGGTCATGTGTTAGTTTGATATAAAAAATGGAAATAGTTACACACATGCTTCATATTGGAATTTAATAAGTGTAAGAAATTTCTATTTTGTTAAATTTTACTTCTTGAATGTTCTTAATTGAATGTCTTAAGATACAAAATTGTTTTTAAATACTTGTATAAAAATGTAAATTTTAAAAAGTGCATAAAATTATAGAAACATATCATTAATTATTTAAAGCAACATACATTGACTGCACTAAAAAACGATTTATACAAATTAAATATTAAATTTTATGTACATGATATATTTTAGTTAATTTTAAGTATTAAAGTGACTTGCGTCATAGTAATATTGTACTTATTTCATTAATCTATGAAAATATAATTCAAAATTGTTATTTAATTGAATGTATTAACTTAATGAATTGAATGAAACCTTTGATATCCAAATAAATTTATGAAAGTTCATTAAACTATATAAAAGTATCTAAAAACACATCATTAATTTCTTTTTGTATATTAAATTCCAATAAATATGATTTATCTAATGCGTTATGAGTAAGCTATTGTAGATGACCTCAAAAGAAGTAAAATTGAATAAAACAAGTTATTAGTTGAATATTACTATTTGAAGAATTTTATTAAAAATGAATTAAAAATAGATTTAAATCATATTTGTGTATTTGAATTGAACCATGAACATATATTTTAGTTCATTTTAAGTATAATAATGACTTGCATTAGAGTCTAAGATTGTACTTATTTTCTTAGTTTGTTTCTAGAGAAGTCAAAATTGATATCTTTTTAGTTATGTATGATAATAAACTATCCATATGAAAATATATACAAATTAAATTACACACATGAACATCCAAAAACTGAAATAATGAGAATCCATAAAATGAAATAATATTCATTCATCCATAAACGTCCATGTATGAAAATATACAAAGTTTGTAGATCACATGTCAATATTCGATATGAAGTGGTCGTGAAAATATATAAACTATATATGATCCACTCTACAATGTATTGCTTCTATAACTCTTATGTGTGTTCTATTGTGTAGAGTGAATGTACATAATATAGTACTGCAATATAACACATTCTAATTAGAATTAATTAAAACATTATTTGTAGAAAATAAGAAATATAGAAATAAATTATTTTGAACTGTGCATTTAAATAATCCCCTACTTGTGACTTGAGTGAAAATGGAAGTGAGGTGTGATGGGGGTCTAATCAATCTAGGTTTGGTGGTCTTTTTCCTGTGGCTCAATGCCTTCTAACCCAACCTCCCACTCATGTTTCCACATAACTGCAACTTTGATATCCCTCTACATCTAGGTCTATGTACACAATGAAAAACATAAATTATCATTAGTCTAAGAATTAATTAGCATGCATGTATGTAACTTAAAAAAATAAAATGTTGAAATATTAAGAATAAAAAAACTCACCTCAACTATTAGTCCATGAGTCTTATGAGGTGGACATGGATGTGGAGGAGACTTAGCCATGGAAACATGGACTAGAGGAGGCTACTTTGGTTGGTAATTTGCCCCATGAAATGACCTTAGAAGCTCATTTGTGTAGTTGGGTTGTGCATGCATGTTATCATGAAATTATTAATAAAAATTAAATTTAATACAAACTTATTAATATAAATAATGTAAAATTTGATGATAAGATTGAAAATTTCCGTATATATGTACCTATTCTGTCTCACGTGGGTCGTGAACCCTCCAAGTGTCATGGATGGTATCACAAAAATTACGTGCATAGGACAAACGTTTTTTATTGCAATAGAATCTTGAGATATGAATCATCATATGATGTAACTGGTGGGCCATAAGCAAACAAATGTGGTGTGGTCATCTCTCTATGCAATGCGACGTGTGCAATGGCCAATGTCCTTTGCATGCTATTTGCAATGGTATTCCTTGGCTTAACGCCAATTTGTGAATATTTCTATAGATTTGTCAAAAATACTATGCTTCAAGATGGTCACGGAAACATTCTTGGAGGTGGTGCTACATATGGAGGGTCCTTATGAACCCTGACACGTTCATAAATATGTCGCAAACGAGGTCCATAAAAGTTAGATCTAGTGTTCATGTAATCAAATATCATATGTAGCACAAATTCTACATATATATGCTATGTAATTAAATGGGGACCTGGTCATGGTGGGGGAAATTTCATCCTTAAGGTGGCATCCTAAGGAAAAATAATAAAATAATACTTATCAATTTTTGAGAGAAAAAAAAATTAAATTTTTTAATTCTATTTTTGGCTTATCTCCTTATAGTTTTACAAAAATTTGAAGTGTAGAAACTCTTTGTGTGGAAAATTAAATTATGCATCCAAGGAGTAGCCATCATGAATACTTTTGAGAAGATCCACATTGATAAAAAATTAATATACATAATGTTGAAACACAATGTTTTAATTTATCTTCAATTTTTATCAATGTGGCTCTTCTCAAAATTATGCATGATGTCTACTTGCTAGATGAATAATTTAATTTCACATCCAAAGAGTCTGTACACTTGAAATTTGAGTGAAACTATAGGGAGATAAGAAAAAATTATAATTAAAAATGGTAGCTTTTCCTTTTTTCCCTCCAAAATATTAACATGTACCTATTTTTAAATTTAAAGGATGTTGATTGGTTTACATATTATGACATGTATATTACGTGAAAAATTTCATGGGCACTTTTAGGCTAAAATTTCCTCTAATACCCCAAGCTCCAATGAATCGATCATAAACAAAACAGGTTGCATAAACATTCTTAAAATATTTTAACGAAATTAGACTAACATTTCTAGCATGAAATGACAAAGGTATTTCATAACATTAGACTAACATTTCTAGCATGAAATGACAAAGGTATTTCATAACACTCCCCATGAATGTCAATGTTATTGGTGGCATCTTTCATCGCCTTCCAAGTATGTGGGCCTCTAAGCTCTAGTCTCCTACTCCTATGTATGAAATATAAGAGGTAGCTTTATGGGCCCTATCTTTGGTATGTCTTCCTCAAATTTTTGATGTTGTCCAACATCAGATAAAAATTACTCCTATTAGGCGAAGTAGCAAAGATTTTATCTAGCTCTGATGTGATCCATGTCTTATGGGTCCTAACATCCTCAATTGTGATATTGGCTATTACATCTTTACATGGAGATATGAACACTACAATTTGATGCTCGTCTTCACCACGCTAAGGGTCTGCAAAATCACAAACATATATATATATATATATATATATATATATATATATATATATATATATATGCGTGTGTGTGTATGTATGTATTTATGTATGTATATAATAAACTATAAGAATCATAACATTTACATTAAACTCAAATACATCAACTGAAGACGATTTAAAAATTGAATATAATTTCAAGAAATAAACACATAAATTTTAAAGCGGGTTTAAAATTCAATATGTATTCCTACAACATGTGAATAAGGTCCATTATCTGTACCAAGATCATCAAAAGAGATATAAACACTAGCTTTGACACTTTGACTTGTGTCAGAGTGAGGTCTATGAGTGGAACAAACACTCTAGCATGGCTACGTGGTCTAGCCTAACCATGTATAAAAAATCCCCCAACACTCAGATGGGTTGTGGTTGGGTGGTGCATGGGAGATGGTTCCTCAAATTACATATAACACATATAAACTAATCCAAGAATTTTTTTTTGACATATAAATAATGTTGAGAAGAAAACATTTATAAAATCAAGTAGAATAATCTAGCCTAAATTCCTAAAAAAATAGAGTGTCTATTTTGACAAATTACTAGCCAAAGTATTGAGTTACATGTAAACACAATGGAAAAATGGGATATTAAAAATATAACTTACACTTTTTTCTATTTATAAACAATTCATTTTATTCATAAAGAAGAGATATGTAAATATATGTAAAAGCTTTAAATAAACCTATTTCTAAAACTAATAAAACTTCATGGAAACCAAATATTCCATAAGAAAATTTATTATATTATTTTATTTTGACAGATGACATATAGTAGGTGCAAGCACATGAAGTGTTTCTCGTACGAGACACTGCATAATGAAATATTATGGTAACATTTATAAATGAGTCAAAATGCTTATGTATTCATGCATACATGTAACTTAAAAAAAAATAAAAATTGAAATCTTAAGAATAAAAAAAATCACCTCAACTATTAGTCCATGAATATTACGAGGTGGAGGTGGAGGTGAATCAACAATTGAAACATGCACTAGAGGAGGCTTCATTGGATGGTCGTATTCCCCATAATATGACATTAGAAGTTCATCTGTGTAGCTGAGTTGTGCATGCATGTTATCATGAAATTATTAATAAAAAAGGAAATTTGATACAAACTTATTAATATAAATAATATAAAATTTTATGATAAGAGTGAAACAATTCATATATGTGTACCTGGTCTGTATCACGTGGGTCGTGAACCCTCCAAGTGTCATGGATGGTATCACGAAAGTTACGTCCATATGAAAAACTTTTTTCATGCCATAAACTCTCAAGATATGCATCTTCATCTAATGTAACTAGTGAGCCATGAGGAAACAAATATGGTGCTCTTACCACTCTATGCAATGCGACATGTGCAATGGAAAATTTCCTTTGCATGTTATCTGCAATGGTATCCCTAGGTCCAAATCCAAGTTGTCATGACTACTCTAGCTTCATTGAAAATAAATTTCTTTGAGATGGTCATGGAAACATTCTCAGAGGTGGTGCTACATGCGTAGGGTCCTTACGAGCCCTGAGATGTTCATAAATACGTCTCAAAGTAGGTCCATAAAAATTATATCGAGTGTCAGTGTAATCTGATATCATATGTAGCACAAAATATGTATATATATTCTTTTCAATTAAGTGGGGACTTGGCCTTGGTGGGGGAACTGGCCCAAAAATATAATGAATTGATCATAAATAAAACAGGCCGCATCAAACTTCTTAAAATATTTTAGGAAAATCAGACCAATATTTCTAGCACAAAATTCTGAAGGGATGTCAAAAAAATCCCCACGATTGTCAATTTTCTTGGTGGCATCTTTCATCACCTTCCAAGTATGTGGGCCTCTAATTTCTAGCCTCCTATTCCTATGTATGGAATATAAGAGGTGGATTTATGGGCCCTCCCTTTGGTATGTCTCCATCAACTTCTTGATGCTATCCAAAATCAAATACAAACTATTCCTAGTAAGTGAAGTATTAGAGATTTTATCCAACTCTCATTTGATCCATGTCTCATGGGCCATAACATCCTCAATTGTGATATTGGCTATAGCATCATTCCATGCAAAGATCAACACTACATTGCGATCCTCATATTCACCTCGCTAAGGGTCTGAAAATTATATATATATATATATATATATATATATAGATTAAACTCAAACACATCAATTTAAGACAATTTAAAAATTGAAGATAATTTCAAGAAATAAACACATATAGTCTAAAGAGGATTTCAAATGAAAGATGTATACCTACAACACGTGAAAAGAGGCCACTGTTTTTAGCAAGATCATCAACATAGATAGAGATGTTTCCTTTGAGACTTCGACTTGTGTCAGAGTGACATTCTATGAGTGAAATAAACACTCTAGTATGGCTACTTGATCTATCACAACCATGTATAATATATCCCCCAACACTCCTATGGCCTGTGGTTGGCAGGTGTATGGGATATGACTCCTCAAGTTACATAGAAATAATATTGAGAAGAAAACCATTTATAAAATCAAGTATAATAATCTGGGCTAAAGTCCTAAACTAAATCGAGTGTCTATTTTGATAAATTATCAACCAAAGTATTGAGTTCCATGTAAAAACAATCTAAAAATGTGACCTTGAAAATCTAGCTTTCACTTTTTTCTATTTATAAATAATGCATTTTATTGATAAAGCAGAGATATGTAAATATATGTAAAATTTTGAAATAAAACTATTTGTAAATGTAATAAAACTAAATGCCAACCAAATAATCCATAGATCAAGTTATTATAATGTTTGATTTTGACATATGACATGTACTAGGTGCAAGCACATGAAGATAATGTTTCTGGTATGACACGCTACATAATGAAATGTTGTGGTACAAATTAGAAATGAGTCAAAATCCTTATATATTCACATTAAATGCACTTTTCATGATGTATTCAATGTATGTATCAATGATGCATTGTTGAAACTTAAAATTGTATATATATGTGTGTGTGTGTGTGTGTGTTATAATTATTCTATGTTGTGTTATATAATTAAATAAAAATATAGGAAGTGTGAGTTACAAATCATTACTCAACGAATAAATTTAATAAGGGTTGGAACTAGGAGATATATTGTTCTCATGTATCATTATATTAAATAATTCTAAAAATATGAGTAATGGAAATTTTAAGGAAAGTTACATTTTATAGATCAACTTGAGTATTAAAAAAGTTATTGAGCATCACCGTATTATGTTAAATTATGAAGAGCCCAATATGTTAGATAGCTATAAAATTATGTTAAATGTTATATATATGTGTGTGATAAATGTTATAACTATAACTATGTTATATATCTAGTTTTATCGTTATGTTTCATGCTACATTATATTATATAATTGTATATCTAGTTATGTTGTATATACATAATAGTCATAGTTATGTTATGTGTGTGTGTGTGTGTGTGTGTTAAATGTTACATTTGATACTTATATATATGTTGCTTATGTTATATATAACTATATAACTTTATGATTTGTTTTATATACATATATATTGGGTTAGTAAAACTTAATTAATTAAAAAAACTGTCTAATTTTAATTTAGTTAAAATATAAATTTATTTAAATTTAAAATAAAAAATGAAATAAAATTTCTTATTTGATTTGATAGAGGTTCGCCATGAAAAATTATATTCATTGTGTCAATTTAAAGTTCCCAATTTATTTAATTATTTGAGTTTTATAATTTAATTTTTTCCTGTTTTGGAATTATTTCTGCCATATTTCTAGTCAATTTTTTTCGAAATTTAAAATGCATTTTTTATAACAAAAAATAAAATATTTTTGAAAAATCATTTCATTAAAATCCTAAAAAAAAATAAAAATGTTAGATAATTAAAAAAATCAATAATCAACATGTTCATATTGCTCATAAAAATTATATTCATTGTGTCAATTTAAAGTTCCCAATTTATTTAATTATTTGAGTTTTATAATTTAATTTTGTCCTGTTTTGGAATTATTTCTGGCATATTTCTAGTCAAATTTTTTCGAAATTTAAAATGCATTTTTTATAACAAAAAATAAAATATTTTTGAAAAATCATTTCATTAAAATCCTAAAAAAAAATTAAAAATGTAAGATAATTAAAAAAATCAATAATAAACATGTTCATATTGCTCATAAAGCATACAATTATACTTTTTTAAAAAAATATAATTTTCTTTTGTGATTTTCAAGGGTGTTTTTTTTGGTTCTCTAGGTGTTTTTTTTGTCTTCAAGGGTTTTTTTTGAGGGGTTTGAAAGTTTTTTTTGGTTGATTTCAAGGGTTTTATGGGTGGTTTTGTTGTAGTTTTCATGATGAGTTTCATGATTTCTTTTGTAGTTTTTTCAGGTGAGGTTTTTTTTTCCAAACTTAATTTATTTTATTTTGTAGAAAAAAAATAAATACAAATACAAAAATGACTTTGGGTTGTTGGAGGGGTTGTGGCTGTCATATTGTTATTTTTAAACTAGATTGTTTGAATAGAAGAAAAGCCATGAAATACATTGAAATGTTTATATAAATAAATAATTTTACTAATAAATAAATATTTGGATTTAAATTAGTTTGGAATAGAACAATTGAGTCTAAGATTCCTACTGAAGAAATAAAAACATAGTAAATGAGATTGGGATAACTCTTTCCTAATAAATATTTTGGATAATATTTAATGGATAGGAGAGAAAAAATCATTAAATCACTTAGGTGGGGAAATATGTTAAGCTAGAATAAAAATAAAGCATCAAGGCAGAGAAAATAAGGAATTAAAGGAAAACATCTAGACTTGTGGTAATGAAAACCACAAAAGTGAGACATCACTGAACGAAAAACTAATTATGAAAGAGAAAGGATAAAATATATGTATTGGAGGATCAATAGAGGTTTCTGATTCTAGTTTTTTTGACTGGCAAAGAAATCTAGTTGGAAGGGAACTAGAGGTTACAGTAGTTCAATCTTGGGAGGAAAATGATTCATTCCCAAGTGTTCTCCGTGTCATATTTTGATTAGAACTGTCTGTGCAAACTATTTAATATTATAGATACTCAATTTAATGAACTAACTTTTACAATTTTATTGTGATGTAGAGGATAAATTCAATGCTAATTTATATAATATTTATTTAATTCATGAATAATGAATACACGATAATAATTTTGTACAATTCGTGAGTATTTTAAAGGAATATGGAATTATTTAGATGCGGTAATTCCATAAAGGAATGTGGAATGATTTGGATGTTTTATTTCTATAAAGGAATATAGAAAGATTTGGATGTTGTAACTCTATAAGGTAATATGCAATTATTTAGATGTTGTTTTTAATTATAGTGAATCTGTATGGTAGAAGACAATACTGTTTGATAAAGGATTGATATTTTCTATTGTCATGATATTTAAGTTCTCTAGAATACTTGGAAACATAAGTGTAGTAGAAATTAATTACTGTGAGATCCAATTAAACTAACAAATTAATAAAGGAATTAAAAGCTAAAAAAAATAGAAGTAGTGTAATCTAGTGCTTCTTAAGAGTAGGTGGAATGTTAGCATAAAAAATGAATTGTACCATAATAGGTACCTATGACGAGTCGAAGATCCTGGATGCATATCATTTTAAGGTCAGTTATTTAGCCTCAGAAGGGAAGCTAATGAAGATAAAATAGGTATTTATGAGAGGAAATATGGACCTAAGCCACTATAATAAGCCATAGATGAGTTAAAATCCCCTTTCTCCCCGGTCATGGATATGTTGGTCAGGACAAGAGATAAATTCATAGGAACAACCTCAGATATACAAATATGTTTGTGACAAAAGCTAAAAATTAGGAAATTTTATCATTCGAGCTCATAACTAGTTTATACAACCAAGATTAAGTGAGTAATGAAACCATTAAACATTATTAAGAGTAGTGAATGGATAATTATTGTGAACATGGTTGATAAAGAAGTGAAATAGTGAGATAAAGTTAAAATCATTAACGTAGACATCCCATAATTATGTTGGGAAAGAGACAACATGAATACCATCCTGAAAGCGAAGTTTTCAATATGAATCATATACAAATCCTAATGTAGTTAACATGCAAATTATTCTTCAATAAAACGGGAAAAACTAATTCAATATTCTATTCTTTCCAAAATGCAGACTGATCTTGGAAATGCGAAAGGTAAATCCTGCTTCCGATTCCGAGCAAGATGATCATAAATTTATACTGAATCAATTTCACATAGAATCTTATTGTAAACATTTGTAACATGCAAGGAAAAAAAATCAATAAAATAATATATATATATATATATATATATATATATATATATATATAAGGAAATAATATCATATTTGACAGAAATATTCCAAAATTATTTTCTAAAGGAAAGGCGAAGCCATTGTGTTTAAACCCATAGGATTACTATTGATACATTAAATGTTTTGTGAAAAAAAAAATAGACCAGCGTTCAAAAAAAATTGTAGAAACCAAAAAAAATGTGTGACAGGCTCATTTCTAAACCCTATCTTCCGAGGGACAGAAATAAAGAGTCAATATATTTTCAATGGGGCTACAGACGTATTAGTAAAATAACATCATTTTCATATTCCAACTAAATAGCAACAAGAAACTAATAATGAAGATATCATATCTGACAATGCATAGAAATGAAAGTCGTCGACCTGAGAGGAACGTGAGATCGATAGTTTCAAGATTTTCCACTGAGTTAAAAATAGGGGAGTCACTACCCTCAAAATGTTGGAAGTGCAACCCTCTTACCTACGAGGTAAATTTCCTGAAAAAAATTAGTAGAGTACCATCAAAGACTAGTTGAATCATATGAAAAAAAATTAGGAGCAGTAAAATGAATAGAAGGCCATACCTGATGAGATAATTTGTGTTAGTGTGTCCTATAAAACACCAATAAGAGAATCTCTAAAAGAATTAATGTAGTATTATGACTATCACGATAAAGTAAATCAAAAGAAACTAATTTAATTGATATTGAGAGTATATAACATAGGATAAGTATGTAGCCTATGTCTTGGACATCGAATATAATCAAGGTATTAAGGCCTTCAAAATCTGGATTAATCACACCTGAATTCAAGAAGAACATTCGACACAAAAAAGGGAAAAAAAAGGGTTACCTCTAGACATACAAAAAAGAACTCTCTTCAATAACATGAGGTATACATAGAAAAAAAGGTTACCTGTAAGTGTGAATGCATGGTGGAACGCAGCTAGAATGTTCATCGTAAGGGACCCTTAGAGGGCACAAAATTCTTGGAAGAACATGTTTATTGAGGCATAGAAATAGGAGAAAAAGGGATACCCATTTAATAAATTTGGAGGTAAAATTTTAAAATAAATACCGTTGAACCCACCAAGTATTCAATAGAATATATTTCTACTGGTCAAGATAATTGAATACCTGGTGGTGGAGAAAACAAACGTGCCTCTGCATCTTGGGGACAATGACAAATATTGGAAGGAAATTCCAGTTGGGGTTTACATTCAGGTTACAGGTAGCGCAAAACAAGTAAATAAACTAGAACAAATTCCAAGGTATGCACGAGGAGAGGGTTTTAGATTGGGGATTTTTCTTATAGTCATCGATTCTCATCCCAAAATCATGATCATTCATGGAAAATGGAGGGAAGTCACCTGGTATCACGTGAGGAGAGACAAAATAGCATAAAAAAAAATGGAAACAGTCAGCTACCATCACATGGGCATAGGAGCCGTGGCACCAATCCATAACCACAATAGCCTAGGAATGATAAACAAGTGGAATCTAAAGTTAAGGTTGAGTTAGTACGAGGTTGTCTCAACAAAGGCACTAGGTGGCCTTATTAAATACACCCACCGGAGTGATGAAAATAAATTTATATGATGTATAATCAAATCCAAACCAAACCATATACAAGACCATTCATATGAGTGCCATCAATATATAATTAATAGTGGCCAAACAATTTAACGACCAAGGTAAAGTTATCAGGAAGCCTCCTAGAACTAATGGTATTAATAGTACCATAAGATTTAAGAATGGAGATGGAACATGGTGCATAAGTGGCGAGGAGAGGAAATTACTAAGTACCTCTAACTTATCTTATGTCATATAAATATAAATTGCAACACATAAATAAAGTGAGTGGTGAAAGCATAATGAGGACAACTATCCTAAAAATAGTTTGAATATAATAGAAGAAGCAAACAACCACAGGGAAAAGAAAATGTAGGATCATGACAGGTGTGTAGAGTCATGAGAGATGATATGAAAGCCCAATCTCACAACTATGGCCATATGAAATCACCATAAAAACATAAACATTAAACATAATTGTATGATTTAATAGGTTGTTGTCACAAAGAACTAACAAATGATTTTGTTCGAATTACAGGGTATGCAAGTAGAAGATATGCTTATAGCAAAATGATAGAGGAGGATCCATCCAATACTATGGGTGAAGACTTATATGTTGAATTAGGTAATAGGGAAACCCCAAGAAATACTCAGTTCATCAATTTTATTACAGATCTTCAGTAGGAATTAGCATATTTATGAAGCAGTAATGAACATCTATTAAAGGATAGCAAGGAGCTGTAAAATATGATTAGGGGAATGAAAAAATATTCTAGCGATAAAATGGTGGAATAAGTATTGAAAGAAAATAAAATGGGGAAAAATTTAAATAAATATGAAAGTGTGGGGCATTCTGATAGAAAATATCGAAGAAAACAAAAGAGAAAGAAGCAAACAGAACTACAAGAGGAATTCAGGAAAATAAAGCCCCCTACTCTTGATGGGGAGAAGGAGAATGATGCAGAAGCATGGCTACTAAACATAACCAAATATTTCAGGTCTAAGAATATGAGACAAACTTAAAGACTGTATTGATCATTTATCAATTGCAAGGAAAAGTTGCTCTATGGTGGGAAGAAGCTAAAAGTGTACGTTTGTTCAAATAAAAGACAATATTGAGGGAGAAATTTTAGGAGTTTAAAACCTACTACTTAATGCTATTATTATTACCATGTAAAATATCTCCATGATGTAATGTTGGGACAATTATGTATGGAAAAATTTATGGAAAATTTTACCAATTTACAGAGGTATCTTCCCTACATTAAAGAAGAAAAAGACAAGGTACAATGGTTTGTGAATTGTTTTCCCATGGTATACACAGAACGAGTTGAGTTCAATAATCCTAAGACATTGGATGAAGCAGTCAAGAAGGCAAGGTTGTATTATCAGAAGTTCAGGAGTAAGGGTGAAGGTTGCAAATTTTGGTAGAAAAGAGACAGAGCCAAATGTACAATTGGGGCGAAACAACAAAAACCTAGATATCCTAAAAAAAGTAAGAAGGATCATCAATGGAAAAAGTTCAGTAAGGAGAATGTCAATCAAGCAACACATTCTAAAGCTAGGTAAAAACATATGGATATGAATAGTAACAATATTAGTGGGGGTAATGAAAAATAACTATTGAATTGTTGGGGATGTGGTGAACCTCATCTATTGAGGGATTGTTCGCATAATCCTAGATATATCAAGAATATCCAAGTTGTCCATGAAGCCACCATAGTGAATGATATTCCCATAAATATTCCCAGGATAAGTACAACCTTGGAGGAGAGACAAGAAGAACATTAATACATAATGAATAAGATTGAAGGTACCATTTCCAATCAATTTTTTATATTATAATTGATCTATGAGCTAATTTAAGTTACATTGGGCCACAAGTGGTCGAAAAATGTAAACTTAAACTCAAAAATATAACATTATCTGAATGGTATAGTTATAAAATGGCACCAAGAGAAGAGTAACTACCCAATTAAGGAAATGTAATATTGATTTAAATGGTTATTGGACAATAATGAAAATAAATTACCTCCCCTTCAATCCCGTGACATACTAAATGGCATGGACTTTCTGGAAAGGTAGGGGCCATTATAAATTGTTTAGAAGAAACAGTGAGTTGTGTGAATTAGAAAGGAAAAAGTTAAAAAATCCAAGGAAAAACAAAGCTATATGAATTAGAAAAATCTCAACCTCAGAAATGAAAAATAATGCATGGAAGGGGTGTCAATTATTTATGGATCATGTAGATGTGAGTAAACAACAAGGCAAAAAAACAAAATTAGACACAGTGTTAGTTATTAAGGAGTTTCATGATGTCTTTCTGGAGGAAATTCCATGTTTTCTCGCTCTTAGAGATATATATTTTTCGATTTATTTGATCCTCGATGAGACCCTAGTCTCTATTTCCCCTTACCAAACAAGTTCAGTTGAATTGTTGGAGTTGAAAATGCAGCCACAAGTACCTTATGTCTAGTGTGTCACCTTGTGGGAATCCTATTTTATTTGTTAAAAATATGGATGGGTGCTCTTCATGTGCATCGATTATCAGTATTTAAATAAGTTAACTATTAACAAAAAATATCCATTACACGTATTGGCGACCTGTTTGACCAATTAAGAGGGGAAACTATTTTTCAAAAATTGACTTAAGGAAAAGATATCAACAGTTCAGAATAAAAAATGAGGCTATTTATAAGACAACCTTTAGGACCAAATATGGTCACTATGATTTTTTATTTTTACCATTTTTCCTTACTAATGCCCCAACAACCTTTATGCGCTTGATGAATAGTATATTCATCAAATATTTAAACAAATTTGTGCTGGTATTTATAGATGATATTTTGGTATATTCCAAAGATGAAGAAGAACATAAGGAACACTTAAAATTGGTTTTTCAAACCTTAATATAACATTAGTTATATGCCAAATTCAACAAATGTGAGTTCTATACAAACATAATACAGTACTTGGGGGCCACATCATTTCAAAGGAAGGACTAGCAGTTGACCCTGAGAAGTTTAGGGCCATGTTCAATTGGCCCATACCGAAGGATGTGTCTGTTTTCTGATCATTTATGGGAATAATGGGATATTACCATATATTGATAGAATGATTCTTGAAATTAGCATATCCTATCACATTTTTACAAAAAAGGGAATAAAATTTCAATGGACTACTGAATTTAAGGATAGTTTTGATAAACTAAAACATTTACTCACAGTGGCCTCCATTATAGAACATGTAGATCCAAATAATGAATTTATAGTTTGCACTGATGCTTGTGTGGAGGGACTAAGAGAAGTTCTGATGCAAGACAATTTAGTGACAACTTAGGAGTCTAAGAAGCTGAAAACACATGAAAGAAATAATGTTGTATATAATTTAGAGATATCGTTTTTAATACATGCATTAAAGATGTGGATGCATTATTTATTAGGGAAGAAATAAACCTTCGTAACTGATCATATCACCGTCGAATTTTCAGCCAACCTAATGTCAATGCCAAGCAAGATAGGTGGATGTAATTTCCTAGTGAGTTTTATTTCAATATTAGTGACATAAAATTGAAATAAAACAAGATAGAAGATGATTTGAGAAGAAATTCCTACACACTCATGGGGGTGTCTATTAGTAGTGTTAATATAGATTTTCTAGAGATAATAAAAAATTCAATAGTGAGTATCCCCAAATATTTGGAAATTAAAAAAAAATCACAACAGATTAATGTTCGTGGTTATGTAAAGAAATATGAAAAATTGTTGACTTATAATTTTTTTTTGTATATTCCCAAAGTAAATTCACCGAAATAATATATTATGGATAGATATAATAAGAAACCACATGCAAGTCATCCTCCGTGTCAAACATAACTACAACATTAAGAAAAAATGTCTTTTGGCCAGGTATGAAGAAATAGGTAGTTGAATATTTGTAAATTTTTTTATAGCATCAATAGGTAAATGTTGAGCATCAACACCCTGTCAGGTAACTGAATCTGCTACTCATCTATCAATGGAAATGGGAAATAATTTCCTTAGATTTTATCATGGGACTACCAACGACCAAGAGGCATCACAACTCCATCATGGTAGTGGTAGATACCTTAAGTAAGGTATCCCATTTCATACCTGTGAAATTCACTTTTGGTATGGCAGAAACTGCTAATATTTTCATGAAGGATATTTTTTGACATCATGGAGTACCCAAGACAAAAGTCTCGGACATCGATGCCAAATTCACCTCAAAATTTTGGAAGGAATTTTTTTGGGGGCATGGGCACTCAAATAATTTTTTGTATAACATATCATACTCAAATGGATGGAATAACTCAGAGAACCAACCATACTTTCAAGGACATGATAAGAATGTATGCCATGCAAAGACCTATGAAATGGGATAATTTTTTTCATTTGGCTGATGTTTCCTACAACAACAATTATCAAGCATCCATTAAAATGAGCCCTTGTGAGGCCATGTATGGAAAAAAATTCCATAAACCTATCTGTTGGATTCAACAAGAGGATAGACATATACTAGGGTCGGCCGCCTTACAAGAAATGAAGCACATAGTACGAAGGATTCAACCGAACATCAAAACCACACAGGACAGATAGAAAAGCTATGCAGAAAAGAAAAATAACACAAATGGATTTAAAAATTTGGGATCGTGTTTATTTAAGGGTGAAAAGAAGGAAAAGTACCTTAAAAATAGGAACCTATCAAAAATTAGCATCATGGTTTTGCGAGTCGTTCGAACTTCTTGACAGAATTGGACCCATAGTTTATAAATTTTTATTTCCCAATCATATTAAAGAGCATAATAATATTTTTCGTGTATCTTTAATTAAGAAATATGTACACGATATCTCTCACATAATTTATTGGAAAATGATATAGGTGGAACTCGACGGATAATTTTTGGCAGAACCTCTCTGTATTCTAGACTAGAAAGAGATATGGCTCTATAATCAAGTCGGCATCTAGGTTAAAGTACAATGGAAGTGTTTTACTCCCAAAGAGGCCACATGGCAGAGGGAAGATGAGATGTATAAAAATTACCCAGCACTATTCCAGACAAATGTAACTAGAAAATAAACCTGAGGATGATGTGAAATAAAAATGGGGAAGAATGTAATACCCCTTTGTTGATGTAATTTTGTTTTTGAAGACTGAATTATGTTAGTGTGAATGACATAAAATCGATGAAGTATGTTGAAATGTTTACATAAATAAATAATTTTACTAATAAATAAATAGTTGGATTGAAAGTAATTTGGTATTTAGTACTGGAGTCTCAGATCATTACCAAATAAATAAAAATAAAAAACGCATTAGTAAAAGAGATTGGGATTAATATTCCATAAAAAATATTTTGGATAAGATTTAATCGATATGAGAGAAAATTTCATTAAATCGCTTAGATGGGGGAATATGATAATCTTGAATAAGATTAAAGCATCGCAAGAGAGAAAAGTAGGCTTTAAAGGAAATCGTCGGGGCAGGTGGTGATGAAAACCACAAAAGTGGGATGCCATTGAAGGAAAAATCGATTATGGAAGACAAAGGATAACATAGATCTATTAGAGGATCAACAAAGGTTATTGATTCTAGTTTTTTGAATGGAAAAAACATCTAACTTAGGGGGAACTGGAAGTTACAATTCAAGGTTGGGCGGAAAATTGTCTATTCCTATGTGTTATCCTCGTCGCATCTTTCTTATAAATTTTTTGTGCAAATTATTTAATATTGTAGATTCTCAATTTAATGAAATCGATTTTAAAATTTTCCCATGTTATAAAGGATCAATTCAATAGTAATTTATATCATATTTATTTAACTCCATGACTAATGAATAAATGATAATAATTTTGTACAATTCCTCAGAACTGTAAAGGAATATGGAATTATTTAGATCTGATAATTCTGTAAAGGAATATGGAATTCTTTAGATGTTGTGTTTAATTATAGCGACTCAGTATGGTAGAAGACAATACACTTTTATAAGGACTAACATATTATATTATCAGGATATTTCTGTTTTGTAGAAAAGTTGGAAATATACGTATATGTAACAAAAATAGAAATTAATTACTATGGGATTAAGTTAAACCAAGGATTTAATAAATTAATTAAAAGGCATGAAAACAATTATAAGTAGTGTGATATGGAATTTCTCAAGGGTGGGTGGAATGTTAGCATAAAAAAATTTTGTAGCATAATTATACATATGATGAGTAGAAGTTACAGGATGCGTACAATTTTAAGGTCATTTATTTATCCTTAGAAGGGAAGTTAGTCAAGAGAATTTGGGTATCGACAACGGGAAATATGAATCTAAGCCACTAAAATAAGCCATACATGAGTTAAAATTTCATTTCTCTGGTGTCATGGGTACACTGGTCATGACAAGAAATTCAATCAATTCGTAGGCACAACCTCAAATATACAAATATGTTTGTGACAAAAGCTAAAACTTAGGAAATTTTCTCATTTGGGCTCACATCCAATTTATAAATCTAGTATTTAGTGAGGAATGAAACCATTAAACATTGTTAAGAGTAATTAAAGGAGAATTATTGTGAACATGTTTCACAGAGAAGTGCCATTTTTTAACAAAGTTAAAATCGTTGAATATACATCCCAAAATTATGTTAGGAAAGGGATAACATGAAGAACATACTAAACTTGAGCGTTTAGATCTAATAAAACCTAATATAGTTAGCATGCAAATGCTTCTTCGATAAAATGATAAAAACTAATTCAATATTGTATCAAAATTTTTGAGTGAATCTATTTCACATAAAATCTTCTTGTAAATAATTATAATATATATATATATATATAGATAGATATTGATTGTTGGACATGGTACCCTAGATTGAAGTTTTTGTAAAAGGATCTGCATTGTGAGGAGCTGGGCGCGCAATGCACAATTGTGTTAGACTATTCGGGGCTTTGGGTGTGTCAAATACACTTATTTTGTAAAGGGATGGGAATTTTTTGAATACTTACAGCTCCACCCATGCTTTTTAGACCATGGTATTGTAAAATAAAAATACTATATAAGGAGTCTAGGGACATCTATTGAAGTTAGTCCTATGTTATAGTGAAGAATAAGCGTGAGGCTTTCTTATTTTCCATTATACAAAGATGTACATTTATAGTACAATGGTGTGACTCTTGGTTTCATATTCCAAGGTCACTTCGACTCCATTGTGACTTTTCGCATTCCACACCTACCCATGTAGGATTAGGTGTTCCAACATCCCCCCTTAATCCGAAGGGGTATGTGTGAGTCCAAGAAAAGAGTTGTAATACAAATCTACAAAGTATGCATGGCACCACTTGGGCTGAATCAACTCTCTAAAATGTTGGAAAAAAGAGGTGGTTTTAGGATGACCATAAACACTGGAACGCAAAACTTGTTGCAGTTCCCGGAACTCTTCCAAAATTGGCAAGAAGCTAAAGGCTTCTGCTAGAGGAATTGTCCCTCATAAAAAAGGGAGACCTTCGACCTAAAAGAAGGGAGGTCTACTACCTGTGGTGGTTTTAGGTTTTCCACCAACCAAAGATGATGGTTTTAGGTTATCCACCGACCGAAAATGATGGTTTTAGGTTATCCACCAACCAAAGATGATGGTTGTAGGTTATCCACCAACCGAAGGTATGCTCATGGGCATCTGTGTCTCTGGCTACATCTCTGAATCCGGAATGACGAATTGTGGCTCAGGCTCGCTTGAACTGCTGGCTACAACTTTGAACATGGAATGAGAGATTGTGGCTGAGGCTCGCTTGATCTGTCGTCGAAGCTTGTACATGACCACCATTTTCCCCCCTGTCAGGGACAAGGTGAGATGATGGTGAAAACTCAACTACAAGTTTTCTCAATATCCGTGAACAAGTTCTAACATGTGTCGTAAACATCTTCTTGGATGATGATGCCCATTGCCAAGAAGCGATCCATCCAAGATGAATCTTGGTTCTTGCAGGAGGCTTGTTTCTAAAGCATCTGTCTGAAGAATGAGTGTGTCGACCATAGTGCTTGCATGGATGAAGATCAAAACAGTGATCTTTCATATGGCCAACTCGATCACAATGTTGGCATTTCTCAATCGGATGTTGTTGTGGAACAGGATCTGGAACAGCTGCAGGTGAACTGTCATATAGGAATCCGGCACTCTGAAATATGATGGGCTTTGTGTAGTCTGGAATATGAAAGGACACATCCTTGTCATATCCAAGACCAGTTCGGTGCTTGTTGTGGACAAGCTCTTCGCAAGGTCTCATGATGGGCTTGAGAAGTGCAGGCTGAGCTGCTACATCTGCATGTACATCTGCTCTAGTACAAGGCATTGAATGTTGATCAACTGCAACTTTACTAACATGCTGCTGATGGGAGTCAATCTCAATGTTCTGAACAGAAACAGGTTCAGAATGGTGACTCTTTTGCTGAAGTTCATCTTGTTGAAGTTGAGATTCCAACTGCAAAAACTCAATCTTTTCTTGTGCATCTTGTAAACAACTTTGAATGTTACAAAGAGCATCCTTGCTCATTTTTATCACATCATCAACATTTGAATGAATGAGGTTATTCAACAACACTAATGCCTCATTGATTTTAGCCATTTTCAACAACTTAGGTTGAAAAAATGAAAAGGGTGTCGGCTTCAACCGAAAATGCACCCGTTTACAATGTCATTCAATCTTGTTTCAAACAAATACAAATGACTCTAAAGGATTTTCAACTATGGAAATCTCAAACTACAAACTGTGCTCCTCAAATGATGGAGGGAAATCAACAATTTTTTCAACAACTCAAGTACTGATTGCAACTATGAAGAAGCAATACAATGTCAACATCTCTGCAAAAATATTTGTTTGAATGTGCAACAAAAAACAACTATGCAAGAAGCCTTTAAGGCACCTGAATTTCTTCTTCAAAGAGTTGTTTTCAATGATGCCAAACTTGTCTTCAAATGTAAATTTATTCAAAAAAAATCACCCTTATGTCAATGCCACAAATCACAATGTAAAATTTGCAATTTTCTTGTCATTTCCTCATTTTCTCATTATGCCATTTCTTCTTCCTTTCTGCTGTTCAAGTCTTCTTCCTCTCTCTCTCCTCTCTCTCTGCTGTTTTTTTTTTTTTTTTTAATTAATTAAAAAATGGGAATAAGTTAAAAAGGAAAGGGGAAATATTAAGATGGGATGGGAAACTATATGGTGGGGGGGCTAGGGGGGGGGGGAGTTATTGGAGGGAAATAAATTAATGGAGGGAAGAAGATTAATTAAAAGGGAGAGTAATGAGATTTTTTTTTTTTTTTTAAATTAACTAATTAATAAATTAATGAGAATTAATTATAAATGGGGGGAATTTAAAAGAAATGTGATTAATTAAAAGAAAGGGAAATTAATGGGATTTAGATGAGGGAGGGGAGGTATTAAAAAATTTTAAAAGTCCAATTTGGAATTCGTTGAGATGGTGCGTAAGGGAAGAGGAATCGATTGGGAATGGAGAGGCGTGAAGAAATAGGGAGGGCTGTGTGCGTTGAGAGGGGTGGGAAGGCACTGTAATGAAAGTTTGTAGAGTGTATGGGATGTGTGTAATGTAAGGAGAGGGGTGTATTGCCAGGGATTGTGCGTTGAAGCGATGGGAGGTAGCGTAGGGGCGTAGAGTGCTGTGAGGTCACAGGTTGTGTGCGTATAGGGAGATAGGAAAGCACGTGAGGATAGGTGGCTTGCAGAGTTGAGAGATACGTGAAGCGAGGGAGATGGGTGCAGCGTTGTGGGTTGAGCATTTAACGCAGAGGAGTAGTGGCATATTGTAGTGTGATAGATGGAGTGTGGATGGGTTGAGTGAATGACCGGCGCGTGAGGTAAAGAAGTCGAGAGGATGGCGTATCTAAGGCGCAAGGAGGGATAGGGAACAACATAGTATGAGAGGCGTATTGAAAGGGCGTAAGGAGCAGTTGCAAGCGGTGAGGACGGTAGGTTAGGAGTGGAGTCGTTGGGAATGAGCGGATGGAGAGTATGCAGTGTGTGGGAGAAGGCCGTGGAGCGAATAGGCGGTTGAGGGAGTCAAACGGAGGGTGGTATGAGCTCTGGAGTGACAAGGGCCGGTCTTGCAGGTGAAGAGGGCAACGCAGAGTATGGAGTAGTGGGTTTATGCAGCTGGTAGGGAAGTATATGCGTTGCAGTGGAGTGGGCGCAGGTCGATGAGTGTTGAGGAGCATATGAGCGCAGGTTTGAATGTTAGCCGGGTTTGGAAGAGTAGCTAAGTAGGGAGGCTGTAAGTGTTTATGCAGGCCGAGTGAGGCTATGGAATTGCATAGAGGGTCTGAAGGTCGAATTTTTATTTATTTATTTTATTTATTTTTATTTATTTTTATTTTTAATTAGAGCAGAGAGGAGTAAGAGAATTTAAAACAGCAACAGAACTTTCAGTGATTGTAGAGAAAACTCAGAAATCTTTACTTCAAAAACCCAGAACTTTTCTTCAAAAAATTGCAGAAGGCCATATAGCAGCAGAATGATGAAATCTTCAGAAAAACTCAGAATTATTTTCCATTAAAAGCCAAAAACTTCTTCTTCAGAAACACAAATTAAAACACTATTCCAACAGCTCTTCAGATGCATTTATTCAACACCACCACTGCTGCTCTTGTTCAAAGTAAATTTATGAATGCTGCCACGGATTTTGAATGCTTCTTTTCTTCAAAACACTTTCTAAATGCTGCCAATTTCTAAATGCAGCAAAATTTCTGCAAAATCACTGCTGCAAAAACTCTGAGTGCTGCAAAAATGTCAAGAATTTTTTGCAGATATGCACAGGCCATAAACACAAATGGCTCACTCAATTTGGAGTAGGGCTAGCAATCGCCCGCTCTGATACCATGTTAAACACCATGTTAAAGCACACACATGATGTATGAGGAAGATGAGCACACACAAAAGAGACTCAACACAATGAAGAATAAGCGTGAGGCTTTCTTATTTTCCATTATACAAAGATGTACATTTATAGTACAATGGTGTGACTCTTGGTTTCATATTCCAAGGTCACTTGGACTCCATTGTGACTTTTCGCATTCCACACCTACCCATGTAGGATTAGGTGTTCCAACACATAGAATGCATTTGGATGTAAAGTTCTATTGATTCTATAGTCTATGTTTGTGTGAAAAGCAAGACTCCTATAGCTAAGTGCGCGAAGACCTTAGAAAGTCTACAGATGAGTGTGCAAACCCCTGTAGCCAAGTGCATAGGGCAAAAAGTGTTGTATGAAGAATATCTGAAGTTATAAAAGAAGACCTTGAAGAGAGATCTATGTTATTTACTTATATGGCTTCTTTATCTATATTTTGATGTTAACTGTGCCATTTTGGGGTTTTTATATATGTCTTCATCGCCAAGTATGGGTTATGGTTTCTTACGTCGACTAATGCATGCTAAAGTAGAATTGCGTAGTGTGAAAGTTAGTTACCTAGAAGCATAGAATGATGACTACGTATTTAGCATATTTTTTCTACGAAGCTCTAATAAATATTAAAGAAAATATAAGCCCTAAAGAAACACTCCATATTCCCATTGGATAAATAAACCTAGTTCTATCATCCCTTAACGTTGCCTCAGGTTGTAATTTGGTATGTGTAGCAGATTGTTTCCAAAAGGGTCGGTAATAGTGGGTTTTGCTAGTTTGTGTAGCAATATATGAACCTGGTTCTAGGCCCCATTAAGCCAACAAATGGTTTCGTTTCCCAGACCGAGATCTGATTGACGCATATGTGGATGTGGCATTCATGAATAAAATAGATTGAAGACTGGGTAGATCTGAATGTGCGCGAATTTGCAGCACAAGAAAAAATAAATCCGTGCCTATCAACTAAGAAGTGTTTACAGAAATATACTTTCATAAATCACCATGATATCTTCTTCACATCATTTTCTAAAGAGCTTCACAACTTCTTAACAAAACTAGCTGAGAAAAATACCACTTTCATGTATGATAACCTATGGCATGGACTCTACATCTAATCAAGAAATTGAATAGGAATAATAAAAATATTTCAAGTGTTTTTTATTTTTGGATTGATGGTATACTTGGAGGATTCATTACTGAGCTCACAATCAATACATCTGTGTCGTACAGCAAAGCCAAGCACATATTTTTCAAAGGCTCACAAGATAAGTACTTAAAATCATTGAAACTATAGATTAAAATGGTATTATGTGAAAATGGTGTGTTGCAAATGCAATATGCTTGATGTTCGGAGGAAGAAAATCTTGAGCTATGTGGCACTATAAGCGATTTAGGGTAGATCATGATAATTACATTGAGATTGAGTATGACCCATTTTTTGGGTTTGAAAGAGAAGAAGGAGAAAGAAACCCTCAATAAAATTTGGAGATCATGAGGATGCCACTGAAATTACCAAACCCTTCAATCCCATCACAACCCATCCCCATATTGTTCCCCCACCTCCACCTCCACCACCACCCCCCCTCCCCCCGGCCCACATTTAACATGGTTCAGATAGTGAAGACACCAGTGTTTAAAGGCCTAGGACCAAATAATCCTAAGAAATTTTGGTTTGTTGGAGAAGTAGTATGGATATCGCAAAACATCGCTGATGAGGGTATGGAGAAAGTGAAACTAGTCACAACACTGCAGGACAAATACTTGTCTTGGTATATGAAGTACTCCGTGATGAATCAGAATTCCATGCTGGATCAGATAAAGATTGATCTAAATGCTGAATTTAGGAAGCCAAAATTGCAGGTATAATGCTTTATAGAGATCAAGGAAATAAGGAAATTAGTCACTGAAACTGTGTGGGAAGTAGATCATTGATTCAAGACACTGCTAAGTCAAATCAAATTCAAGATCCGTGATGAACATAACAAGGAGTGGTTTATAGTTTTGTTATTACCACATCTTAGATTTCCATTGGCACAACAAAAAATCACAACCCAAGCTGTATCATTGGAGATTGAAATGAAACTATAAGCTTTGCTGGTAGCGGATACCAACATATGGGTTCAGAAAATCCAGACCTAGCTGGTGGGCTTACATATGGAACTCTAAGACTTGAATAAGGAAAAGCATGTTCGATCTGACATACATTCATAATTTTGGTCCATAAAGTTAAAACCATATGGTCACTGTAAGGATAATTTTCATGTTTTTAAAGAGTACCTGGGCCCTAGGATGCCAAATCCAATGAAGCGTGGGCTAAGTGCTGGACGAAGTACGGGACCAATAGTCTAGTGTAGACTATTTTAGGTTAGAGGCTAGCACCCCATAGACTATTTTCATTTTCTGCAAAAGTATATCGAGTCACCGAAACAATTGTTCTGTAAATTCTATAGCTTTGTGGGACATGATGAAAGGAACTGTCGAAGCTATTATCTAATGATGCACTAGACTCCTGGGGCATATAGAATGTAAGTCGAAGGTGGTGAATACCTAGGTTCACCCAAAGTGAGTGGAGGTTTCCAATGCGGTGGGCTTGGTCGAGTAGGAGGTGTTGGACGAGGTCAGAGACAAATCATATGTTATAATTACAGTCAGCGAGGAAATTTGGCTAGGTATTTTCAGAATCCCACGGTAATTTCTTGTAAGTATTTTCGCGCATTTGATATTGAGATAGAATATTGTCCCATATTATTGCCTAAAATGCAGGAAAAGCTCAATCAACAACCTGCCCAGAACATATAGATGATGAGAGCTAAACCACGCAAAAAGGATCTAAGTGTCAACATAGTAAGATGAAGTGATATAATTACTATAGAATAAAAAGAGGAAGGAAAAAAACATATGGAGGATACATGGGTCTGGAAGGCTGGAGAAAATAATGTTGGGTTCGATTTACAGTGAGAAATGAAAACCTTCATGGAAGTGAAGAATAATTTTATGAACCCTAGAGCTTCAACACTAACAACACAGACGCAGATGATCACGCAAACAAATACACCCAAGGAGGTTACTGTGACAAAGGAATTTGATCCATCCATTTTGATGTCATTTTTTGCAGACGTGTATGAAATTGTTACGGGCTCAAAAAGTCGTGGAAGTATTGTAGGAGCGGATTGACAACTGCATTAGCAAAGAATAACCATAACTTGAACAACTCATAGTGAATAAGGTATATAGAAATAAGAAGAGAACTGAAAGAAAAATGCAGTTAAAGACTCAAATAAGAGATTATTAAATGGACCAATTCTTCCTTTATATAAGATTAGATGTGAATGTTTAACCAAAGCTATAGTGGTCATCGATTAAGCTAAGAATGACCAATCATTAGAAAGTTATTCATATGGGTTGATTACATAGCGTCAAAGTAGACATTTATGGTGAAAGTCTATTATTAGACTTCGAAGTCATTGAGATTATTGATGATAGAAATACGTATCTTGGTTTTTTTGGATTCGATTCGGCTTATGAGATGGAGGCCATAATTAATCTGAAGAACAAGAAGATGGTGTTTTAGAAGAACAGTTCCAGGGTCACTCTCCCTTTGGGCCCCTCTTAAGGCATTTGATATTAAGAGCTAGTTTCGAATGAATATGATGATATCAAAAACATCTATAAGATCACTGTGTAGGATAAATATTGGATCAATATGACCGTTGATGGAAGGAAAAGTTGGGAGCGTGATAGCTCTTGTGTTTGAGACTCCGATGAAGAATTGGAGAATTTGCAAAACCATTTGCATGATGTCTCTATTAAGAAGTGTAATATAATTACCAGATCGTTTCGTTGTGTCACATCAAAGATACATGGATTTCCCTAATATGATGGCACTAGGGATATTAACTTATTTCTTGATGAGCTTGAGAGGAAGGTGCCCGAAGAGTAGCGATGTGAATCTTTCGACTTCACTTTGAGGTCCACCCTAATAACGTGGTGGGGCATGCACAAAGAACACCTAGGAGGATGGAATGATTATCAAATATTGATGAGGCTCAGGTTTGGCTATGCAAACAGTAGGATCACAAAAAAGGACAATGGTAAGGATGATCCTCGCAAAAATTTGTCTTGCTGGACTACAACTTAGGGTGAGGAACCTCAACCTGAATCGGTTCACATATTCCTCCACACCATGGATACCTCAAAAGTGGTATCTTGAAACTAAGCTCTAGCATAGCACCAAATAATGGTTTGAGATGAATGAAGTTTTATTATTTACCTATGGCTTCGCATATGGTTGGGATTTTATTAATGACACTCTTTAGGAAGCGAGAACAACAATATTCTGAACAACCACTGAGCTAACAGCTTCGGTTCAACCTGAATCGGATATGTAGTTGTAAATGGCTCGAGCATGTTACAATGGGACCACGGAAGATGATGACGAGGCTCCACGCAACATCAATATTCCTGAATCATAAGGAAAATGTGAGGTTGCATGTCTTGAAGTACAGATGCCTGACATAGAAGAGCCTGTAAATATTCAACTAGTAAAGATACGCTCAGAAGCAGAGCCTAATTTCGCAAAGATCGGAGAGTACTAGGATGATGACATGGTGAGAAAGGAAATTAAATTTTTGCATGAGTACTAGGAGTTTTTCTCGACAAAGTCCTATGAGCTGAAAGGAATTTTAGGAGATTTTGGGGTTATGCACATAACAGTGAAACTGATGTAAAGTCGGTAAAACAACTCCTGTACCAGTTGAAAAAAAAATATAAAGAGGACTTACATGAGTAACTAGATAATATGCTCATTATTGGCATTATTGAACTAGTAGAGGAGTCTGAGTGGGTTAGCCCTATGGTAGTCAAGGAGAAAAATACTAAGGGAGAGATAAGGAATTTTGTCGATCCCTAAAATTTGAACGATGCATATGCGCATGATCCATTCCCCACGTCATTCACTAATGAAGTTTTGGAAAATTTTGGAGGGTAGGAAACCTACTCCTTTACAGATGGGTTCTCAGCATACCATCAAATCTAGATCGTAGTGGAAGATAGGAGCAAGACCACCTTCATTATTGAATGGGGCTCATTTCAGTGTATGGTCATGCCATTTTGATTGAATAATGTGCAGGAAATATGTTTTAGGGTCATAGTCACTGCATTTAAAGAATATATCCACAAATTACTGGAGGTGTATTTTGATGACTGGACCACATTCAGTTTTTAAGGAAACATATGTCTAGTCGACACTTGATGCTCGATACTTGCAGGAAGTATCAAATCTCCTTAAACCTACAAAAATGTATTTATACGTCCCATATGGTATATTATTTGGGAATATTGTTTGCAAACAGGGATTTATGGTAGATGTAGGCTTAATTTGGCCTAGACCAGAGCTCATATATGGTTGCGTGAACCGACAAAACCCACTATTATCAGCTCTTTCGACAACGATGTGCTGTGCAGACCGAAGTCTCACCCGAGGCAATATTAGGGAATGCTAGAACCACGTTTGTGAATACAAAGGTACTATGGAGTGTGTCTTTAGGGCTTATATTCTCTTGAATACTGATCAGAGCTTTGCAAAACAATTATGATAACTACACAGTCAATGTTCAATACTTCTAGCTAACTAACTTTTAGATTGTGTCATTCTACTTTAACATGCATTATTCGACATAAGAAACCATAACCCAGACTTTGCAATGGAGACATAGATAAAAACCTTAACTTGGCATAGATAATATTAAGATATAGATAAAGCAACAATATAGGTAGAGAACACACATATATCTTCAAGGTCTTCTTCTGTTACTTCATATCTTCTTAATACAACACTTTCTTCCATGTGCCCTTAGTTGCAGGGGTCTGCACACTTAGCTGCAGAGTTTCTATTCTCTCCATGCACTCTGCTGCAAGGGCCTTTCCTTTGGAAAAAACCTAGAATACAGACTTAATAAGACCATACATACAAATACATTTTATGACTTAGGACTGACTTCAATAGATGTCACTGGACTCTTTATATAGTCTTTTTCTTTTACAATACCATGGTTCGAAAACCATGGGCCGAGCTCTAAGTATTCAAAACATTCCCATATTTTTACAAAATAAGGGCCTTTCACCTACCCCAAATCACCTAGGACTCTAACATAGCTAGGCACTCTACTCCTCAAAATGTAGATCCTTTTACAAAAACTTCGACCTAAGAGTACCCTGTCCAACACACACACACACATATACACGTGAATAAAGCAATGCCATCATTTTCAATTCTACAAAAACCAAATACATACATCCTCCATAATTCTTTCGTGAAGGAAGGGCAAAGCCATTGTATTCAAACTATTAGCCTTAATATAGTTACATGAAAAGTCTAGTGAAACAAAAAAGAATAGGACCAAAATTCAAACAAAATCGTAGCATCAAAATAAATGTATGAAATACTCATGCATAACCCCTATCTCCGCACGGGATGAAAACAAAAAGTTAATATATTTTGAATGGGGCTACAACCACCTCAACAAAATAATACCCTTTGCATATTCCGACTAAATAGAAGCATGCAACTAGTAATGGAGACATTGTATCTCACAAAGCCGAGAAAGGAATTCACTGAACTAAAAGGGAAGTGAGATTGAGAGTTACAATATTTTTAACTTATTTAAAATCTGGGAGTCACTACCTCAAAATACTGGAAGTACAACCCTCTTACTGGCGAGGTAAATTCATCGAACAAAATTAGAAGAGTATCATCAAAGACCAGTCGAATCATATGAAAAAAACAACGCATCATTAAAACGAAGAGAAGGCCATACCTAATGTGATAATTTATGTCATTGCATCTTGTAACACACCCATAACAGAAACTCTAAAATAATTATTGTAGCATCATGACTATCATGATAAGGTAAATCAACAGAGAGAAAGTCAAATGAGATTGAGAGTATATAAAAAAAGATAATGAAGTAGCCTCTACCTTTGACGCCGAATATAATCATGGTATTCAAGCATCCAAAATCCGGAGGAAACGCACCTGAGAAAATTTTGTTACCTCTATACATACACAAAAATCTCTATCTCTTCAGTGACATGAGGTATACACAAAAAAATAGGTTACTTGTATGTATGAAAGCAGTGTGGAAAACATCCAGAAGGTTCACCGTAAGGAACCCTCAGAAGGCATGAAACACATCGAAGAATAAGTTTATTGAGAGACAACAAAAGGGGAACAAATGATAGACATTTACTAAATTCGAAGTTGAGTTGTGCGAATAAGTATCATTGAACACACTAAGTATTGAGTAGAATAATGTTTGGCAGGCTGAGATAATGGAATACCCACCGATGGAGAACACAGACATACCTCTACGTTCTGGAGCTAACACCGAATATTAGAAGGAAATTTGCATTGAGGTTAACAGTCAGGCTACAAGTAGCGAGCATTAATTGATTAAACTGAAACAAATGCCAAGCTATACGCTAAGATATGGTTTTAAATTGGGGCTTGGTTTGAAGGCCATCAATTCTCCTCCCATCATGGTGACTGTTCATCTAAAATGAAGGGCAGTCACCTGCCATCACGTGAGCAGAGGCAACGTGGCATAAACACCAATGGACACAATCACCTGTGATCCTGCCATCACATGGGCATAAGAGGTGTGGCATAAACCAATAACCACAATCATCTAGGCACGATAAACAAGGGGCATGTCAAGTTAAGGAAAAATTAATACGAAGTTGCCAGAGGCCCTAGGTGGCCTTATTAAATACACCCACCAAAGTGATGACATCCAAACCAAATCATAGACAAGCCCATTCATACGAGTACCATGAATATAAAGTTAATAGTTCCCAACCAAGTTAAAGGTTATCAAGAAGCCTCCAAGACCTAATGGTATTAATAATACCATAACATTTAAGATTAATACCAATAAATTTTTAAAGGTTAATTTTTTGATAGGTATAACCGGTTAAATATAAAATATTATGATTACCGGTACATTTAAGATTAATACCAATAAATTTTTAAAGGTTAATTTTTTGAAAGGTATAACCGGTTAAATATAAAATATTATGAGATGTACCGGTACATCTATGCTTTGATCTGGAAGTTAAAGGTACATCTATACTTTGATCTTAAAGTTAAATCTTTACAATCCACCTAATACTTATAAATAATTAAATTAAAATTATCAATATACTTATAAATAATTAAATTAAAATTATCAATACCTTATTTCAAAATAAACACACTTATCAGCATAATTATGTAAAATTCTCATACATTTTATTTCTTAAAACCTTACTTTTATTAATAATTTATAATATACCTCGATGTCACCATCTTCCGATGCATTTCTGCAACTAGAAACTTCTTAAGCAATAAAACTACCTTATACAGCGAAAATGAAAATTCCTTGACATTAGTCTCTAGTGTATTTAACTATATCTGTCCTTGGAATTTTTAAAAAACATAAAAGATATTATCTTACGAAAGTTTGTGATTTACAACATTATAAGCCTATATTCTCAAAGTGGGTAGTGTACACCACTCTTAATGTGAAATACTTTGAATCCCATAATCTCACAAGCGCGTAGTGAACAGCGCTCAAACCCTTCGAACAATATTACATTCTCATCAGGGCTCAATGTGTCTCTTAAGTACAGAATGAATGACATAATATTTATTTAATGGTCGTACTGCATGCAGCTGAAACGACCATATCTCTGAAGGACCGAATTATATTAGAATGTTTAACTAATTGACAGCAGAGAATGTTTGATGAATTGGAATTAGTACCTCAATTACTTTGAAAAGAAGAATAAGCTTCTTATTCCGAAAGCAAATTTGTTTTACGTTTATGACCATTAGTTTTATATTTTCCTTTCTTAATGTAGTAATTTTAGATTTTGGTTTATATATATATTTTTAATGCATACTGATTTAAAATGAATTTAATTTATAATTTTTTTTTTTAAATTTTGACGAATTGGAATTAGTACCTTAGTTACTTTGAAAAGAAGCATAAGCTTCTTATTCCTAGAGAAAATTTGTCTTGGGTTTATCACAATTAATTTTTATATATTTCCCTTTCTTAATGTAGTAATTTTAGATTTGGGTTTATATATATTTTTTGAATGCATACTGATTTAAAATGAATTTAGTTTTTTATTTTTATTTTAATATGTAAATTTATTTATAGGGAAATTCGAATCAATATTTATTTTATAAGGAATGTTTTAACAACATATGAATTCAATATTTATTGGATTGAATTTAAATTAATAATTGTTTTAATTAAAAACAATATTTTAATATAATAAAAAATATTATTTATATATTTTCTAAGAAACTAGAATAAAAAATAATTAATATAATGATGTTGAGTGTTAAGTTTACTAAGGTATATATATTTAATGACTTATTAAAATTTATTTTTTTAATTATTGATATAAAAAATTAATATATGACACATCAATAATTGAGGCGTTTTCCTCAAATTATATATTGAGAAAAAAATTTAATCTGATATTACTATCATTTACTTTATTTTACTATATGACACATCAATAATTAAGGCTTAGAAGAAAAGTTGAGTAAATTTCAAAATGTTAAAAGGTTGTTTTATTATTCTGATTACTAGGAAAATTGTCATGAGTCTTGGAACTCCTAGGAAAAGAACCTAAATGAATTCTTAAGAAAATTCCAAACAAGTATGAAAATTATCACTCTCTTACATTTCCTAGGAAAAAGATCCCGATGGGAAAGGAAAAGGGGTTCCTTGTCTTGAAAAAAGAAAAGAAAGGTTGAAACACTGAGAGAGAGAGAAATTACCTTAAGAAGATGCTTAGAAGGAATAACATGACATTTCTTAAGTAGTATTTGCTTAGATTGACTTGAGCCAATGGAAAATGCCCAAACAGAGGAAAGTTTGTAAGTTGTAGTCTGGGTTGGACCTTGACGCCTGTGAATTGACCTTGAAAGGATGACTGTTGAAATAATTCTTTTGGAAAGTTAAGAGTTGAGGTGCCGAATTGAACATGATTTTCATTCTCGTTGGAAGGGTGGTGTGGTTTGGAAAGGAGTTGTGGTTTTTTCCCGGCCGAGTTTGTATACAATTCTATATTAGTGTAGATAAGTATCAATACCTATTTCGAAGAAGACATGAATCATTGTATTTTTTGTAAAGAATCTCTATAAATATGTGAAATAACGAAAATTTTCGAACTTGGTTTTCTATTGTTAATTGGTTTAGATTATTTAGGATTTTTGTAGGAATTTACAGGGTAAGTTCCTTAGATAAAGAACTGAAGGTCGCCGCTCACAAACAAATCACAAATCAGTACACCAGTATAATCCCATGGTTAAAATCCTCGAAAGAGGGAAACAATCCACAGCCTGAGCCAACGCGGCCACTTTAGGCAATATATTAATAAAAATAAAAGTTAGATATGTTTCTCTCATAAATGGTTAGCAGAAAAATGACTTTCCCTGCTATTTAAATAGAGATCATGGACCAATCGGGTGTCAAGCCATGGATCAAGTGTCATTAATACCGAGGAGACAGATAATTGTCGGATCACTACAAATCGTGATCGTCGGATTATAAGTTACAAATGTACATGGTAAAGAAACACACTTTACCTAACTATACACTAAACTAAGTTATTCTTAACTATTTCCTATGTGTCAGAATATCCTAACATCCCCCCTTAAGAACAACATGGGATAGGATTGAAGGATTTACAAAGGTGACACAAAAGGAGCCTATTTCCTATGTGTTGAAATATCCTAACATCTCCCCTTAAGAACAAATTGGGATAGTATTGGAGGATTTAAAAAAGTGACACAATAGGATAAGGAAGGAGGCTTTAGAGAATATTCCCCCTTAATGAAAACTTTCCTGAACTCCAAGAATGGATCAAATTTTGGTAAACTTCACTTTTGTGAGACCCTTTGTAAACATATTGGCTACTTGATCATTGGTTGGACAATACTGCACTTCAAGAACACGATCATGAATGAGCCTTATGATGAATTTTATGTGGAGTTCAATGTGTTTCATACGCTGATGCTAAAATGGCTCTTTACATAGCTAAATGGCACTCTGATTATCACACCAAAGTGTAGTTGGAAGTTGCTAATGAAGACCAAATTCTGACAGGATCTGATGAAGTGACACGGCTTCCTTACTAGCTTCAACTACACCACGATACTCTGGTTCTACTGAAGAAAGAGATGTGGCATTTTATTTGTTACAAAACCATGTAATAGGTCATGAACCAAGAATGAATACATATCCTTCAGTAGAATTTCGATCATCAGGGTCAGCAACCCAATCAGAATTAGGGAAACCAATCAATAATGGAGATGCTCATGCACTATAATGAATCTCGAACTAAATTATACCTCGAATATATGGAAGTATTCTTTTAGCTGATTTCCAGTGACTTTCATGAGGTTGGTGCATAAGCCGAGTGACAAGACCAATGGCAAAGGAAAGGTTAGGACAGGTATGTGTTGGATACAGAACTTTACCAACAAGTTGATGGTATAAGGTAGCATCAACTTCAGCGGTAATAAAAGTGACTGAAATATTGGCTCCAGACTTAAAGATAGAACAGTCTGGCTTACAGTCTTCCATGTGAAAGTGGTGTAGGAGATCACATGCATACTTGGACTAAGAGGGGGTACTGCCTTCCTTGGATTGCAAGACTTGAAGACCAAGGAAATAATGCAAGTGTACTAAGTCTGTCATTTCAAACTTCTTTTTGAGGCTACACTTCAGATGGTTTATATGGTTTGGATCACTACCAGTAAGGATAATATCATCAACATAAAGAACAAGGACGGTGAAGGACTTACCCACTTTCTTGGTGTAGACAGTGTTGTTAGAATGACACCTAGAAAAGCCATTGTCTAATAGAAATCTATCCATTTTGCAATACCAAGCCCGAGGAGCTTGTTTGAGACCATAGAGATATTTATTAAGCCGACAAACAAGGATAGAGTCATTTTGGATAAAGCCAAGGGGTTTTTCCATGTAGATTTATTCATGTAGATCTCCATGTAAGAAGGTAGATTTAAGATCCATCTCATGGAATTCCCATTTAAAAGAGGCAACAAGGGAAATAACAAGGCAGATAGAATTCATTTTGGAAATAGGGGAGAAAGTTTCAGTATAGTCAATGCCTTCAAGTTGTGAAAATCCTTTAGTGACAAGACGAGTTTTATGTCTATCCACTTTTCCATCTGGTCCAAAATTTGTTTTGTAAACCCATCTGCATCTGACAAGTTCTCTTCCTTTTTGAAGAGGAACAAGATCCCAAGTATCATTAGACAATAAGGAATGATATTCTTCATTCATAACTTCATCCAAATTAGGATGACTGGTGGGTTCTTCAAAGGTTTCTGGATAACATTTTTCTGTAACTTGAGCTAATAAGGAAGAGGCTATTTCGAACTGAGAACGAGTTGGTTGTTGATCTGTAGGGTCACCTGCAAGAGAACCTGCTGCATCTTGGGTAGAGCAGACCCATCTTAGAAGCTATGGAGTAAGTGGAATAATTTCAAGAGGTGGAGGATTGTCATCCTCACTATCATCATTTGAACTAGAAGGAATGCTATTAAAAATAGAAGAGAGAGAGAGAGGTGGCGCATATGCCGAATCAAGCTCACAAGCCAAAGGTGGCACACCCACCGAACTAGGCTCGCAGGCTGATATATTTTCATCAAAATTGACATCTCTTCTAATGATTATATTTTTGGATTTTGGTTGAAGAAGTCTATATCCTTTGACATCTTCAGAATATCCAACAAAAATTCATTTTTCACTCTTAGGTTCTAAGGCTTTATGTTTCACATCTGTAATATGGGCCCAAGCATCACTTCAAAAAACACGAAAGTGACTTACACCTGGTTTGATTGAGCTCGAAGCTTCCTCTGGAGTTATATTACTTAAAACCTTAGTAGGAGTGTGGTTTACTATGTAATTTGCACAGTTAATGACTTCTACTCAAAAATTGAGACCAACTCCTTTAAATTTAGGCATACAATTAACCATTTCTCTTAAGGAGTGATTCTTCCTTTCAGCTATACCATTTTTTGTGGAGTATATGGAACAGTATGTTGCAATTGAATGACATGATTAGTGCAGAATTTGATATATTTGTTATTAATATATTCTCCTCCATTGTTTGATCTTAACTTAATAATTTGATATCCATATTATTTCTCAACAAATGCCTTAAATTCCAAGAACATGTTAAAAAATTCACTCTTTAGTTTTAAGAAGTATACCCAACTGTGTTTGGAAAAATCATTAATGAAAGTTAAGAAGTAATTGCAACCAGAGAAGGAAACAACAGGAAGTGGACCACATAAATCACTATGCACAAGCTGCAAAGGGGCTGAAGCGTGCTAAGAGGCACGTTTTTCAAAACTATCCCGATGATGTTTTCCGAGTACAGATCCGGAGCAAAAACCATATCAACAAGATACCATAGGAAGACCTGTCACCACATTTTATTTACATAGAGTTTGAAGAGATCGATAGTTTAAATGACCAAATCACTCATGCCAAAGTTTTCTCACTTCTTCATTATGGGAAACAAAAATGGAGGGAAGACATGATGACCCAAAGTTGTCAAACTTATATAACCTTGTGGAATCATCAACAATGATAGTAGCTAAAATATGTCTGGGATATTTTACATCCTTGATTACAACTTCATGAGGTGAGAACTCTACTATATTCCCTTCGGCTGAATGAGTTATCTGATAAAAAGAGAGAAGGTTTCATGACAAGGTAGGAACACATAGTACATAATTAAATTGACCATTATCTAGATGAATGGTTCCATATCTTACAACACTAAGAGATCTATCATCAGAAATATAAATATGTTTTGTGTTACAATCATTTAAAGAAGAAAACATGGCTTTATTTTTGGCCATGTGGTAAGAAGCTTCAGAATCAATGAGCCACTCATGAAAATTATAAGAGGAAGATACATTTAATTCATAACCAGATCTTGATGCTTGAAAACCACAAGAAGAAAGTGCCATTCCTGAATATGAAGGTGAAGAGTGCTCAAAGTTGATGTTTTGCTTCTTCATTGCTGCTTCTAAGGCTTCCATCTTCTTAAAACATTTGGACTCTATATGGACATCACGATTCCAAAATTTGCAATGTCTATCTGTCTTATTCCCTTTGTTTTTATTTGTTTTATCATTTCGGTGATATGATTTTTCAGTTTGTGGCTGAAATTGCTTAGGACCCTTGTTTGGTTTCAGACCATATTTTTTAGGATACTGCTTCTTGGGATTCTTTTGATATGATTATTGTTGGGCTGCCAAGGATTTCTTAGAAGTGTTTCCAGGAGTGATAAGACGAAGGTGTAAGAGTTTTTCTTTTTCTCTTATCAAATAATCACAAAAGGCATCAAAAGAGGGATTCTTGTAGGTGGTTCTTGAACAAATGATGGCTTCTCTAGTGGAATGGAAGGCGGAGACAAATATAGAGTATGTAAGGCCAAGCTTAGCAAGAATGCAATAGATGATGCTACCATATTCCTTTTTGACCTTACACCCTTCTAAAAGAAGTCTAGGGTTCTTGAATTTGGACAAAATATATTCAATAGAGGAGAAATTATTGGGGTCCAAAGTAAGCAACTCATTTTCAACCTGGTGGGCCTTGATTTGGTTTTGAATGCCAAAAAAAATATTTAGCTTTTCCAGGGCTTTATCAGGGGTGTCAATGTCAAGTATGTGAAATCGAATATCTTAAGCAATGGACATTCCTATCAACCCTCGCGCTTGATCTTGTTTATTTTCCCATTTATGAAGTTTATCATCATCAAAAAAATTAGTTTATTGACCTGTGGGTATTCTATAAATCCCTTTACTTCTAAGTATATCTCCCATGTGAGGTAGCCATTGGAAATAATTGGTGTTGTTAAGAATAATCGGGCATGCACTTTCCATTTTAAAATATGAAGCTCAGAAATAGCCAAAACTAATTGTTCCAATTGAAAGATCTTGAAAAATTAGGCCATTTAAAAAAAAGAAACTCAAGAAATGGCTTATGGATGAAGAAGTTACGCCTTTGCAAAAACTGAGTCAAGAGGTGCATTAGTTTGTTGTACTAACACTCTGTTTTGGAGGAGCCTCAGCATTATTAATGCTTTAGTCAAGAGGAGAGAGAACATTATAACACACTGGTGAAAAGCACAAAGTCACGTTAGTGTGCCTTTACTTAGAGCGATTTCGAACTAACGCAGGTCAAATTTCCAAACACATTTTTAAGAAAAGGGACTCTCTTTAATCCATTTTGTTGGCAACTGTTCTTCCATGTGTGTGCTTTTTCCTGCACACAAAACCAAGAAAATGAAGAAATGCAAGCCTTAGATAAGAATGTTAGGTTTTCAGTTAGCCTTACTGGAAACTATCTCTTTTTTTACTATTTTTGATTTCCCGAGATCGCACAAAGACATGGGGAAAGAGCATACATAGTAAAAAAAACTCTTCCTCCTGTTTCTGATTTTCCAATATTGCACACAACGTAGAGAAAATAGAATACGTAGAGAAGATGATATAGATCTGGAAAATAAATAAGACCTAAAAACCAAAATAAACAGAAGGAACCAAAATAAGCAGAACTATTAACAAATATAAGTGCAAAACATATACTTTACTGCAGATCCAAATTGACATAACTTGGGAAACCAGAAACCTTTTTGCATTAAACGAAAGGCATTCATAACTATATCAGACACTCTAGACACACCAGAGCAGTTCCCGAGGCCCAAAAATGTTCATAAATAGTATATCTAGAAAATTATAGTCACACGCAATCAAAACGACTTCAGATTTGGATCAACAACGGATGCGGCCCTCAAAATAGCTTTGGTACCATGTAGGAATTTGCATGGTAAGTTCCTTAGATCAAGAAACAAAGGTTACCGCTCACAAATAGATCACAAATCAATCCGCCAATCACGTGGTTAAAACCCTTGAAGAGCGAAACAGTCCACAGCCTACGCCAACGTGGCCACTTCAAAAAATTTATTAATAAAAATAAAAGTTACATATTTTTCTCTCATAAATAGTTAGCAAACAAATCACCCTCCATGCTCTTTAAATAGAGATCATTGACCAATCGGGTGTTAAGCCATGGATCAAGTGTCATTAATACTAAGGAGAGAAATAACCATCGGATCACTAAAAATCGTGACCGTAGGATTATAAGTTACAAATGTACATGGTAAAGAAACACACTTTACCTGACTCTACACTGGAATAAGTTATTCTTAACTATTTCCTATCTGTCAAAATATCTAAAAATTTTAAAAAGAACATAATGTACAAATTTTTGTTAGTATACATCATGGGTTGAATGAGAAATGTTTTTCCAAATAAAAACAAAATCTGTACTCTATGAATGAAACAAAAATAATGTATTTCAAATAGTTTTGGTAACTGTAACCCTATTCTGTGAATGTAAATAAAATTTTGTATCTTATTTAGGTCTAGCAACTATAATTGATTTGGGGCAAGAAGATAAAGAAACCATAATATTTCAAACAGGGGGTGGGTATGTAGCTAAGAATTCGATAACACAAAAACTTACAGAATTGTGTCACAGGTTCTGGTTGAGTTCTAGAACAAAAAATTAAAGTTTTTTAGAAACAATCTAGAACCCTGAAGCTTATTTGTTATATTTAAATACCCATGGGAAAGGAAATATGCCCCATGTGTTTCACGCCCCATCTCTCTACTCGGCACTATAAGGAGAGGAAAAAATACCATGAGGTCAGAGAAAATAATGAAACAATTCGAAAAATTATGTTAATGTAAAACCCACAAATTAATTATATATCGAGAGACTTAACAACCTCAACACACATTATCGAAAGAAATTATAGGTAAGGAAATAAATGTAAAATGTACAATATATAAACCCATTGCTGGATGCTAAGAAATGAGCTAAATTGTAAGAAATATCCTTAATGCAACAAAAAATACCTTGAATCCATGGGTAAAAACAAATACAAAAGGGAATCTGTTAATATACTTAAAGGTCGAGTCCTTTGGGTGTAAGTGAATAACCATATTTAAATTAATGTCAACTATTGCAACGACTAACTATTGTATAACTTGCAGGTATGAATCATAAGCATTCACTAAGCATTCACTCTACTAGAACGCAGTCAAGAACTAAACCTAGAAATGATGGTTAAAAACTCTACAAATTCTAAGTAAGAATTTGTAGATTATGTTGTAATAAAAGAGGTTTTATTAAAATGTCAATTAATGCCCACATAAAGCCTTATACAAGGGTATTAAGCTACCATAATTCAATTACTAGTGACAAGCTTAAATAAACAATGTATTCATGGTATCTTCCAAGATGCGAGAAGAACACTTAAGGAACGTTTCTAAACTAAACATTTTTCCCAAGAAGAAGAAACTTATGGAAAACAATCACAGATGCTAATGGGTAGGTGAAGGTGGTGAAATTGGAAAATGAAATAATAGAATAATCATGAAATACTCTCTGAGATCAATAGTAACCTTTGAATTGAAGGAAAGAAAGCCGAATAGTAGACTGATATGAGAACTTAACATGCAAGTCACCCATTAAAACCTATTAGGAAGGTACTCAAAGGTGTTGGAAATTAATTCCAACTACTGATATCAATCAGTAGTAATTGCAGAAGGACTGGATTGTGACACATTGATTCCTTAGCAAAGGTGGTTGTCGTCTTCCTGTAGAATTGAAAAAGGATTGGAAATCTCACACAAGTGAAGTGCAGAGCAGATAAGAATCGGCCCCTTGATATTTATCTAAGGTAGTAGCCGAATTCTTAGAAGCAGAGTTAAGGCTCAGACTCAAAGTCTCGCCAGCAGCGCAGAACTTTGATTACAGGTTGAATCAGGCTTTAAAGCCTTACCTTCATATCGGCGAAGTTAATGATTGAGGTGGCACAAGTTTGCTACATCACAAGCAGCGATGCAATGCGATGATATTTTTAACACTATGGCATCGCAAACTTTTAAAGTACTTAAAATGTGCACACCGAAGAGTTTCGGTGATGCGATGAGGTCCCACCTCAATCGCAATCACGACATCGCAAAGATATTTGCATGTCCTTTGCACTGTGGACCCCGCTCTAATCGCATCACAAGTTTTCAAGTGATCGTCCACAAAGGACTGTTGAACTGATGTTTGCCAATGTTGCGATGCAATATGGGCCCCGCGCAATTGCAATCGAAAATCATAAGACCACAATCGTAGGATCACAAGATCACAAATGTTCCTCCGACTTGCATTGTATTGATCACTTCTTATGTTGGATGCGATGTGGTCCCCACCACCATCGCTAATTGCACATCGCAATTGTAAAGTGCAAAGGTCCTAAACCATTTGGCCACTGAAATGCCAATCGTCGATTGACTTAAGGACACGATGAGGATTTTAAAGTGGATTTCATAGATTTGAGATCTGGCTTCATTGGTCGGTTTAATTGTTTTATTGTAACCATGCCTTATAAAAGGCAAAGAGCTCGAAGGCTTTTGTAATGTCTTTTTATGTATTAAGATGTTATTGAAAACAAAATTGTTGTGTTGAAAAGAAAAGCCCGTAGGCTAGAAAAACACAGCAAGATTGTAAGCACTGTATGTGCAGATTTGAGGACAGAGAAGTTTGTGAGCACTATTGTTTTACAGTCCACTATTAAAATTTGTGAATCCCTCTTAAGGAGGAAGAATCAGATCGTTTATTTTTGTATTTCTTTTATTTTTTTATGAATTAAGAAAACTTGTCCTAAATTGTTTCTGTTCATTCTGAAAAATGAGTTTTAAAAACTCCGTGTTGTTGAAGGAATATTCATTCTCTTTTTTTGTTTAGAAGTAATAAAAAACTTCTACATGGTATCAGAGCCAGTCTAGGCACTTGGTGAGACAAAACAAAGTTTTTTTTTCCACTGCAGGAGCTGTAAGAAGCTTATTAAGCAGATTTTCTCTAGCAGAGAAAGTTCTTGCTTGTTTTATTATACAGTCAGTATCTTTTGTTTACTTATATCGTTAAGATGGCAGATGCTGGAACTGGTTTGAAAAATTCCCAACTTCCACATTCTAATGGGAAGAATCATAGTTATTGGTCCATAACTATGAGAGCTTTGTTTGCTTCTCAGGGATTATGGGAGCTAGTTGAAAATGGCTACCCTGAACCTGCAAATGCAGCAGCGTTGGCTACTTTGACAGCAGCAGAAAGAGACTTGTTGAAGAGAAATGGGAAGAAGGACTCCACAGCCCTCTTTTATCTCTTTCAATCAGTACATGAGAGTGTTTCCCATGGATTGCTGCAACAACAAAGTCTAAAGATGCATGGGATATTCTCAAAACTGCCTATCAAGGTATGGAGAAGGTGAAGAATGAAAAATTGCAGATGTTGAGGAGAGACTTTGAAACACTCAGCATGAAGGAATATGATACAATAGATTCATTATTCACTCATGTTATTGGGTTAATAACTCATATAAGATCTCATGGTGAAACTCTTGAAGAAAGAAGGATTGTAGAGAAGATATTGAGAAGTTTACCCACAAGGTTTGAAGCTCTTGTGGTAGCAATAGAAAAGACAAAGGATCTCTCACAATTCACAGTAGATGAACTGAATGCTTCTATTATGTCTCATGAACACAGACTGAGTAGATGAACATGTTCCTCTTTCGAGCAAGCATTCAAGACTCAGATGTCATTCGGCCGAGGTAGAGGTTGTGGTAGAGAAAATAACAGAGGTCAAGGAAGAGGCAAAAAGAGAGACAGAAATAATCATGCTAGCACAAGAGGAAGGAGTTACAATCAAAACCAAGATGAAGGTTCAAGCAAACAACAAGCTCATGGACAAAGGTATGACAAATCCCAAGTTCAATGTAACTATTGCAAGAAATTAGGCCATTATGCCAATGAATATGCCAATGAGTGTAAGAAAAAGAAAAATGACATGAATAATAAGCAAAATGCTAATTGTGAAAATGAAGAAGATAAGAACCCAAAGATTGTGTTGTTAACATGTAACATTGCACAAGAAAAACAAGAAGATGTTTGGTTCTTAGGCTCAGGTTGTAGTAATCACATGACTGGAAACATTGCAATGTTTGCCAATCTAGATGAAAATGTGAAATTTGAGATAGCAACAGGAACTGATAGTAAGATATCTGTCAAGGGTAAAGGCAGATTCAGTTTCCTAGCAAGAAATGGAGAACATAAAATTGTGCCAGATATATACTATGTACCTGGTCTGAAATGTAATATTTTCAGCATTGGACAGCTCATTGACAAAGGTTACAATGTGTTCTTCAAAAATGATGTTTGTACAATCAGAGACATACCTCCAAGTAAGAAGATCATTGCATAGGTGGAGATGACCAACAATAGAATGTTTCCTCTCAAACTCAAGGCAGATTTGAAGGAAGGAAGAACTATTGCAGCTGTAACACAAGAAGTCTTTCAAGAGCAAGTGAAAGATGAGAACTGGTTATGGCACTTGAGATTTGTACATCTCAATTTCGGAGGCTTGAATCTATTGCATAGAAAGGGACTGATAAAAGGATTTCCATTGATTGAGAAGCTACACAGCCTTTGTGAAGGTTGCATCTTGGGCAAATAGCACAGAGAAAGCTTTCCAGCAGGAAAGAGTATAAGGGCAAAAGAAGCCTTCGAAATTATTCATTCTGATGTGTGTAGACTGATGCAAATACCATCATTTTCTAGAAATAAATATGTTTTAACTTTCATTGATGGTTATACCAGAAATACATGGGTGTGTGTGTTAAAAAAAAAGAGTGAAGTGTTTGAGAAATTCCCCCACTTCAAAACTCTTGTTGAGAAGCAGTGTGGACATTATATCAAAGTACTCAGAAAATATAGAGGTGGAGAGTACATCTCTAAATACTTTCTGTGTTTTTGCAGAGAGAATGGCATACAAAAGAAATTCACTGCGAGGTATACACCTTCGCAAAACGTCGTTGCAGAAAGGAAAAATAGGACCATTTTCGACATGGTCAGAATTATGCTGAAGGAAAAACACTTGCCGCATGAGTTTGGGCTCAAGCTATCACTTGCGCAGTTTACATATCGAACAGATGCCCAACTAAAGCTGTCATGAATAGAATACCAGAAGAAGCATGGAGTGGACAAAATCAAACTGTCACTCACATGGGAGTATTCGGCTGTGTAGCATATGCACATGTACCAGATCAGCGAAGGAAGAAGCTTGATAGTAAGGGGGATAAGTGTGTCTTTATTAGCTACTATGATGAGTCAAAAGAATACAACCTTTATAATCCATCCACCAAAAAATTAATAGCAAGCAGAGATGTGCAGCTCTGTGAAGAAGAAGCTTGGGATGGAAGTCTAGAAAAGATTGTGAACGTGAAGACAACTCTATATCACGAAGAAGAAGAAGAAGTAAAAACTGCTGTTAACCCTTCTTCGGTGGCTCCTCCACCACCACCACAAACTAGAATTCGAACAGCCTTTAGAAGTCAAGGAAGTGCAACTCCAAGCACATAGCAGGGATAAAAAATTCCCTCAAGTTCAAATGAATCTCCAAGCACACCAGGAAGACCAAGATTCAGAAATCTGAGTGAGATTTATGAAAATGGAGAGGTAAGAAACAATACCAGTCTGAATTCATTATTTGCTTCGTATTGTCATGTTAATGACCCAATCCATTTTGAAGATGTTGTAAATGATGATAAATGAATTGAAGTAATGAATGAAGAAATTGGTTCAATTGATAAGAGTAAAACATGGGAGTTAGTGGACCTCCTCTAAGGCAAAGAAGCCATTGGAGTTAAGTGGGTATATAAGACCAAAAGCAATGTTGAAGGCAAGATCGAAAGGCACAAGGCCAAACTTGTTGTTAAAGGCTACAAGAAGCAACAAGGGATAGACTATGATGAAACCTTTGCACCAGTAGCAAGTATGGAAACAGTCAGAACTGTGTTATCTATTGCGGCACAACAGAAATGGAAGATTTATCAGATGGATGTTAAATCTGCATTCCTGAATGGAGTGTTAAAAGAAGAGGTTTATGTTGAACAACCTCCAGGCTACGAAGTTGAAGGCTAAGAGCATAAAGTATGCAGGCTAAAGAAGGCTCTTTATGGGCTGAAGCAAGCTCCAAGAGCATGGTACAACAGGATATATGCTTACCAAATTGGCAATGGGTTTGAGAAGTGTGATGGTGAACCCACACTCTACATAAAGGAGAATGACGGTAAGATACTTATCATTGTTTTATATGTACATGATTTAATATTCACAGGCAATGCTGTTTCTCTCATTGCTGATTTTAAAGTAGTCATGAAAAGAGAATTTTAAATGAATGACTTTGGCTTCTTAAGATGTTTTCTTGGAATTGAAGTAGACCAAAGTGAAAATGGTGTTTTCATTTCCCAAGTGAAATATGTAGAAGCAATGTTGAAGAGATTTAACATGCAGAACAACAAGGAAGCTGTGACTCCTACTGTAATGGGGTTGAAATTGAGTAAAGAAGATAGCAACAGGGATTTTGATCCATAGTTGTATAAGAGCATAGTTGGCAGCCTTATGTACTTAACTACAACTAGGCCAGATATTATGCACGATGTTAGCTTAATCTTCAGATTCATGGAAAGACCGAAAAAAGCTCATTGGAAAGAAGCCAAGAGAACTCTAAGGTATGTAAATGGAACGAAGGGGTTTGGTATATTATACTCCCCTTCTGAAAGTTTCATGTTGACATGTTATAGTGACAGTGATTGGGTTGGAAGTGTTGATGATTGGAAAAACACATCATGATATGTGTTTCATTTAGGATCGGGAGCAGTTACATGGGCTTCCAAGAAGTAGCTAGTAGTTGCTTTATCTACAACAGAATAATAATATGTGGCAGCAACAGCAGAAGCATGCCAAGCAATATGGCTGAGAAGAGTTCCCAGCGATTTGTGTCATGAAAAAGAAAAGGGCACAACCATTTACTGTGATAATAGCTCGGCAATAGCATTGTCTAAAAATTATGTTTTTCATAAAATGACAAAGCACATTGACACCAAGTTTCAATTCATACGTGAATTGGTTAACAATGGTGAGATTGTTTTGCAGCACTACAGAACAGAGGATCAGTTTGTAGATATCCTCACAAAGCCATTGGCACAGAAAAGCTTTTATCATTTCAGGGAATGCCTGGGTATGCAGAAAAACCCAGCAGTTGAAATTAAGGGGGAGTGTTGGAAATTAATTCCAATTACTGATATCGATCAGCAGTAATTGCAGAAGGAATAGATTGCGGCACATTGATGCCTTAGCAAAGGTGGTTGCCATCTTCCTATGGAATTGCAAAAGGATTGGAAAGCTCACACAAGTGAAGTGCAGAGTAGATAAGAATTGACCCCTTGATATTTATCTAAGGTTATAGCCGACTTCTTAGAAGCAAAGTTAAGGCTCAGACTCAAAGTCTCGCCAGTAGTGCTGAACTTTGATTACAGGTTGAATCAGGCTTTAAAACCTTACCTTCATATCAGCGGAGTTAATGATTGAGGTGGCACAAGTTCACTGCATCACAAGTAGTGATGGATGCGATGATAGTTTTAACACTATTGCATCGCAAACTTTCAAAGTACTTAAAACATGCACACCGAAGAGTTTCGGCGATGCGATGAGGTCCCACCTCAATCGCAATTGCGACATCGCAAAGATTGTTGCATGTCCACTGCACTATAGTCGTTCTTCGATGCGATGTGGACCCCACTCCAATCACATCACAAGTTTTCAAGCGATCATCTGCAAAGGAATTTTGAACCGATTTTCACCGATGTTGTGATGCAATATGGGCCCCGCGCAATCGCAATCGCAAATCGCAAGACCACAATCGCAGGATCGCAAGATCGCAAATGTTCCTCTGACTTGCATTGTATTGATTGCTTCTGATGTTGTGATGCGATGTGGTCCCCACCAGCATTGCTAATCGTACATCGCAATTGTAAAGTGCAAAGGTCCTAAACCTTTTGGCCGCTGAAATGTCGATCGTCGATTGACTTACGGACACGATGAGGATTATAAAGTGGATTTCATAGATTTGAGATCCGGCTTTGTTGGTCGGTTTAACTGTTTTATTATAACCACACCTTATAAAATGCAAAGAGCCCGAAGGATTTTGTAATGCATTTCTATGTATTAAGACATTATTGAAAACATAATTGCTGTGTCGAAAAGAAAAGCCCGTAGGCTAGAAAAACATAGCAAGATTGTAAGCAATATATGTGTGGATTTGAGGACAGAGAAGTTTGTGAGCATTATTGTTTTACAGTCCACTATTATACTTTGTGAATCCCTCTCAAGGAGGAAGAATCAGATTGTTGATTTTCTTATTTCTTTTATTCTTTTATCAATTAAGAAAACTTGTCCTAAGTTGTTTCTATTCATTCTGAAAATTGAGTTTTAAAAACTTTGTGTTGTTGAGGGAATCTTCATTCTCTATTGTTGTTTAGAAGTGATCAGAAACTTCTACAGAAGGGTCAAATATGAGGTAATAAAAGAAAGTTATAAAATTTACACACTACTGAGATTACCTGTTGAAAACCCGGGTCATGTTGAAGGATTGCAAATATTTAACAATAAAGTAAGAGGTAGATATCAAGAATAGAAGAAAAAAGGGGGAATGTTCAAAATAAAAAAGGAAGGCTCAAATTAAGCAATTACCTATATGATTATAATTAAAGGTTTTATTTTATTTCCTCATGAAGGTTCCTACGAGAAAAGAAAATCTTCCACCAACTATAGCCAGCACTAAAAGGATATGGTAATGTGAGGAGACATGGAAGAATAAAAATGGTGTCGTAAGGAAAATAAGTTCATTAACTGGGAAGGAAACCCCCTCGAAATAACCAAGAAGTGAAGGAAACCCCCACATTATTGGGAAGGTTGCAGAAAAAATAACACTACCAAGAAAAGAAGAATGACCAGGCACTCGGTGGGAGCACAGGTGAATTAGTTACACTTAAATTCCCCTAAGCATCTTGCACGGTTGGATCAAACAGTGGGGTGATCGACGATGGAGGTGTCATCAGATGTATCACAAGATAGATAATAGATTCACCATGTGTACCCTCACAATTGAGAGCCATTGTTTGATAGATAAGAATTAAAGGAATTTTAATATGCACAATGCTAAAAACCAAGTGGCGGGATTGTTAATAATAAAACTAGTACAATTATGACATTAGTCCTGCATTCAATATTATATCACACCAATAATTCAAGTTTTTAAAGTATGGTTGTATATCAAACATTATTAGTAATCTAGTGGCATGTCATTTTTTAAAACATTAAGAAATCACGTTATCGTACCATTGGAATATGATCTAAGCTAAGGTATGATAACTATAATAAATATTAGGTAAAACTAATAAGTGACTGTAAAATAAAATATATTATTTTAGGTCTTTTCACATGTTACAAATGGTATTAGAGTGGAAGTTATAACACTATGGTGTGTGTAGGAAATTGAGGAATAAAAACAATATTAATGATTCATGGAGGGATAAGTATGAGGAGAGGAGTTGGAAATGCTCTTTTTGGGAGAACATAAAAATGAATTTGACCTATTCCTCATACACAAACCGATCTGAAGATCTGGGTTTAGTTGGGAAGAGAATATCAGAATACAAATGTGTTGTTTTTGGATACAGGTCAACACCTATGAGCTAAAATTAAAATCTTAAGAATTGATAATGAAAGGCGATTCAAGCACGAGAGAATTATGAAAATTTCCCCAGAAAAAAAAATCATAGTAACCCAAATCACTATCCATAATATGGAAATATAGGATAGATGCATCAGCTAAGAGAGGAGAATTCATAAATTGAGAGAGGTAGAATCACAATGAGGAGAAATTTTGAAATGCCTCGAGTGGGAGGGGAACCAAGAGGAAAAGTATAAAATTGGAAGGAGAATTCAAAAAAATCGAACCCCCGATGTTTGATGGAGAAATAGAGGAATTTTTTAATGCTTGGTTAATGAAGATGACAAAATACTTTCAAATTTATGAATATTATTAAAATATGAAGTCCAAACTAGTGGTTTACCAACTTCATGGTAAATCCATGGGAAGAAATTAAAATTGTTCAAGGGATTGACAAACAAGAGGTAACTTGGGATAATTTTCAGAACCATTTTAAAGATAAATATTTAACAAAATTTTTATATGACGATAAGGCAAACGAATTTCATCATTTAAAATTAGGACAACAGTCTATGGATGAATTTGTAACTAACTTTACTTTCGTGCTGAGATATGTTCCCTATAATCTTGAAGATAAAGGTAAGTTGCAACTTCCTATTAGTAGTTTACCATTTTTCATGAACGAAAGGTTAGAATTTTAAAACCCAAATATGATGGATGAAGATATTCAGAAAGCCTGATTTTGCTACCAACAGATAAAGAAAAAAGGGGAGTGTAGCAGAGGGTGGAGAAATAAAATGGGGTAGAAGAACTTCCAAAATAATAAGAGTTTTAAACCGCATGGTTCAAGACTACACACATAAAACAATCATACAGACCTCTAGGAGGGAATCAACAAAATCCAAAAGTACAGAATGAAGCTAGGCAAGATTGGGCATCAACTAGGTCAAAACTTAGCTAGTCACAAAAATCACCCTTCTAGTGTTGGGGTTGTGTTGAACCCCACTATTAAAAAAAATTGTCCTCACCATACTAGAAAATAGATAGCTACTAATTCTCAAGAATATTCTATGGTAGGGGAGTTTGAGAGAAGCATGGTGACAACTAATGTTGCCTTGAAAGATCATCAAGCCGAATTGCAACCTGCAATGGTAGAATTTCAAGGTATTATAACTAACCATTATGTATCTATTTTAATATAACCAGGTGCCAAATTAAGTTATGTCAGTCCAGAAATAGTTGAATTATGTCATTTACAAAGTGTTATATTTAAGAATTCATGGTTAATACAATTGTCCACTAGGGAAAAGGGAAGGTGACTACAAAGGTATAAGGTTGTCATGTAGAAATAGGACAGAAACATATTAAAGTGAATTTAAATATATTTTATTTAAGATGTTATGACGTTCTCATAGTTATGGTTTGGTTAGAAGTACATTGGTACTTAGCGAACTGTAAAGACATGACCAACGAATTCCTTACTCATGAAGGTGTGAGACTTCAAATTCAGGGTATCAAAAGGGATGTTAAGTTATGACCCACAAAAACTAATCAGTCAATAAAATGAATTTGAAATGGCTATCAAATAAATGTTGTGCAGGTAGCTTACACCAATTCTAAGGATAAGGTAACTACCCTCGAACAAATACTAGCTATCCAAGAATTTGTGGATGTCTTTCAAGAAGAAATTTTGGGGCTTCCTCCAAAAGGGAAGGTTGAATTTACTCTATAAATAATCCAAAGAGAAACCCTTGAAGTTTAAAAATCTCCGTACCATATAAGTATACATGAGTTAACTGAACTTAAGATGCAATTGTAGGAGTTTCTTAATAAAGGACACATTCTCTAAAGTGTGTGACCCCGAGGCGCTCTAGTGTTGTTCAAAAAATAGAAAATTACACTCTATAATTGTGTATCGATTATCGGCAACTTAACAATTTATAATAAAGAAGAAGTACATGTTTCCAAGAATCAACGATTTATTCAATCAGGTTAATGTTGCTACTATATTTCCTAAAATTGATCTACCGTCAAGTTATTACCAAATAAAGATAAAAGAGGAAGACATTTGTAAGAAAATTTTCAGTACTTTCTATAGTCATTACGAATTTGTGGTGTTTCCACTCAGGCTTACTCATTCCCTAGCAACATTTATGAGTTTATTGAACAATATTTTCCATCCTTACCTAGCAAAATTCGTTGTAATTATCATTGATGATATTCTAATTTATTCGAGTAACTTGGAAGAGCACAAGGAACATCTTTGGATAGTGATACAAACCCTACAACAAAATCAACTTTATGCTAAATACAATAGAAATGTTTTTTTATAAATATCAAATCCAATACTTGGGACATATCATTTCATCTCAAGGAATATCCATAGATCCCGAGAAAATTAAAACTACCTTGGAGTGTACTCCCATGAAAAATGTGGAAGAAATTTGGTGTTTTAGGGTTTTGGATGGGTATTATCACATGTTTATGGAGGAATTTTTTAGAATTTTGTACCCCATAACCTCCTTGCAAAAAAATAAGGAAGAACATTTAAATGGAGTGTAGAGCGCCAAAACAATTTTGAGTGAGTGAAACACTTATTAACAACATCCCATGTGTTAAAAATTATAGATCCAGAGAAGGAATTTACTCTCTCCATAGATTCTTTCCAGGAAGGTATCTAGGGAGTCTTAATGCTAGGGGACAAAATAATAGCCTACGAATATCGTAAACTAAAATAACATCAATAGAAATATTCTTCTTATGATTTAGAGCTAACACTCATTGTCTCAAAGTGTGGCGACAATATTTGTTGGAGAAAATATTTCTCTTAATGAATGATCATAGTAGCTTGAATTTTTTTTTTAAACAACCTAACTTAAATGTATGTTAAGCCAGGTGGATGAATTTTTTAAGCGAGTTCTACTTTGACTTAAAATATCTCAAAGGAAGGGAAAATCATGTGGTTGATGCACTGAGTAGGAAAGTGCACCGTGTGTATGAAATCTCCTGAAGTCAGGTATAATTCCATTTTTCTACATATATCAAAGAAACTACTCTAAAGGATTCCATAATATGAATTTTTATTGCAACAAACTAAAAAAGCACAAAATTCCAGAAACTAGTTTGAGTATGGCATAAAAAGTCATAATTTGTTGACGTTCATAGGGAGAATATATGTTCGAAATTAGCTAGTGATTAAGAAATTTATGCTAAATTAATTTCACCAAAGTACCTATGTTACTCATCCACAACATGAGAAACTATTTTATGCATTTAAAAAAACTATTTTTGGCCTCGTAAGAGAAGGAATGTTGTTGAATATCTAGCCAAATGTTTGGATTTATAGCAAGTTAAGGCTAAACATCAAAACCCTATTGGTTTGCTTCACCTACTCCGTATTCATGAGTGGAAATATAAGATGATTACATTATATTTTATAACAAATTTTTCTAAATCTAGAAACCCAAATGATTCCATCATGGACAAGTTGAGCTAAAATAATCATTTTATTCACTTTTAATCCACTTACACAACTATTGCAATTGAAGGTATATCTACGAAATAGATATTTTGGTTACAGGGTAGGTGAGAAGTAATGATTTCTAGTAGGTATGTAAACTATACCACTGTGTTTTGGAAAACTTGTTTTATTAGGTTGGGCACTCAAGTTCATTTCAATACTGTATACCATCTCAAAAATATGGAGAGACTGAATGACTAAATTGGGTCCTATAAGACATGCTAGGAATGTATGTAATGCAATAACCCAGAAAGTTGGAGGAGGATATTCATTTGTATGAATTCACATATAACAAAAATTATCATGAATGCTTGAAAATGAGTCCTTATAAGGTATTGTATGGAAAGAGGTGCAAAACAACTATAAATTGGAGCAATCATAAATATAAAATAATATTAGGACCCGATATGTTAGTGGATATGGAGCAAAGAGTAAGAAAATATCGACAAAATTTAAAGGCTGCCCGAGATAGAAAATAATTGTATGAAGATAAGAAAAGGACATATAAAGAATTTGAGGTAGGTGAACATGTTTATGTGCAAATTAAACCCATGAAAAGAACCTTAAGATGGGGTGACTATGCAAAGTTAGCACCTTCATACTATGAACCCTTCCAAATTTTGGAAAGAGTCAGACCTATAACATACCAACTTGCATTACTAAGCCATATAATAGCTCAAAATGTGTGTCGCGTTTCTTTTTTAAGGAAATATGTGTACGATCTGACACATGTTATTACTTAGAAATATGTATAGGTAAAATATGAAATTTAAATTTATGTACAATTCTACAAAGGAGAGATATCACCCAAGTTAAAGTGGACTAGAGGCACTTTAGCCTAGAAGAGGTAAACTAAGAAGATACATGATTTCTGTGAAAAAAATATCCCAACATGTTCCAAGGGCCATAGTGAGCATTCGCATAAGGGTCGGGAGATGTAGCACCCCCATTGTTTTAATATTTGATATTACTTTCATTTACATGTTTTTGCTATATGGGACTTTATTAATTAAGGCTTAGAGGAATAGTTGAATACAATTCTAAATCTTAAAGGTTTACTTTTATTATTTGGATTCATGTGAAAATTGTGATGATTCTTGAAACTCGTTGGAAAATGCCCTAAAAGAATTCTTAATAAAAATCCAGGAAGTTATGAAATTCATCACACTCTCTCATTTCATAGGGATAAAATATCACTATGGGAAAGACAAATGGGTTTCATGTCTTGAAAAAAAAAAGGTTGCGACACCCACAGAGAGAGAAAGTACTTGAACAAGATTTTGGGAAGGTATAGTAAGACACTGCTTAACGAGTATTTCTTAAGCTCGACTTGAGTTAGTGGAAAACTCCCAAACAGACAAAATTAGGTTGGACCTTGATGCCTATGAACTCACCTTGAAAGGGTCATTGTTGAAATAACTGTAGTGGAATGTAAAGAGCTTCGGAAGGAAAGCCGAACGTGATTTCCATTCCCGTTGGAAGGGAAGTGTAGTTTTTTCCTCGATGAGTTTGCATACAGGTGTAGATTAATACAAATAAGTTTCCATAACACTTTCCAAGAAGACATGAAGACATGAATCCGTGTAGATTAATACAAATAAGTTTCCATAACACTTTCCAAGAAGACATGAATCCTTGTATTTGTTGTAAAAAATATCTATAAATATGTTAAATAATGGAAGTTTTCTAAGTTGGATTTCTAATATTAATAACTTGAGATGCTTTCTTATTTTTAAAACAACACAATTTACAAATATGTGTTATTATACATCACATGTTGAAATGAAAAGGTTGTCCCCAATACATCACATGTTGAATTAAAAAGGTTGTCCCCAATCTAAACAAAAACTATACTCTTTGAATGAAGCAAACATGGTGTATCTCAAACAACTACAGTAACTGACGGTATTTTGTGAATGAAAAGAAAATGGTGTATCTCATTTCGGTCCAGTAACTGTAAGACCATAATGGTAGGAAAATGAAGAAAATATAATCTTCTAAAAAAGGGGTTGGGACATAGTTGAGAATTCAATAATACAAAAACCTGAGGAACTAAGTCACGGGTTTTGGTTACATTCCAAAACAACAAATTGAAGTTCGTTGAGGAAAAGTGCAGAACCATAAAGATTATTAGATATATTTAGACACCCAAGGGAAGGGAAATGGACCCGGTATGTTTCAGGACCCATCTCTCTACTTGGCATCGGAAGGAGAGGAAAAAAAAACATGCAGTGAAATAAAGCAATGAAACACTTCCAAAACTGAAGATAATATGAAACGTGCGAATTAATTTTGTATCTAGATCCTTAAAAACCTAAGCACACATTGTTGAAAGAAATTATAGATGAGGAAACAAATGTAAACTGTACAGTGTGAAAACCCATTGTTGGATACACAAAAATGAACTGAACTATAAGAAATATCTTTAATGCAATAACCGATAACTTGAGTCCGTGCGTAAAAAAACACATAAGAGAATGTGTTAAAATAGTTAAAGGTCGAGCCCTTAGGGTTTAAGTGAATAGCCATATTTAAATAAATGTCAACTATTGCGACAACGAACAATTATACAACGTGCGGATATGAATCATAAGAATTCATTATAATAGAACGCAACCAGGATCTAAACCCTGAAACAATGGTGAAAAACTACAAATTCTAAGAAAATATTTGTAAATTATGTTGTAATAAAATGTATTAATCTACAATATTAATTGACACCAACAAAAACCCTTGTTAAAGGGTATTAAGCGACTTGAATTCTAGCACTAATTACAAACTTAAATAAACAGTTTATTCAGTGTTTCTTTGAAAATGTCAGAAGAACTCTTAAGGCAATATTATAAAATAAGCGTTTATCCGAAGAAGAAGAAACTCATGGAAAACCATCGTGTAAGCTAAGGGGTAAGTGGACGGGTTGAGCCTAGAAAATGAAGCAAGAGAAGAACAGTGAAATACTCTCTGTGGTCAGCCGCAATCTTCCGAATGAAGTAAAAGAATCTGAATACTAGATGGATATGAGAACCTAAACGCCAAGTCACCGAGAAGAACTTGTTAATCATGTGTTCGAATGGTAAAATGTAAGGTAATAAAAGAAAGAGTTATAAGAATTTTACATTACTGATCTTACCTGTTAAAAACATGGGTCTTATTGAAGGATTACAAACTTGCAATAATTAAGCAAGAGGTGGATATCGACAAAAGTTAAAAATAAGGAGGGAATGTTCCAAATAAAAGAGGAAGGCTCAAATTAAGCGTAAAATTACCTCCATGATTAGAAGTCAGGGTTTAATTAGTCGCCTGAGGAAGGGTCGTAATTGAAACGAAACCTCTATGCCACATGTAGCCAACACCGAAAGGGTATGGTAATGTTAGGATACATGGAAGAATAAAAATGGAACCATAAGGAAAATAAGTTCATTTATTGGGAAGGAACATGGGTTTACCTGCAAATCGCCAAGAAGTGAAGGAAACCATTGAATTGTTGGATAGGTTGCAGAACGAAGAACATTATCGAGAAACAACAGAATGATCAGGCGGTTAGCGGGAGTAGAGCCGAATCGGTTGCCCTTAACTACCCCTTGGAATTTCGCACCGTTGGATCAAGTAGTGGGGTGATCAACGACGAAGTCAGCGTGAGATGTCTCACAGGACAGGAAAAAAAAAAGATTCACAACATGTGTACCCTCTAGATTGAGAGCCATAGGGTGATAGATACAATTTAAAGCTAGGTTAATATGCACAATGTTACAAACCAAGTGATGATATTGATAATTATGTAGCAAATACAAGCGTAACATCAATCTCGCATTGAATATTGTATCACACATATAATTCAAGTTGTTAACATATAGACCTCGTTACAAATCCAGTGGCATTTCATTTTTTAAAACATTAATCAATCATGTTATCATATCATTGTAATATGTCCTACGCTAGTGTATGAAAACCGTAATAAATATTAGCTAAAACCAATAAGTGAAGAAAAAAATAAAAAAACTAATGTTTTGTATATGTTATATAAAATAATTATCTACTAATATATTTTGAAAAAATAGATATTATATTTTAATATTTATTTTTAATATATATATATATATGTATAATATTCAAAATCATATGATGATGATGATAATGATGGTTAACGTCTATTGAGACCAATCTTTGGTCTATCGGACCTAAAGAAAAGAGTTGTTTAGTTTGATTTAAGATTTTATTCCTATGCTCGAAAAGCTTAGAGAGAAGCCTCGTGAGCTCACTATAATTTTGACATCTTAAAAGGCTAGGAAGGTCAGTATTGCAACAAGGATTATGAAATTGATCTCTGATGTGGTTGTATGCGGGGCAATCTAAGAGGAAGTGATTTTCATCCTCAATGTTCATATTCTCACAGATATGGCAGATCCTTTCCATCCATGGTGTTTTAGGAACTTTCCGATGACTTGTTTCACTATGGAGCTCATGAGAGTTCATTGTAATCTTGGCTATATTAATTTTCTTATTTGAGCTAGTTCAAACAGAGATATAATTTCGATCTTTTAGCGTCGATCTTTTAGGGTGGGGTTGATGACCTCCTTATAATATCTTAATTTTCTTTTAGCTGCTAGATCTTTTTCACACCACATTTTTTCTTTGAACTTAGAAGTAACAATTTTTTTAATGTTATTAATGTTTTGCAATGGAACATTCTCGTTGATGTACCAATAGTTTAACCAGGCCCTCGTGTCTTTATACCAACCTCTTTTAAGCCTTACGTGGTTTTGGTTAGAATTTAAGGCTACGTTAGGAAGTCTATGGTCTCCTATGCTATTGAGCTTGTGCTTGTACAATAGAAGCCTAGTCATATCTAGGCTCTCGATAGGGAAAAGACCCACTTCTATAAGGAGAATAGGATAGGGTGTATTGCTTTTAATTTTAAAGTTATAAGTTATAAAATGCTTTTGGATTTGCTCAATCTTTTTCGAGGATTCTCTTGAGATGTTAAAACCCCAAACCTCACATCCATATAAGATAACATGAGTGACTAAAGTTTCAAAGAGAAACTTCTTTCTATCCCACATTACTTTCTACCCTTTCATTATATATATATATATATATATATATATATATATATATATATATAATTTAATAATTATAAAAAAATTAATTACTAAGAATAATAAAATATTTTTAAATTTTAAAGAGTTTTTCTTCTTTACTCATATATGATAATAAGTAGAGCTAGTACATAGCTTCTTAGTGATCTAAGTGTGTTAACTATTGATGATAGTGATTCTGTTAAATAGTTTTTTTTTTTTTTTTGGTTTTAGTGGTGAGATATGTAGATTGGTGGGATATGTATGGGGATTGAAATTCTTAAATACGTAGGGGATTGAATTTTTGATTATTATATTTTTTTTTGGTTCTACTACTCGTGAGATGTGTGTGCGGATTGGTGAGATATGTATAGGGATTGAAATGCTTAAATATGTGGGGATTGAATATTTGATTATTAGATAAAATGATTGAATGTCTAATTATTTAGATATTGTGTTAAAATTATCTTGAAAGCTGAAATAAATTTAGAAATTTAAAAATTAATTTTGGTTTATTGTTTTTAAATAAATTTATTATATATTAATCTATTAAAAATAGAAATTAATATTTAATTATTTTTATTAATAAGTTTATTATAAAATGAAAATATATAATATAAAATAATATTTTTTTTTTTTTTAAATTTAAAAAAAAAAAGGTTATATATACATATATTTTAAAAATTAATATTTAAATTTAAAGAAGCCATTATAATATTTTTGGTTGGCCTTTAACTTTTTAAGATGACCAACAGACCTGGTTTCCCTTTGGGCAGGTTGAGGCACATTTTCTTGATGTATTTATTTAGCCACTTGCTCTAAATAATAGAAAAAATAGGTCCTATGGAATTCACAAAAAAAGAAGAAAAATGCCATTATAATATTATAAATAATTAGAATATAAAATAAAATCAAACTAATGTGAGAATTTATTTCATTTTAATTTAAAAAATATAGTTTATAAGAAAATTTAGAGGAAGAAAATAAATTTATCTTATAACATCCACCTATAATTTTATAACTATTAAAAAATATTTCTTTAAAACGAATTCAAGTATATAAAATAAACCAACACTTGCTTATCTTTCCCAATACAAAGGATTGGATTTAAATGGAGGTTAACCATCGTTATCGCATGATAATATTGGTATCCATAACAATAAACAAGATATCCTCACTTTCTTTTTAATACTATTAAGGCTAAAACTTTATTCAAGGTTTCACTTAGGACCTAAAATTATCTCTTATTGACAAAGATTTTATTTCTATTATATATATATATATATATATATATATATATATATAAAAAAAAAAGTAAATAGCCCAAGATATGGAGGCATTTTCTTTGAAGCATTATTTAACGCTGAAGTGTAGATCTTTTATTCACCAACCGTAATCAAATCCATCCAGATAAAGATTTCCTATGTTTTTTCAATTTAACAAAATGTTTTTATTTGTGAAGACTTGTCTGTTATGTGACCCTTTATAAAGGAAACCCAACATATCTATTATTTATACGGACGTGAATTTATTTAAATACTGAAAATTAATTAATCCAAAGAATTGGCAGAAAAAAATTGAAAATACGGTGTTCGATTTGGTTCTTAAATTAATAAGGATGGCTGCGCCTAGTCCCCCGCCGTGTTTGCAGTTAAGTTTTTTTTATTACTGTAGTATCAATCGTGGCTTTTTGCCGTGGTGATGCAATCGATCATTGAGCCTTGTAATTATATTTATAATTAATATTTATAGTAGTAGTATCATTCCCATGAAAGCATTGGCAGCATTGTGGTGCAGCCATATTATCAAAATTTTAAGCATTGAATACAAACAATGCTTTCAATAATACTTTCACATTGTAAGTTTAGAACTAAGATGCTTGAACTTATCATTGTTGGAAGCAATGGCATTGAAAGTTCGAAAATTCTTGCATATCATGCAGGCATATAGTACCATGAAACAGGAGAATATGCCGTTGAAAATGCTTGCATAGCATGCTGGCATATAATACCATGAAACAGGAGAATATGCCCTATTAGGGCAAAAACCTGAAGATAGAGGGCAAGAATTCTGCAGACGTAGTCTCCCTAAAACATGTTATTCAGACAGGAAAGATTGAAAAAGTAAAATGTTTTGCCTACTCAGTTTTCTATTTTGTTTCCTTTTTTCCAAAGCTTAAATGTCACAACAAAGGGGCATTTATTTTGACCTCATGCTCAGGTGTCACTGCAAAGGGGTATTTATTTTTATCTAAAGCTTAGATGTCATCCAAAAGACTTGATATATTCTGTCAAAATCACATTAGTTTAGTTAATAATGATAGTAATTAAATTTGTAACATTGATTTGGATTTCAGTGTTGAAATTTCACTTCATTAACTACTTTGTCATGGATCTATATGAAGAAAGCTCACTTGATTAACTACATGACCATGGTTCTTTGTGAAAGAAGCTCCCTTCATTAACTACTTCCATGGCTTTTTGGAAAGAAAGCTCACTTGTTGCCTTGTCAATGTGTTGATATTGAATTTGTTAAGAGCTTAAATATAAATTATAGTTTTCTGGTTGAGCAGGCACAACTGTTAGGACAAGGACACTTCACCCATCCCATAAAATAGAAGTATATTTTTTATTGACATTGTAATTTTCATGATTCAACAAAACTTAAAACATCATCTCTGATATAGACAAAAGTGGTATAAACCTATCTAAAATGATAGATAAGATGATGCTATGCTCAAGTATGTAAAATTAAAATTATGCAAGCAAACTTGCACTGATTTTTGTGCCTTGTGGGCTCTTTGGGATCCCTATGGTTCTTTAGTTTTTCCCTCTGACGTGCAGCCCTTCAGTTAGTCTTTTGAGTATATATTATAGGCATGTTTCCGTAAGCATCATCTTTTGCATATTTCATTCACATGGGAAAAACAATAAGGATCCAACAAGAGCGTTAAATGTCAGAATATGCTTATATATACACTATCAATATATATGGTCATAGATCTCTAGTGATGCATATATGTGCCTATAATGCTATTAATTCTTTGCTGCTGGGTGCTTAGTGTCTTCTCTCCAATTGGTCATTGTCTGAAATATAACTGTCAAAGGGTCATTGCTGTATAACAATTCTTGGCGTTGATTTGTCTAGTTGGCCTAACTATGTTACTGTCATCTCAGATATCTAGCATTGGAGCAGTTATTTTACTGTCAGCAGTCACGGTAATCTCCATACATCCTGCTCTTGCAGTAGCAACCATTGGTGGTACTAACGCTGTTGCAAGAGCAGGAGGTTCTGCTGCTGCTGCAGTAGGAAAGAAGGCAACTCTCTCCCTTCTACAAACAGAGCTTCTTAGTAGTGCTTGGACGGGACTTGTGGCTGGCGTTTTGCACACTTTAACGGGACCTGACCACCTTGTTGCTCTTTCTCCCCTTTCAATTGGTCGTACCAAAATGGAAAGTGCTGCAGGGGGAGCTCTCTGAGGCTGTGGTCATGATGCAGGGCAAGTTATTTTTGCCATTATTTTTCTGTTACAAAAAGACAGATTGCACATTGAACTTCTTCGCTCGTGGGGAGCACGAGTTGCTGGCATAACATTACTTATTATAGGATTTATGGGTATTAAAGAAGCCTCAGAAATACTTGCCCCTTGTGTAGCTCTAGAGGGGGCCGATGATCAAGCAGGTATTTTGGATTCTAGTCTTCCCATGAAAAGTGGCAAAGAAAAACTTGAGGGAATTATGTTTGTCTCAAAGATGATGATGAAGCATATATTTGGTTTAAATATGGCCAACAGCAAACCATGCCTAGTCATATAAACGCTTTGAAAGGACTAATTCTCCTGATCGCCATTGCCATCTCTTGATTGCCTGTCCCCTATGTAACAATTGTTATCACTTGTCTTTGCCTTATTATGGTTATGGAAATAAGTACTATTTACTGCTTGAGTTTCATTTGTGGATACATTAATAGTGGATTGAACAACACTACTACTAGATTTATTCTATAATCAAGAGACTACATGTTGTAAAGACTTAATGAATCCAATTTCAATGTTATAAGTCCCAAGTTCAATAACCCCACTTGTAAACAAGCGCCAAGCAATAGTATATGTGCGATCTTCACCACATGAAAGCAGAATCCTGCCGACATAAAGAAGGTAAACAGATAAATATGATCATACAAGCTGATCAGGCCCTCAATATACGGATGTGTAGAAAAGACTTTAACCTTCTAGCTGTACATAGTACTACAAAATTTTCGATCCTAAAAAGAAAGCCACACCATAAACGTTCTCAAGAATGACATTTCACAGAGCCAATCCCTATCTTGTGTTAGATTTCCAATCGTGTATCTGAATTGTTAGCGTTTTGTTTCTAAGTATACTATGGTTTTTTCTTGCTCGCTTCCTATCTTAACCACTTCATGGCTGGGCTGACAGGGTGGCAAAGGTAGTTAGAGATTCAGAGTTGAGCAGGAAAAGAAAAAAAGGTAAATATGGCAGGTGCTAGTGTTGTTCAATTTATGGGAGATAAACTCTGTCTCGTTCTTGCGGAAACGCTAAAGGAAGAAGTTTATGTGGTTGTGACGTTCAAACAGGAGTTTGAATCAATATATCAAGAGGTTCTTCGTATTAAATTCTTGTTGAATGATGCTAGGGAGCGGAAAAACTACGAAACGATGGCCAATTGGCTGCAAAACCTTCGGGATGCTCTCACCGATGCTATGGACCTCGTAGAGGAGTGCAATGATGATGACAACGCCCACAGTTCAATTTCGGAGAATCCAATTTTCAACCATACAATTGGCCATCAGATTATTTTCCTGGATCAAATGTGTCGTCAGCTTATTTTTAGGTATCAGAAAGGCTGCGAGATTAAAGAATTAAAAAACAGAATCGACAAGATTGATCGCACTGGCAATCAATATCTCGAGTATCTCAAATATCTTGTCGATGTGAACACATTTTTAGAACAGGGGAAAGCAAATTCCAATTCTCCTCTTGCTAAAAATGATCAGATTGTGGGCATGCAAGTTGACATCGAGGTCATTACTAAAAAGCTATGATCCGACATGTGTTCAACAGTAAAGAGGTCCAGCAAAGATTCTAGAATCGGGTTTGGTTTCCAGTGGCTCTAGTTATACCTGAGGCCTCCGCATAAAAAACACTCACAAGATAAACAGTCCAACATCCAAAAGCACCATACAGAAGCTGAAATCCGATTCCAAAGCCGTAGCCCATTTGAGATAATGTGTACGACAGAGTCAAAATTTAGGATGCAACCTGATCAAACATTTACAAGAATTAGAAGCCCTCAAGAAAAATGGGGAGTTTCTGTTCAAAAACACCACCATAACTGACCTGAGCAGCTAATAGGCAGCACCATGGCCCACCACAGGTACGCTTCGGTTACCCACGATAGCTGAAAGTCATTAAATTGATTTAAAAAAATTGAAAGTCATTAAAGTGATTTTAAAAAATTAAAAAAAACCTGGATGACCATGTGGTCCGTCGCATGATGGCAACGTGCCTCATCTCCTTCTCCATAGCATGCATGGATGCATCGTTGCCAACAAGGCCACCGAACCACCTCCTTCTCCATAGCATGCATACACCATTGTAGACAAGGCCACCGAACATTGTATCATGCCAATCTGTCACTTAATCGGCCAAATTTGAACGTGCGACTATTACGAGGTTGAAACAATTCTCTATTATAAACGTCCAATTTTGAACCTGCAACCATTATCAACTTACAAAAGCAAAAGTAAGGCACTAGAGTAAAATGAGGAAGGATCCATAACCAGCAACAAGGCACACCAGCAGCAATTGTCAAAGCACGGCAATGGTGATTCAGAGCAATCTAGAAGCCAGAAGCTGCCTGACAATCTCCTCAAACTGAACTGTGCAAGAAATCTGAATTTGTTTCAATGATGTCTTATTAATTAATATGTCTTCTGAAATCAATTAATATGTCTTTTGAAATCGCCTGCATGATCGATTGATTTTTATATGCATCTGTGCTAATTGTGTGGGTGTTGAATTATCTGTGTTGTGGAATGTGTTCAGCGAGAGTATTTCAGAAACACAATCATATTGAATGGCAAGGCGTGACCTTACATGAAGGTGAAGAGAAGGAAATACCGATTCCGGATCCTGAATGCCAGTAATGCTTGCAGACATCGTCATCGACTTCAGCTTGCAGACATCATCATCCACTAACGCCATATATGAATGATGATCTGAACAACAAAAGGGGCGGTGCAGTGTGTGGTCGCGTTGAAAGTCAGCGTTGAAAGCTGAAAGAAAGATAAGTGCCCACGATACGATCAGGGTTTTCTCCCGCGGATGGACGAGGTGCCTCTACGAGCCACCAGCAACTGAGACATTGAGGCAAGGAACCACCGAGACAAAGAAACTGAAACGCAGAATATGATTCTGAAAGGAAAAAAAGAGCCCGAAAGACCCATTAAGGTACACCGGAGAAGCTTGGGGAAACCAGCGATCAAAGCCGAAAACTGAGGTAAACTGGAGAAGCGTGGGGAAACCAGCGAGCAAAGCTGAAATTGAGGAAGTTGGGCAATGGCCTCTGTGTTCAGGAGAGGTATTCTGGAGAGGTTACAAGTGTCTGTGTGGGAGCTTACAAGTGTAAAGCTTGAGGGTTTGGACGCTGGTCTTAGACCGCTTCAACCAAAACCTGTGCCCAGACAAGTGGAACATGCAATCTTCAATAAAATTTTAGTGAATAGAAATACGATTTCACAAGATATATTCTCCAAACATTTTATGCTTGCTAACTAATGCTAGCATTAGTGAATAGAAATAGGAAAATAGCAATCAAGCTGCCCTTCGTTCCACTTACTCTAAGTTTCAAAAGGTGTCTGGCCTCGATATGAGGCCAAATAAGACCTCCAAACTGTTCATTGGCTCTCACAAACGGCAGCGACTGTTCATTGGCTCTCACAAACGGCAGCGATTAAAAATCAATGCGGAAAATTGAAAATTGTCTTTAAAACTTTATAATAGGAAAAATAGCACTATTTGATTCTCCAACCATAACTAATAAACCGCTAAAAAGCGATTACTATAGTCCCTGCCATGCTGCAGGCGGCAGGGACTAATAACAATTCGGGGTTCTGATCGCATTGCTTACTACGAAGAACACAAAAGAGATTTCCATGTGGCCTGCTCTTCATGCACCGTTTAGCATCCATGGAGTTTGCATACGCTGGCCATTTAAAGTTGCAGACAGCTTACTATTTGGGTGTAACCCCTTGATTCGGTCTTTTACTTATTATTTATTATTTTTTTTACTTTTACTTGTTATTAAAGTTATTTAGAAAATATGAATTAATAACGAATGAGGCATTAGTTAATGTTATGAATTTTGAAAGAATTTAATAAAATGAAAGTTTTGTTGGTGGAAAGAAAAGAAAAGAAAAAGTAATTATATGGAAAAGTATCTTCAAAGAAAAATTCAAAAGAGGTTGAGACAGTTCTGACAGTTACCCTCTCAAAAAGGATTTAAGGCTAAACCCTAATAGGAAAAGGGGTTTTGTGCACACGAGGAAAAAGGCTAAGCATTCTATGTTGTATATTGAGTGTTCAGAGCTGGAGTAAATACCAGTGGAACTCAAGAAATTTTCCAGAAAAAGTGGACTGGATTGTTAATCCTGAGGTCAAACTTCCTGTCCCAAAAGTATTACCTCAGAACTGGTGTGGAGCTAGGGGTAACAAATCGCCTAGCTGATGATTGGGTGGTCTAAGCAATCACTGAGACTACTATTATTTTCTTCCAAGCAAGTACACACAACATATAAGATTTATTTGTATAAAAGATTTTGTATGAAGTACTAAGTTGGTAGGAGAAGAATATTGTTGTGCCGCAATAAAAATGATATTTTTCAATGCTTAAGAAGAAACTTCACATTAGCTAGCATTATAAATATTAACTTTGTAAAATGAAATATGATAAAGAACAAAAATGTTCAAATCTTCATTAGAAGTACATAAAGTAGAAGTTTTGGCTGCATGGATTTATCTAAAACTACGTTAGAGGAAAAATACAGAGCTTCAGGTGAAGTTACAACGGGATAGTTAGTTAATAAAAAATAAATATCTTCCTTTTGGAAAATTTTACATACTCAGTGTTTGAATAGTAATTAAAAAAATGAACACAACTGTTGAAATAATTTAGAACATGTAGTAAATTCTTTCGTATGAACAACAAAAAAGGACATTTACACAGATTAAGTTGTTATACCAAAAATTGTACATGGGAATTAAATTACCGAGAAGTATTGAAAAGCAGAAAAACAATAGCTATTCAGTTAAAGGGAAATTTTAAATATATGAACTCACTATAAATTTGTGCAAACAACTGCTCGTCTTGATCAACAGAGATTTCCACTGCACGACTGTGGGAATATGAGGGGTTGGAGTCAAAACCTTAGGCACAATTCTGAACTCTGGCCCTTCCGGTACCCCTCCACAGAAACAAGAGATAAAATAATTATAGTACAAAGAATCCGTAAGAACTAAAACTAGGGTTTATTTAAAATAGTTTGAACATTGAGTACCATCAAATGAATTACCCAGCATTCATGAGCTAGGAATAAGTATAGTGAAAGAAATGACTAAATATATATTGAGAGTCCTTGTGCGTATTGATAAATACCGAAAGTAAATGGACAAGAAAACAATATGGTCCAAAATAATTTATTCACAATAATTTAGCCGAATCAATATCATTCTTGAACGGAGCCCAGAATTCATACATAAATGTCGAGAAGGGATTAAAACTAGACAAAGGATTTAAAACCTTTAGTTAAACAGTAAACTACTCATATAATAGAGTGATTTCCTCATTTTCTCAAATCTAAGTAATTGTATTAGAGGAAAAATTCCTATATAACATTAACCTACAAAACGGACTCCTGGAGTATGTATCTTGCCTGAAGAATAATAAATAAAGGTGACATATTACTATTGTGAAACTAAAAATTGTATGCAGGAGTTAACCTCTGCCAACCTTGCAGTAGTAAAAGATAAACGAACAAGATGATCATGGAGTAAAACCCTTGGTAAGCCCACCGTGAAGAAGGACACAACAAAAAAATACAGTACCGGAGAGGAAACATATATCTAGATGGGTTGTTAAATTTGGAGCTACGGCAAAGAGATGCATACATCTGGAATTTATGAGAACGAATGGTAACCCTGCTATAGAAGAGGAATAAGGGAAGAACGACATGTGTTTTAACTAAAATAAGAGCTCTATAGAGTGGTAAAACCCATATAAGAACTGTCCACCATGCGAGAGGAAAGCCTTGAAATTCAAGCAGAAGAAACCAATGATTTTTTTCAGAAGGAAGTTCATGGCAGAGCCGAAAACACCATTGTCGGAGTGCAAAATGAGCCGGAAGTGGTAGACTGGGGGAAGTGGTTAGTTTCTCTAACCCATCCCACTTGCCACAACATCGTAAATCTCGAGAAAACAACAAATCTACGGTGGAGATGATTCCCACGCAACCGAGTAGCTGGCAATCAAACATCAAACAAAGAGCTAACATAAATGCTGGGGGAACTCGGGATCAGCACATTAATCGGAGTAAGGATAGTAGGGTTAAATAAATAAGAATTACAATGACAAACCACAGCCGCATAGCCAACTTAACCCAGAAATATATTTCCAATCTCACTTAACAAAATTTGGTGATTAATGTTTTAATATCGAGTTTGGAAAACCAATCTTATGAATTTTGGTTAACATTAAATGTCCATGTACAAACCCAACTCATAAATAGAATGACGAGCATAATCTATAATTGCTATATTTTATTTTTTTATATATATTTAATGCCTATTAAATTAATCCGTGTAAGAATTGAAATAAATACATGCGTGAACCATTATAATTAACTTGATATTATTAAGAAACTTTTTTTTCTTTTTTGGGTTTAAATAAAAGGGGTTAAATTAGTTGGGTGTTACATTGGGATATTCGGTTTACTAAAGGAGCAGATCAGGTTTCGTGTCACAATTATAAAATCTCTTACAAAAGTTAATTTCTTAATCAAATTTATAATAATTTATGGTTTATGATGTCATAAATAGATTGACACAATACGATTCGGTAAAATATAGGATAAATATATGTATGGATATATATTTATCAAATTCAAATGGATATAAATATTTTTATGATTTTTTTTATCCAAGTATTTGAGTAAATTTTAAATTATAATATTTAGTATTGGTTATTATAAAAAATAGAAAATAATGAGTATTGCTATAAATTATTATAATGTAGAATTTGATTTGATTGAATTAATGATATTTGAAAATAATAAATATTTTCTTAATTATTATAAAATATAATTAGGTTTGTTTTATTTTATGACTAAATAATTGATGATATAAATATATATTTAATAAAATATTTATACATCATTCTATTTCAAGCATAAATGTGGTTTTTTAATGTGGAATTTATGTAGTTCATTATAATATAGAATTTGAATGAAAGTAAGTTCAGTTTATATTACACATGATATAATACATGTAGTTGTTAATACACATGAACATAATTCACAATATGTTATTTTAATGTAAAATTATACATTTTTTTGTAGTATATGACAGTAATCTTTTTAAAGATGTTTTTGAGATTTTCATTATTATATTGTTTATTTCAACTTTTTAAAATATTAGAAAATTAAAATATTTAAGTATTTGTAGGATGTGCATTCCTCAATTTATGCAATTTTTTGTAGTATATGAGAACAATTTTTAAGATTTTTTTGAAATTTTCATTATTATATTTGGATATTTCAACTTTTGAAAATATTAGAAGATTAATATATTTGATTATTTATAAGATATGTATTCCTAAATTGAATTTTAAAAAACCATATTTTTTAGGTATCTAAACGAACTCGAAGTCTATTCGAACTTGGTAACTTAGTAACTTTTTTGTTGTAGTTTTCTAATGTGTCCATGACTTGAAGTACTAACATGTGGTCAAAAAATTACATTCAAGGAGCATCTAAGTCATCAAAAGCACTTTGAGGCATAGGTCACTCCTGTTAGAATATGTAATTCCTACTTGTCTTCAGTTGTGGTTCTCTCTATGTATAGTGTGTGTTCCTATTTGATAGGTTAGTTCCTAGTTTGGTGTGAGTTTGAGATATCCTCTCAACCAAATTATTGAGCATCTAAGATAGCTTCTCTATCTTGAGACTGTACCTCATGTATATATGTAACTTGACTTGATTAATGAAATATAGCTTGTATGCTAAGTTTCTAAGTTGGTATACATATTGAGATTCACGACCTCAATATGAAGTCATTTTGTTAGAATTCGCTACTCTAACTAATGACAGGTATAACATGGAGATTCAAGACCAGTACATTCAAAATTCAAAAGTACAAAATCTATGACAGAAATATGCAAGCGAGAAATCTCTAGCATATGAATGGTATGGCGAGTGCAAAGGATAACGGACAATCCGTTGAACCCTTAGTTAAACTCAGAGCAGGAGTGAATTAGTTTAACACATTCATGGAATTTTAAAACTTTCCTTTAAACTTAATTACACCTTCATTTCATGATCAACATATTACATAATGTAACAGCAATCTTAATATGTGAGCAGCAAGTATTAAGCAGATTAGTAAACCATATCAACACATAAACATCATACACATAGACAACAGATATAAGTGGAAACCCAAAATGGAGAAAACCACATCTTGTTATTGTTGTGATGAAAGGCAAGCTCCAACTCCCTCTCATCACTGATTTTCTGTAGGCTCCAACCCATAGGAGGGTCCTACCTCAATTCTGAAATCTAAAAACTTGCAAGGAAGCTCCAACTCCCATCTATTTTCTGCAGGTTGCAACCTACAGGAGGCTCCTACCTCAGCCAGCTACAACTGACATCTATCAAGCTACAACTTGATATGGAAGCACCAAATTCCATACTCTTTCATAAAACAATGCATGCTGATTTACCTGGATATCAGCTCTGTTCTGTTCCTTCTTCACTGTTGTCCACCAGTATTCATATCTACCTTATATCATCTCTGAATCTTCATAGCTTTTCTATCTGCTCCTCCTTCTTACCCTCTCTACCTCATTTCACCATTCTCTAAACTCTCTATGCATATCTATGTGATATCATTTATATAGTTCACCTTATGACTGTTTGTACTCCACAGGGAATTCGAAGTGAATATGTATGACTCTTTGCCTTCCACCTTCTCGTTTTCTTGCCTAGCACATTCGGAAAAATATAAAAATATATATAAATTTCAATATTACAGTGGGGTATTTCATTGCCTAAGGAGACTTTCCTTTGCATCACATACAATAAAAATAATTTTAAATCATTTACATTTACATTTACAGTTACCTAAATCCATTTCACTCAACCCCCTTTTGGCCCTTGGGTTGCTGTGCATTTGTCTTTTCTATTGCTGTCACTGTCTTTTTCAGTTCTGCATATTCTCCTGCTTTCTATGCATGTACCCCTACTTTTTCCTCAAATCTAGTAGTTTAAATTAATGTTGAAGATTTTCCGTCAAAGATTAAAATATCTGTTATAGCTCAATAATGCAATTTCATTTTATTTGAAATGCTAAAATTGACAAACTCAGTTTCGGAAGCCCACCTTTAATGCACTATGAAAAAGCAATCAACACAGTTTCAACCCAGCAACTCTAATGCAGAAGTAGCTCTTCATCTTATGCGCTATGTTCGAAAATCCAATTTTTTGACTTCATATGCGAAGGTTACCTTTTAAAAATTATGGTTTGAAACCATATTAAAACCCATTGCATGCATATTCGAATAGCCCAAAGAAATAAACTTCGTTCTCAGCTTATAATTCTTGAATGCATATGTTGCTCACGGATTTATCATTACAAATCCAACATAATATTTAACATATATAATGTCTTTAATACAACGTTATGAAACCTTTGTAACAAGCATTTGACCATCGCACTCACCATCAAATGTCACCAGCACTTATATTAAATGAAGTCTTCAGGCCCACAACATATATTAATATATGTATCAATATTTTACAAACCTGGACAGATATCTGACTCACTTAAACATTGGAATTAAACCAAAAGGTGACTTTAGTTTAAAACCCAAAGCACCAGAAAATAAATTATATTGTCCACAACTTATCAACTCACACATAATCAACGCTCTAATGTGCTCACCATCCATCAATACACATTGCCATATTAACGCTCTAAACTTGGGTTTAAACCCAAATATCAACATAATTGATATGGCCCCAATTCAAATCTTAAGAAACATTTAATAAGCCCTAGCATTAAATTCATTGGTCCCACATCATTTCTTACATCATCAACATTCACTAGAGGAAGGCACGCTCACCATGCCTACATTAACATTCCATTTCATGTTCGAATATCAACCGCCATAATATAATCGCTTTCCTTTGGATTAAAAAATCGGCATATCATAACGATTCACATTATATGTTGAACCATGCAACCTATATCACCCAAGAATCTGCAATATATTTGGGTCCATAATTCATTAACCGACCATTTATTACCAATAAACATTGGCCCATAACATTTCCATGTTTTAGCATCAAATATCAACTTTGACTTTGATTTAACCGAAGTCAAAGATTTATATATATATTAGAGCTCTCAGCCCCACCTATTGACCCTATAATTGAACCTCACAGGCAATGTAAAGTCCCGAACTTCAATTAAAACTCGGGCCCACAGGTTTCATACCTTCATTAACTATCGAATAGATCTGGCGGTCAATAGCTTCTCGCGTTCCAGAACTCAATTGAATGCTCATCCGACGATCATTGCAAAAATTAGATGCAGGAGTTTTACTTCTCAGAATTTATGGGATAAAAGTGGTATTAAACTTACCACTTATGCCATGTGTCCTTCAAATAATGATATCACATTTTTTTTCTTGATACCACTTACCAGTTTTAACTCGTGCAAAACCCACATATGGATTTGGAAATCCACCTTCACTATTTACAAATCATGGTTCCATTTTTAACTCAGGGTTCTGCCAATTCTTTAACACCTTTACTATATATATAACTCCTCCCTCGCTCTTCTTATTCACCCTTCACCAAGGTTCCATTGACACACTGTTCCAATGTTCTTAGTTCTACACAACCGCATTCTTCATTCTACCATTTGACTGATGGATCTACCTTAACCATGATTCCAGCATTGCTACTAACGTTCCTTCATTCATTAGATCTCTACGTTGAGGCTTCATACGAATAGAGTTTGCTGTAATTTAAACATATTCGATTGCAAAATTTAAACTCCGACTGCATGGGAGCCAGACTCCACCTGATCTCGTATCAGAACGTAGACTCAACGCGGGATTAAACACATCGCATGCGTCCTCCATAAAAAGGACCCAAAAACTCATCAATTCTATTTAACCCTTCCCACAGCACTAACACATCCAATATCTAGTCTTCAATGAATTTCTGGATTGTGGTTTAAATATAAGAATCGATTATGTGAATTGAATACACCAATCCCTTACACAGATGTTGGTATATGTTCAAATATCGAACGCTGTATTGAAATTCAATATAACCCTGATATATTCGACCCTGTGTCATCGACCCTTGCATTGGTCGATGACTGCAATCTTTAACAATTGCAACTTCAATTAGTCATTCCAGATATGTATGTAAAAACCCTAATAAACCCGTATCATTCAGCTCGACCACAGCATTAAGCTTATTTCGAAAATTTCATCAATTCCAATCTATATGCACCGTATGATCTCAGAATCCTATTACATAGTCACCTCATACTTGCTTCTATAAACCAAGCATATTCACACAGAAATTAAGTCAATCAAAACACATACACTTAGGAACAATTTCCTTTATTCATACATGAATGCAAACGCAAGAGCATTTACTTACAAACTTCTTTTCTCGCTATATCTTCAAAATCAAATGGCCCTTCTACAATTTCCCATAGGCTTACAGGAACAAACCCTTGTTTGCCCAAATCTGAAACACTCACACACTTTGCAGCTCTGAACAACTCTTCTCCTTCAATTCACTGCCTTTGTTGCCTCTGTTTCTTGTCTAATGCTGCTCCATTTTTTTCCTCTGATGTCTCTGCTACCTCTCTACCTTGGTTGCTATTGTTCCTTTGTGCGCCTTTGTTTTGATGATAATTCAGGTGCTAATCCTATCTTCTCCTTTTCCTTATTGATGGTTCTTCTTTGCTCTTTTTCCTTAGTGATAGTTCAGGTGCTACTCCTGTCTTCTCCTTTTCCATCAATGAAAATATTTCCAACAATATCCCCCGTTAGCATTGATGGAAATACTCCACCAATACTTCCTCCAGGACTTCCTCCCCCTTTCATTCTAAAAGGTGTGTTTTTTCTTCCTCTGTCTATCTTATTTTTCTTACTTTTCCTACCCCTTTGACATCAATGCCAAAGGGTTGCACATTTCCCAGTGTGGATTCTATCTTTTCATTTCCTCTCTCTGAGTTGTGTTTAGGCCCTTCTTATTTTGACTTTATACCTTGCTACTGCAGAGTGGTGTACACAAGTTGTTGAGAGAACACTTTTGAGAATTCTTGAACTTGTATATACATAGTAAGTTGATACCATCCCAAAGCACAGACTCCTTGAAATTGTATAGAATGTAGGTGATGATAGAACAACCATATATAATCGGAATTAAATAATCATAGATGCATCATTGGACCAAAACTAAAATACTGAGAATGCTTCAAATATACTTCAGTCTCTAGTATGATCTTGATAAAAAATACATATATGTTGAGGAATATTGTAGATGGAATATGTCTTCTTCTACAATACACATCTGCAATACAACATCTATTCAATTATGATGATGCCAATATATCTTTTATAGCTGTGGTTCACCTTTCCTTCCTATTGGTGGTGATATGAGCTAGGATGCTGACAAGGATATTACACTTAATAGCTGAAAGGTCCTTGCTGCTGATGTTACCAGTGAATCAACCCAGAGCTTACAACTTATTGTGATATTAGATGATATCTTTCAATCTAAGAGACCAAATGACTTTACTTCTTGTAAAATGTACTTTCGAAACTAACCCTTGAGGCTAGATACATTCAATGTATTAGTCAGTCTCACTTATCAATCATGCAATTTTATTTATGACATAAGGGGGTATGTATGTCAATGATCAACCTCTTTTCAATTGTGACATACCGAAAATTCCTTTCTGTTAAAGTAGGCTTTAGATGTAACATTAACAGACTCTTGAGCTTCAAATGTAATATCAACACAACTAGTCCTTCATACTTCAGATACTTTAACTGTTCTATAATGATGATCTTTCGCAAAAAACATATTCAAGATGTTGAATTGAAATCTCAGCAAACATACTTCACACGGTGTTATGAATGATCTTAAGAAAGAGGCCTTGAAGATATATATGTACTGACTTTAGGAAGGCATGCAGTTATATATAGAAATAGAAACTGCTTCAATGCTCAATATAATGCTTCAAGTGTAAACAAAATAGTGATCCTTTAGCGCTATTATTGACCTTTTCATGCTTTAGTAATGCAGATAACACTGGGAATACTACCTTGATGTACTTCTGATCTTGAGGACTTGTACCATACCACTGCTCCATTGATGACACTTGGTATTCTGTAGATAGGTAAACTGCTTGATCCAAATACCAATTGATACTAATTTGATAGACTATGCAGTAATTTCACTTCAACTCACACATGCACCCATAGTTAAGACAACCTTCATAGTTTCTACTATTGAGCTCTCCACTGTTCTCAACAAAAATCATCAATATACTAAATCTGATCTTGGCATCATTAACCTTTTGCTTATTCTGTCATTCTGGAGAAAAAAAATTCACTGCATTTTCCTTTCTAGGACTGCTCCAGAATAATTGTTGCTTTATATACAATTCAACTGTTCTAACATAATGATCTTCGGGAAGACATCTTCAATTTATTTACTTGGAATATTCATGGGCAGATCACTCAGATATTTATCACTCACTTAACTGCATTCCTCCAAGGGGACTTTTCATATATGAATGATGTAATGATATAATGATGATAGGCACCTCTCTTACTCATCCTTCTGATTGTGACTCATTGTTAATTCTAGCAGTATGATGCACAATGTGATCATCCTTCATGGTTCTTTCTAGTTCTGTAGCTCGAAACATAATTTTTTTTATTTTAACCATTCATCACTTAATGTGTTGATGTCTTCTTAGCTTACATGTACATGGCTAATGTTCCCTCTACCATCATGGCTACTTGTTGCCTTATATTCTTCCATCAACCTGTTGGCTATTGTGTTCTTCAGGTATTCTTCTTTCTCTATAGTTCTCTAGTTAGAGAAATTGTCCTTTCCCTTCCTGATCTTATAGTTGTTCTCATTCCAAGGAGCTTTTCTTAGACTACTTTTGTGGGAAATATTTATGAACTGCTCTCCCCCTAGGATGTTGCTTCATATCTATAACTGGTTGGATATTTGTGTTGCTTTCTAGAGCAGCTCCCCCTGAGAATATGATGGATTCATTATGTTATTGAGGTAACAGGCTCCCCCTTTCTCTTTTCCTTCCATACTTTATTGGGGTTCTTCATAATGTATACACTTCTTTTTTATTCATAGTTTTGTTTGATTTGATTAGATTCCATCATCTGTCTACAGTTCTTTCATGTATATGGAAGCTTACAGTCTTTTTCTTTGTGACCAAGCTTGAGGCATACATAACATCTTATTTTACCAAGCTATGTTTGAGCTGATGTATAATATTTTATGCTCCCTTTTGAACATAATTTACATTCAACAAGTTTATATACAAAAGTATTTCATCCATAACAATAGCCATGGAAATGATTTATGTACCTGGTGAGTGGTTGTCCTTTCCATCTGTTTTCTTTAGGTAGTATTCTCATTTGTTGCATATTTTGCTGGTTAAAGTTGATAAGCCTTATATTACAATGTGCTGCAATATGTCTTGGTTTATGACAAGAGAAACATGTGATATTTTTCATAGGAGAAAAGAACCTCCTTTGACATCTTCTGAATTTTTTCAATTCATCTTTAGGAGCATATGAGCCTTTAGCATTTGATTGTTTCATCCTCTCATTCTCTGTCCTTTCATGTTGCTGCTTGTTTCTATTTGTTTCTTTGCAAATCATGTTCTTCTTGGCTTCTACTTCTGTAGGAATCTTCTGAGCTGCTTTATTATCCTTTACAAATTTTACAAAAATGACATTCCCGTTATCTTCTAGCTTGGAATTATTTGTTTCTCCTTCATAGCCTATCCCACTCTTTATGAGAGGAGACCTTTGAGCATTTATAATTTGGTCCAACTGTCTAGAGCTTTTCATTTGAGGAGTATTCATTAATAACTCTCTTTGGGATTTTTCTAATTTCTTTCTCAAGCTTACCACCTCTTCTTCCAATATTCCACATTCCAGAATTTTCTCTCTCATTCGTTGCAGCAGAGTGTCTTCTACTTTCCTTGCTTCTTTAAGTTGTGCCTTCAGGCCAACAATTTCTTCCTTATGTTCATATTCTCTCTCATCACATATTTGCACCAATGTCTTAAGGTCTTTGTTTTCATTCTCCAATCTTTCTATTTCAATCAAGGCTGTGTGAAGTTTGGATTTTTCCTCAACTGTAATTTCTTCATGGTACTCATATCCAATCACCCTAGCAGGTATCTCATTTGATTTACCATTTTCCTTTCGACATGAATTTTTCTTCTTCTTAATTCTCTTCTCCTTCTTGAAAATGCAGCCATTAGTATCTACTTCATGCATGAAATGCAATCTATCCTAGATTTCTTTTGCAGAGGTTAGATCCATTATTAAATCAATATCCTCGTTATGAATACTATTATATATCACACATTTTTCCTTGGCATTCCACTGTAGTTCTTGCACCGAGGGAGCGTCTGTGTAATAACCATCACATAAAAGCTTCCATACCTCAGGTTCATAAGCCATTAAGTCTATTTTAACCTTATCTCTCCATTCAGGAAAGTTTTTTGTAGCTACCACGGGTACATTTTGATAGTCCATGACTCAACCAGATCTCCTTCAAGCTATAAGGCTTACACCAAAGGAACCTGCTCTGATACCAATTGTTGAACCCTTAGTTAAACTGAGAGGGAGGGTGAATCAGTTCAACACATTCATGAACTTTTAAAAATTTCCTTTAAAATTATTTACAGCTTCATTTCATGATAAACATATTACATAATGTAACAACAATCTTAATATGTGAGAAGAAAGTATTAAGTAGATTAGATAAACCATATCAACACATAAACATCATACAAATAGACAACAGATATAAATGAAAACCCAAAAGGGAGAAAAACACATCTTATTATTGTTGTGATGCAAAGGCAAGCTCCAACTTTCTCTCACCACTAATTTTTTGTAGGCTCCAATACACAGGAGGCTCCTACCTCAATTCTGAAAGCTACAACTTGCAAGCAAGCTCCAAATTCCATTTATTTTATACAGGCTGCAACCTACAGGAAACTCCTACCTCAACCAGCTACAGCTACATCTATCAAGCTACAAATTGATATGGAAGCACCAAATTCCTTACTCTTTCATAAAACAACACATGTCGATTTACCTGGATATCAGCTCTGTATTGTTCCTTCTCCACTGTTGTCTACCAGTCTTCATATCTATCTTATATCATCTCTGAATCTTCACAGCTTCTCTATCTGCTCCTCCTTCTTCTTACCCTCTCTACCTCATTTCTCCATTCTCTAACCTCTCTATGCATATCTATGTGATATCATTTATAGAGATCACCTCATGACTGTTTGTATTCCACAGGGAATTCAAAGTGAATATGTATGACTCTTTGCCTTCCACCTTCTCGTTTTCCTGCCTAGCACATTTAGAAAAATATAACAATATGTATACATTTCAATATTACAGTGGGGTATTTCTTTGCCTATAGAGACTTGCCTTTGCATCACATACAATAAAAATAATTTTAAATCATTTACATTCACATTTATAGTTACACAAATCAATTTCACTCAAGCCTTTTTGGGCCCTTGGCTTGATGTGCGCTTTTCTTTTCTGTTGCTATCACTGTCTTTTTCAGTTCTGCATATTCTCCTACTTTCTATGCATGTACCCCCGCTTTTTCCTCAAATCTGGTCGTTTAAATTAATTTTGAAGCTTTTCCATCAAAGATTAAAATATTTGTTATAGCTCAATAATGCAATTTCATTTAATTGGAAATGCCCTTATTAGCAAACTCTGTTTCGGAATCCCACCTTTAATGCACTATGAAAAAGCAATAAACACAGCTTCAACGCGGCAACTCTAATGTGGAAGTAGCTCTTCATCTTATGCGCTATGGTCGAAAATCCACTTTTGTGACTTCATATGCGAAGGTTACCTTTTAAAACTTATGGTTTGAAACCATATTAAAACCCATTGCATGCATATTAGAATTAACATTCAAATAGCCCAAAGAAACAAACTTCGTTCTCAGCTTATAATTCTTGAATGCATATGTTGCTTACGACTTTATCATTACACATACAACATAATATTTATATATATATAATATCTTTAATCCAACATTATGAAACCTTTGTAACAAGCATTTGACCATCGCACTCACCATCGAATGTCACCAGCACTTATATTAAATGAATTCTTCCTGCCCACAACATATATTAATATATGTATCAATATTTTACAAACCTGGACAGATATCCAACTCACTTAAACATTGGAATTAAACCAAAAGATGACTTTAGTTTAAAAACCAAGGCACCAGCAAATACATTATATTTTCCATAGCTTATCAACTCACACATAATCAACGATCCAATGTGCTCACCATCCATCAATACTCATTTCCATATTAACGCTATAAACTTGGGTTTAAACCCAAATATGAACATAATTGATATGGCCCCAATTCAAATGTTAAGAAAAATTTAGTAAGCCCCAGAATTTAATTAATTGGTGCCACATCATTTCTTACCTCACCAAAATTCACTAGAGAAAGGCACGCTCACCATGCTTGCATTAACACTCCATTTCATATTCGAATTTCAACTGCCATAATATAACCCCTTTCCTTTGGATTAAAAACTCAGAATATCATAACGTTTCACATTATATGTTGAACCATGCAACCTATATAACCCAAGAATCCACAACATATTTGGGTCCATAATTCATTAACCCACCATTTATTACCAATAAACATTGGCCCGTAACATTTCCACGTTTCAGCATCAAATATCAACTTCGACTTTGATTTAACCGAAGTCAAAGATTTATATATATGTTAGAGCTCTTGGCCCCACCTATTGACCATATAATTGAACCTCAAAAGAAACGTAAAGTCCTGAGCTTCAATTAACACTCGGGCCCAGAAGCTCTCATACCTTTATTAACTATTGAATAGATCTGATGGTCAATAGCTTCTCACATTCCAGAACTCAATTGAATGCCCATCCGACGATCATCACGCAAATTAGATGCACAAGTTTTACTTCTCAGAATTTACGTGATAAAAGTGGTTTTAGACTTACCACTTATGCCACGCGTCATTCAAATAATGATATCGCATTTTTTTCCTGATACCACTTACCATTTTTAACTCGCTTGAAACCCACATATGGATATGGAAATCCACCTTCACTGTTTACAAATTATGGTTCCATTTTTAACTCGGGTTCTGTCAATCTTTAGCACCTTTACTATATATATAACTCTGCCCTCACTCTTCTTATTCACTCTTCACCACGGTTCCATTGATGCACTGTTCCAATGTTCTTGGTTCTACACAACCGCATTCTTCATTCTGCCATTTGACTGATGGCTCTACCTTACCCATGATTCCATCATTGCTACTAATGTTCCTTCATTCATTATATCTCTATGTTGAGGCTTCATACGAATAGAGTTCGTTGTAATTTAAACATGTTCGATTGAAAAATTTAAACTCCGACTGCATGGGAGCTAGACTCCACATGATCTCGTATGAGAACGCAGATTCAACATGAGATTAAACACATCGCCTGTGTCCTCCATAAAAAGGACCCAAAAACTCATCAATTCTATTTAGCCCTTTACATAGGACTAACGCATCCAATATTCAGTCTTCAACAAATTTCTGGATTTTGGTTTAAATATAAGAATTGATTATGTGAATCGAATACACCAATGCCTTACACAGATATTGGTATATGTTAAAATATTGAACGTTGTATTGAAAGTTAATATAACCCTGATATAGTCAAATGTCAAGTTCTACAGTGGAACCTCGAATTCGACCCTATATCATCGACCCTTGTAGTGGTCGATAAATACAATATTTAACAATTGCAACTTCAATTAGTCCTTCCACATATGTAAAAACCTTAATTAACTTGTATCATTTAGCTTGACCACAGCATCAAGCTTATTTCAACAATTTCATCAATTCCCAACTATATGCATAGTATGATCTCAGAATCCTATTATAGAGTTACCTCATACTTGCTTATCGAAACCAAGCATATTCACACAGAAATTAATTCAATCAAAACACATACACTCCGGAACAATTTCCTTCATTCATACGTGAATTCAAACGCAAGAGCATTTACTTACAAACTTCTTGTCTGGCTAGATCTTCAAAATCAAATGGCCCTTCTACAAATACCCATAGGCTTATAGGAACAAACCCCTGTTTGCCCAAATCTGAAACACTCACACACTTTGCAAATCTAAAAATCTCTTCTGCTTCAATTCACTGCCTTTTCTCCCTCTATTTCTTGTCTAATGCTGCTCCGTTTGTTTCCTATGATGTCTCTGCTGCCTCTTTACCTTGGTTGTTGTTGTTCCTTTGTGCTCCTTTGTCTTGATGATAATTCAGATGCTAATCTTGTCTTATCCTTTGCCTTATTGCTGGTTCTTCTTTGCTCTTTTGCCTTAGTGATAGTTCAGGTGGTACTCCTGTCTTCTCCTTTGCCATCAATGACAATATTTCCAACACAAACAAGTTTGTGAGAGTTTTGTTTTGTATGAGTTTCTTGGAATAGACTCATGACCCCGAGTATGAGTCACAGTTTGTAATTAGAAGCAAATATACATGTAATTTATTGTTTGTATGTGTTGTAAGACCCAGAGAGGCATTTATACCCCTTTGTTTCATGTTCCATATGTCAGAGAGTTTTAACACCCTAGAAGAGTGTGTCATGCGGGACGGATACACTTGGGTGGGTTGTATTGGTTTTAGACTCCATGAGGTGAAAGTTCTTATCTAGGGGGAGTTAATCAAGAGGTTGGATGAACCATGTATGTGAAGGACTTCCTAGTAGACTAGCAGTTGTAGCGGTTGGAACTCATGCATTTTGGTAGATGGTTGTTCCTTTATATGGACATCGACAACAACATGAAAAAGATACAAAGTGTAATTACCAAATAGAACGAGTGTAATTACCAAACAGTACCAGTTGTAGATTTTGCAGATAGATATTGAGACAAGTAATCATTAAGGGGGAATGTTGGAATATGTAATTCCTACTTGTCTTCAGTTGTGGTTCTCTCTATGTATAGAGTCTTTTCCTATTTAATAGGTTAGTTCCTAGTTTGGTGTGAGGTTGAGATATTCTCTCAACAAAATTATTGTGCGTCGAAGATAACTTCTCTATCTTGAGACCGTACCTCATGTATATATGTAACTTGACTTGATTAATGAAACATAGCTTGTATGCTCAATTTTTAAGTACTCCAACCCTTAACATGATTTGATTCTTTTGAACAATTTTTCTAAATACTCTAACTCTTAAAATGATTGGATTATTTTTGTTATTTTCTTTAAAAATACTAAAATACCATGAATTACAAACCCTGCTGCCTTGAAAACGAAGCGGTTGACATCCATTTATGCTACTGTGATTTGAATTTTTCTTATAAAAATATAGGACAAAGCATTGATCCACTTATAAATACAGGAGTCGTGACAAAGTTAAAATGAATAAAACTTCTCGAATAGTAAAAGGCTCTATTTTTTTACTATTAAATCTCAATTCTAATTTTAATGGACTTTCTATCCATTTATATGTCAACTCGTATTAAAACAATCGATATAATCTTCTCGGTGACAGCTTGAGCATTAAATTAAGCCCTCAAAATGCCATATAAACTCCCAAGAACATGTCTATCAGAGCTTTTACAATAATAAAATCAGCTATATTATCGCCATTAAACTTAATATCCATACACTCAATCAATATATTTTACCTTCCAACACACGGCAAGCTGATAAGGTTTATACATATGTCTTTTTCTGGCCCTTGTTTGACATGGATGTAAAGTGGAGATCAGGAAGCTGATACGGTGGATACATATGTCTTTTTCTTGCCCTTGTTTAACAGGGATGTAAAGGGGATATTTGGCTTTCGCGCATGTTTATAATCTACACCCCATTGCGGATATATAATTTGCATCAAAAATACATACAACTAATGAAATTTTGAGGATAATATTTAGTTATGCTATGTAATTGCTCACAGATTAATTAGGAATTTTTGTGGGGTAGAGTTATCATAATTAAGACAACAAATTAATAGATGTAGTTCAATAAATTATTGGGAAAATGGATTAGAATCAAAATTTAGTGGGATAATTGATTATTTAATTAGAAATATGTTATTTATATAATAATGTATTCAATTTCTTTATTGAGATGGGACTTGAATAAGAGTTGATCTTATGGATTGAGAACAATATTTCTCTAATTTTTGTTAGTTGTTTTCTTTTTGTGTTTTCATATATATATGCTTTTGTTATATTTAACATGTCGTATAGAGCTAGGTGAAGAGAGTTGATTTGTATGTAAAGTGTGTGTTGTTGGCTGGTGATTTCAAAAGTTTGTGAAAGTCATTGGAAAAAGTTTTCATAATTTTGTGAAGTTTGTGCAGATTCATGTTATTGGTGGGAGTGCTCACTTGTTATAAGTATTGGCCAAAGGCATCAAAAGTATGAATATTTCTCACCCACAAATACCAATATTGAAAGGTGAGAACTTTGGTTTTTGAAGCATTAAGATGAAAACATTGTTTCTCTCACAATATTTGTGGGATTTCATAGAAAATAGATATACAGAACAAGATGCTCAAGCACATGCCTGGTGGACTCAAGACCAAAGAACACAACTAAAGGAAAATCGAAAAAACTATTCAAAGGCTCTCTTCCTAATCCAGAAATCATTGCATGATTCAGTTTCTCCAAGATCAGTTGGAGTAAAAATATCAAAGGAGGCATGGGATGTGTTACACCAAGCATATCAAGGAACTGATAAGTTAAAAGTTGTTAAGTTGCAGTATTTAAGAAGATAATTTGAAACATTGTGCATGAAAAAATCTGAATCTATTCAAGATTTTTTCACTAGAGTTATGGGAATAGTGAATGAAATTAGGGCTTATGGAGAAGAGTTAAAAAATCAAAAGACTGTTGAGAAGATTTTAAGAATTTTTCCTACAAAATTTGATGGGGTTGTTGTTTCTATTGAGGAGTCTAATGATATAACTCAATTGTATGTGAATGATATAATGGGGTCTCTTCAATATCATGAGCAAAGAATGAATTAATCTTCTTAAAAATCTAGTGAGAAAGATTTTCAAGAAAAGGGGAAATTTTCCAAAGAAAAAAGTCATGAACGTGAGAATTCCTCCCATGAGGAGATCCAGAGCACTCATGGAAGAGGAAGAGGAAGAGGACAAACATACAAAGGAGGAAGATTTTTCTGCAAACATGAAAGAAAGAGGTAATGATGAGAGTTATGGAGGTAAATTATTTAGTAAATCACAAGTTGAGTGTTTTTATTGTAAAATATTTGGCCATTATGAAAGGAATTATTTGAAAAACCAAAACAAGAAGCTAATTTTTCTAAAGAAAAAGAAGAGATTGGCACTTTATTCCTGGATTGAGATTCAACTAATAATGTTTCCAAGGAGGTGTGTCTTATGGAAAGTGGTTGCAACAATCATATTAAAAGAAACAAATATGAATTTGTGAAGATATATAAATGTAAAATAAATGATGTACTCCTGGGATATGACAAGTGAGTTGAAGCTAAAGGTAAGGGAACAATTGCTCCAAAGACAAAACAAGGAAAACCAAAGCACATTAATGATGTTTTATATGTTTGTCGTCTAGCACATAATTTTTTGAGTCTGGCGTAGCTTGTTGAAAAGGGATATTTAATTTGTTTTAAGAAGAATGAACACATAATCTATGATAAAGATTATCATAGAAAAATTATGCTGAAAAATAGAATTTTTGCATTCAATCTCCCTTGTCAAGCAAGTACAACATTAAATGTTACTTGTGATGATAGTTCTTGGCTATGGCACATGAGGTATGAACATTTTAGTATGGAAGGCTTGAAATTGTTATATAGCAATGAAATGGTAAAAGGGTTACCTGTTATTGGTTCTATTGATAAAGTATGTGAAGGGTGTATTTTTGGTAAGCAACATAGAGATTAATTTTGAGTAGGAAAATCATAGAAATCATGTAAACCATTGGAACTAGTGCATGTAGATATTTTTGGTCCTATGCAAATATTTTCTCTCACAAAAAACAAGTATTTAATTATTTTTGTGGATAATTTTAGTAGAATAACATGGGTATATTTAATTAAGGAAAAATATGATGCATTAGTCACATTTCAACAATTTAAAGTTGTTTGTGGAAATAAAAGTGGTTATTCTCTAAAGCCATTATGCACGTATAGAGGAGGATAATTAACTTCTAATAAGTTTGATTCTTATCATAAAAATAATGGCATTCAAGGAAATTGACAACTAGTTATACTCCCCAGCAGAATGGAATTGATGAACGTAAGAATAGAATAATTGTTGAAATGGCCAAGAGCATGCTGAAAGGTAAAAAAATTCCAAACATTTTTTTTGGCTGAAGCTATAGATACGTGTGCTTATTTTTTAATAGATTACCAACAAGAAGTGTACAAAATATTATACCCTATGATGGTGTGGAAGAAAACCCAATGTTTCTCATTTTTGAGTCATTCTTTCAATTTCTTATTCTCATGTTCCTACTAAAAAGGGAAGAAATCTTGATGAGAAAAGTGTGAAATGAATTTTTATTGGCTATTGTGAAGAAACAAAATGTTACATATTATACAATACACAAAGTGAAAAATTAATGAGTAGTCAGGATCTGCTCTATGATGAGAAAGAAGAATCGAAGTGGAATCAAAATGTCCAACAAAAAAATCCAAGTATTATTATACAAGAAGATGAATCCTTTCTTTCTACAAATTTATCTAGTAATAAAAAATTTTCACACGCCATATCCACTCCATCATCTTTAGCAACTTCAAGCCTTGTTTCAAGTCTAAGTCCGCTACTCAGAAAGACAAAATCTTTAAATGAAATTTATGGGTATACTAAGTTTTCTTCGATGTCTCAGATTGAAATAGAGACAAGATGTTTTGAATATGTAATAAAAATGTCAGTTTGGTGCAAATAAATGGGTGAAGATATGTCAACAATTAAAAGGAATAAAACATGGGGGCTTTTGGATCCTCCTACTCAGAAAGAAGTCATTGGGGTGAAATGGTTGTACAAAAAAAGTGTGCAGTGGATCAGTACTAAAGCACAAAGTGAGGTTAGTAGCAAAGTGATATGCTCAACAAACAGGTATTGACTACAATGAAACATATTCTCCTTTTGGAAGATTTGATACAATGATAACTGTTTTGGCATTGGAAGCACAATATAATTGGCTAGTTTATCAATTTTATGTTAAATCGGCCTTTATAAATGGTGAGTTGAAATAAGATGTATATGTTGAGCAGCCTCAAGGATATGAAGAAGGAGGAAATGAAAAAAAACTCTACAAACTCAAAAAAGGCTCTTTATGGGCTTAAACAAGCTCCTAGAGCATGGTATAGTAGAATTGACATTTATCTTTCAAAAAATGGGTTTAAAAGAAGTTAAAATAAGCACACATTATACATCAAGTCAAATGGTAATTTTATATATCGATTGTATGCTTATATGTAGATGACTTGATATACATATCTGCTTGTGATTTTTTAGTTGAAGAGTTCATGAAGGCCATGGTGACTAAATTTGAAATGACTCATTTGGGTTTGTTGCACTGTCTTCTTCGCATATAAGTGACATAAATGAATGATGTAATTTTTATTTCTCAAGAAAGGTATGTTTCAAATATTCTTCACAAATAGAAAATGGGAAACTGTAAACACATGAGCACATCCATGACTAAAAATTAAATTTTTTGCGTAGAAGATGGAGCTAGAAAGGTAGATGCTCAATCCTATAGGAGTCTTGTAGGAAGCCTTTTGCATCTTACTACCATGAGCCCTGATATTGTGCACGTAGAATGATTGATTTCAAGATTCATGCAAAGTCTAAGTAACATTCATTTTGGAACAACGAAAATATTTTTTAGGTATCTTAGTGGAATAATAAATTATGACATTTTGTATACTTCATCAAATAATTTTGGGTTGGTTGGTTATACAGATAGTGATTGGGCTAGATCTATTGATGATATAAAAATTACTTCAGGTTATGTCTTACAGCAACGACACCATGTGAAGCACTTTGGCTTAAAAAAGTCTCAATAGATCTAAAACAAGAAAAAAATAATGCCACATCTATTTACTGTGATAAATTGTATACCATTTCCATAGCTAAAACTCGGGTGCTTCATAATCACACCAAAAACATTGATACAAAATATCAATTCATAAGAGACTACTTGGAAAAAGGCTAAATTAAAATAAAGTTTTGTAAAACTAATAATAAGCTTGCAGATATATTCATGAAAGAACTACCAAAAGGGAAGTTTCAATACATAAGGGATATGCTATGAATCACCTCATTAACCGTTAATGGGGAGTGTTGAGGATAATGCTTAATTATGTTATGTAATTGCTCGCAAATTAATAAGTAAATTTCGTGTGCTTGAGTTATCAGAATTAAGACAACAAACTAATAGATTTAGTACTACCAAAAGGGAAGTTTCAATACATGAGGGATACGCTACGAATCACCTCATTAAGCATTAATGGGGAGTGTTGAGGATAATGCTTAATTGTGTTATGTAATTACTCACAAATTAATAAGTAAATTTTGTGTGCTTGAGTTATCAGAATTAAGACAACAAACTAATAGATGTAGTTAGTATTTAGAGTTCATCAAACTATTAGGGGTAGTAGATTAGAATCAGAAGTTAGTCAGATAATTGATTATCCAATTAGAAATATGTTAGCTATATAATAATGTATTCAGAGTTGAATAAGAGTTGAGCTCATGGATTGAGAAGAAGACTTCTTTAATTTTTTTTCATTGTCTTATTTTTATGTTTTCATATATATTCTCTTGTTATATTTAACATGAAATCAATATTCATTGTCGTGTAAGAGTATAGATTTATTTTAAGTACTAATCTAATATGAGTTTAGAGAAATTATATTTTTTCATGTATATATTTTTTAAAAATGAAAAATACAATATGTTATTTTGCATTGTTTTGATTGTATTTGTGAATAATAGATAAAGTATATATAAGACTAAATAAATATTTTAACCATAAAAGTTTAACCTTTCATGACATGTAATTCACATTAAAATATTTTAGGTAACATGTATATTAAGACATTTTATCAAGCAAATTAAGCTGGGTTTTTATTATTAACATATTTTTAATTATATGTCAATATTAATTAATATTAAAATACCATATTCATAACCCACATTGAATATTTTTTTATATATAACATTATAATATTTTGTTTTAACAGTGATTTTCTATATAAAGTTGATATGAACATAAATTACTTAACATAGATCTTTAATAGTTTATTTAAATTTTTTGTTGATTATTTTTTAAAGTGCAAGATTTAAAATCTTACTCACACACTTTTTTTATACTTCTAATCAATATTCATTTTTTCTTTTATTTTTCTATTTAAAAAAATAGTGAGAATTTATAGTGTATACATATATGTGAGAGTAACGAGGATGATTTGTAATTTGGCACATTCACACTAGAATGATAATTAAAACAAAATTTTGTCTTTATGTCATTAAATTTTTTTTTTTTAATAAATTGATTTATTTAAACCATTAATAAATTATTTTTCATAAAATTAATTTAATTTATTAAATTACATAATTAATCCTAAATTTATATTTATATTTATAAAATTATTTGATATTGTAAATTTGACTTGATATTATTTCAAGTAATATGAATAAATTATTTTTCATAAAATTAATTTAATTTATTAATTTATATTTTTATTTAATAAATTATTTTGATAGATTCATGTGTTATTTTAATAAATTAGTTAATTAATTTCTAAAATTATTTTAATAAACTATTTAATAAATTATTGTGATAGATTCAAAAGAATTGTTGATGCAATCCTATCATTATGTTAATTTAAATTAAATTAAAATTTTATTTTAATAGATGATTATTTAATTAATTATTAAATCAAATTTAAATTTATTTTAATCAATTATATAATCATTTAATGATATGATTTAATTAATAGTTTTCAAGTGTTACTGAGTTTTAAGTCATCATAAAGTTTTGGGTTTGTTTTTTTTTTCAATTTCACTTGTTTTTTTTATTTTCTATTTTAAATAGGGGTTTTCTATTTTGACAAATTTGGCTTCTTTCATTTTAATGTAGTGTGAGAATGAGTAGGCATATTTAGCTAAGCCAGATTTTGTGACTCTATTTCTTGAAATATCAGCAATGTGTTCTTTTAGCCTTATGTTGAGGGATCCTTGAGTCCTTCCTATGTATGCTTTAAGGCAGGAATAGGGGATTGTGTATAGTCATTTTCCATGACTAGGGTTTTTAGGATCTTTAACACAATGAGATATTTTTTGAATGGTGTTAGGGGGTGAAAGGCACATTGATATTCTGTTAATTTAAAATTTTAGCTATCTTGTTGTGGTACATTTTATGTAAAGAAGAGAAATTTTTGATATATTGATGTGTCTTGTAATATTTTTTCTATTTTTAAGGACTATTTAATAGTTTTGTTAACTGTGGCTTTATGATATCCATTTTTTTCAAATACTTGATAAAGGAATTGACAAACTGAGACATGCTGGTACTAGACTATAAAATAAATCTATAAACTCAATCACAACAATTTTATGATACAACATCAACAATATTTTTATTTTTTTAATTAAATAGAATAACATGAATTCATTTCACTGGCCCAAAAGGTATAGGAACCATAAAATACCATATTTATTTCATGCATGGGATTAAAAGCTAGCACGGCAATTGGAGTTGCAATACTTTTAAATCAACTATTATGAGTGAGCGAGTGTAGCCAAAGGAGAAAGGAAGAAAGTCACTGAATTATCTTCACACATTTTATACATCTTCTAACGGGGCTCTCTTCCATTTTCCAATTCGTCTATCCTCCGCTCTAACGTTTTGTATATTTTGGAATAGTGGTCTCTTTCATTGGCGGAGTATCATCTTCGACTGTCGCGTTAATAAGTAGAATAATGCTATTGTGGAATTCTCGAAGTTGGATTGTCAGATGCCTCGTCATTCTCAGTTTTCGTATCACGTGCTTTACCCCAGAGTGCAGAATAAAGGCCCACAACGATCAAGAATGCTCCTACGACACTGCACAGTTTTTATTACCAAAATCAAAAGAAGCATATCATATTTTGACAGAAGATTCTGTTCGACATTTTGAAAAGTTACATGATGACAGATACAAGATTCTGTTCAAAATTCTGGAAAGTTACATGATGAGGAGAGGTATATTATAGGGTTGTTTAAACAAGTTTTTTCTAGGGTTTTTTTGGGTTTAAAATGGGCTTCTTTTTTTTTTAAATGTTTTGTTTTGTTTAGAGTAAATTTTTTTTACTGGGTCTATCAAGAATTGGCGAAACCCTATGATATTTAAATTATAAATAGAGTTTTTTTTTTTTATAGTTTAAAATGCGTTTTTGAATTTTTTGGGGTTTGTTTTTTGTTTAAAGTAATTTTTAAGCACATGAGAACCTTTATGAAAATCCCTATGAGAGTTGGATCATAAAGAGTTTAAGATTAAAAAAAAATGTCTATAAGAGTTAGATTATAAAGAAAATAAAATTTAAAGTTGTAATTCCAGAAATTCCCTTTATTAATATAACGGAAATATACCAAAAATTTTCAAAAACATATAACAGATAAACAACCACATGCAATTTGCAATATTGTATTCATTTAAGAGATACAAAATGACGGTCATTGCTGGTAAGGATTCCAAGTTACCTGCCGACACGAAGGTACACGCGAACGATGAGAATCTCCAAAATTGCAGTGATAATCGTGCCAAGTGGATAGAAAAGTGCCACAAATACAGGCCCTCTTTTGCTTATACACCAAGCTAACAAAAACATTCCCAATCCAGAACTTATTACTCCCTGAAACATGAAATATATTTGTCATGTTCCTGCAGTACTTTATTCCAATTAATAGCGTCTTAGTATACAACACGTGTAATGTTGCGAGAGTATTTTATGCCAGAGACATTTTTTTTTTTTTGGTTGAGGGTTGGGATGGTTACCGAGTATACAACGCTCAGAAGCTTAATATTCCATCCTATAGCCCATATATTGGGCTTATTATGCTCCAAGATTACAGCAATCAGAGCAGATTCAACTGCCCCAATAAGACTCGTCAGTGCTGTTAATGATAATTGAGCAGGATACCTCTTCAGAATAGGTGCCTGAATTCAATTTCACCCATTTATTGTCCAATAATTACAGGTAGAATAATAAACACAGATAGAATAATGTTAGGTGTTGATAATGAATACTACCTGAAAAGCAATACATGCAGACCAAAGCAGGACGCTTCCAAAGACCAGGATGGAACCCAGTATTGAATTAGGCTTGGAATTATACGTCATTTGATGACTTTTTACATCAGGTGATAAAACCCTAAGAGCCGGGCCGTTGTATAATGTCATCACCATTGCACCAGAGACACAGATAACTGTGCCCAGAACCTTTGCTTGTCCTCCCGAACTTCTTATATCAACATTCTCAAGTCTTGCCAAAATGAAAACAATGTCGAATAAGCAGAATTTCAATGGAAAGGTTAATCAAATATGGGCTAATTTTTCATGTATTTTCAAAAAAACAAAATAATTAATTTGCATTTTTTTTAAAAATGATTTACCAAATTTTAGATATTCCCAAAATTCTCTGCAAACTAATATAAAAAAATTGGAATTAGAAATCTAAATATTTAAAAAGAAAAAACCAGAATTTTAAGACACATCATCGAACATTCTACAACATGCAAACTTTAAGATGTATTTTCCTTTCTTCATAATCAATAGAAGCCCTATTAAAAAACAACAAGACTTTCACTTCCAGATAGGTAATACCGAATTCAAAAAGAGTTGTGTAACATGCATGGTAAAATTGGTATCCCAACTTCTACCTTAGGATTGTGGCGATTGCATATGTCAAAACCAGTACGAGATTAAATGCTGTTGAACTAAACGTAGAGGAAGTGTAGTACAATCCTGGAAGGACACAATTCTGAGTGATGGCATTTCTGTAACATGGCATTAATAAAACTGGCGTTATACGAGTATATTGCGACTACCTTTGTAGATTATAACAAAGGTAGTATATGTAGCTTACCCACTTCCAAGCAAGAAAATTTGAAATACAACAGGCCATGTTAAAGGTTGGCGTTCCTTTCTGCAGCGACCCACAAAAAATTAAAAGATTAAACCAGGTCTATCTAGCAATTATTGAGGCACTAGGTAGGTGATTAATATTTGAGAATATTAATCGTGTTATCATAACAGTAAAAATATATGTAATATTAACATTAACAGAATAGTATTAATATTATTTTATATATATTTTAATTAATATTATTTTATATATATTTTAATTCTGATTCTATCTAAAGTGTAGATATATTTTAATTCTAGATCTATTTATTAAGGTCCCAGAAAGATCAAATTAATAGATATATTTTAATTCTAGATCTATTTATTAAGGTCCCAGAAAGATCAAATTAATTTGTTGAAATATAAGGAAAAAATTTAATCAATCTTAACTCTTAATAAATCCCTAATTAAAATAAATCTTGAGTAGAAATATCTAACTAATACTCACTGTCCTTCCAGTTAAAAAGTTCACTATTTATCTTATAAACAATGTCTTAATAACATTGAGAAAAACTGAAAATCTTATAAAAAATGACATAATAACATTGAAAAAATTGAAATCTAGATCGAAACATAAAGATAATAATGAGTGCACTACCTCTCTAAAATGAAAGCGAAAGGTGCCACAATTAATGATCCAAGAACCATTCTGTAGGTCACAAAAACAAAGCGATTCATTCCAACTACTAAGGCGGCTCTCACGATGATATACGTTCCCGCTAAAGTTACCTGATATAAAATCTGTGAAAGATGGGGTTTGAATTTCTCAATTCGCTGGAAAGAAACCATTATAATAATACCAATCGAGCTAGCGGTATCCCGGATGAATAGCTTTCTTAAGCACTGAAGAATGGTATAGAATGCCTTCTTATATCCACTGAAATTAAGGTTCCAGTAACGAAACAATTAGATTTTAACGGAATATAGTTCCAAGCAGTTAGTCGAATAAACTTTATAGAACGTACTTTAGAATAATGGATGGCCAGTGATCCTCTAACTTACTGAATGACCCAATGCCATGATCCTATTATCGATAGGTGCGTTGTCGCAGTTTTTCCGTGCCCACAGAAGAACCTGGACAATATTTTGGCTCCACGTGATGACACGTATCGAGAATATCAGAGGAAGGGAAACAATATATCACATACGCTTTGTCCACTTAGGCTGCAAATTTACTTCGAAATTTTGGCATTTTGGTTTTTTTCTCCAATTGTTTGTATGTTGTTTTTAGGGTGGAAATGGATTTACTATTATAAAAAATTATTGTTTTTTTAATGAAAGAAATAGATTTAGTATTATAAAAAATTGTTAAGATTTTTACAATCTGAAAATTTAACTACTATATCAAAGTTTTCTCAAAATTTCTACCCAATTTTATCAAATTCTTGTCCTGACTTTTTTATTATTTTCTGGCAAAATTTGGAGCCTATTTAAATTAGGCAATATATACATAAAGATAGATGCCGTCACTCGAGGACAGATATGATTTTACTCCTGACAGATGACAAAACATGGAATACATTATAAGTTTTAGAGTGGCCGGTTTCTTAGTTGCGCAGCAAATGATGTACCAGAACAGCTGCTTTAGAGAACACGATGCCTTAAAGAGCATCGCTATGTCACATTTTACTTTAGCATAGCATTTGCTTTAATGTATATGTTGTTTGTCCAAAAATATACACCATATTGGTAATTGATACATTTTGCATTGGTTGATATGAAAGTTAGTTCTAAGTTTGTAGAGGAAGTAAATTTTGATAATAAGCTACACTTTGTTGGCTTGTTGGTGATCTTTTTCTTCGGAAATGGCCGTTTTGTGTAACATTGCATTTCAATGTATTGATGGATCATATTAGTCAATAAGAGCATCTTACCTTAACTCAACTATAAAGTTACAAAATTATTAAATTTTATAGAAATATTCTTTTTGTTAATTATATAGTAAAATTTTATATTTTTTTATATTTTTCTTATTATAAAAGTTTTGCTAATTTATATAATGGTTAAAATTAATAACAATTAAGATTTTTATTAATTTTATTTATTATATTAATATTATTGAAATCTATTGATTAATTTTAGTTTCATTATATATATATATAGTAATAATTATAATAACTAAAAAATATAAACAAAATATAAAAATTATGTATTAGTTATATATAAAAGTGAAATAAAAATGATGATGATAATGATGATTAGTGTTCACTAAGATTTATAGAGGATTTTAAAAAGGAAAAATGTTAATTGGAATTTTTTAGCATTTTATTTCTATGCTTAAAAAGAATAGAGAGAACATTTCCCTATTCGTCATCACCATAGTTTTGCTGAATTAAAAGGTCAAGAAGGTTAGTAGTGTGACAGGTATTTTGAAAATTAGATCAAACATGACTATATGGTGGAAAATCTAAGAGAAAGATCTTTTTATCTTCAACTCTCTTAGGACTGCACATGTGACAAACTCTTTCTTCCTATGACATTTTTAGAATTCATCAATGCCTGCTTTCACTGTGAAGCGTATGAGAATTAATTCTCCTCCCACTTTCACCATGAAGATAATGAGAATTAGTTCTCCTCTTTTCAATATTCATTTTCTTCTCAATACTAGTCAACACACAAAGATAATTTTTGTTTATGAGATCGTTGTTGATGGCATCTTTATAATATCTTAGTTTCCTTTTTTCCCTCTAGCTCTTTAGTGCCACACAATTTCTCCTTAAATTGGCAAGTAGTAATATTTTTAATATTATTTGGATTCTATAAGATGATCTACTCCTTTATTCCCCAATGTTCCAGCCATTACTGAGATTCATATGCCACCCTCACTTAAGTCAAAGGTGCAGGTTTTGGCTAGAGTTAGAAGAAATTTTAGGAAACCTCTTGGCATCCATGTTGTATAAATTCTTCTTATACATACATTATATAGTCATAGTCATGATTTCAATGGGATAAATAATTTCTTTAATCGAAAGGATATGGCTAGAGTGTTTCTTTTAATATTGATGTTGTAGGCTATGAACTACTTATAGATATCTTCAATCTTCCTCCACAACTCTTTGCATATATTGCAATACCACGCACCATAGGAATTTAAAATAACAAGTGTCATGGGAGTCTCAACGAGAGCTTTTTTTATAGTCTCAAATCCAAATATATTCTAACATACATTTTTTTTCAAATCCATATTAAGTTTTCCAAGCTACATTTATCCATTTAACAATGCTATAATTCCAATTGATCTTAGGATAAATGTTGATTCCCATATACTTGTTTGAAGGAACCACTTCCAAGGAGCGTTTTTCATAAATGAAAGTATTGTAGGTGATCATATTGGATTTAATTATTATGGATTTATTTTTGCTGGTATTAACAATCACACCCGTAGTTGAGAAGAAATATTGGAGGATTTGAGTGTTTTTTCCAATATCGTGATGACTCCCTTCCAAAGAACAACATCTTCAACATAAATAAGAAATATAGCATCCTAGCAAGCATGGAGCCAACACAACCTGCATCTTCCAAGTAATCTTCGAGCTTATCAGTGTATTTTCAAAAAATTATAGGGTGATAAGGGACACTCTTTTTTGACTCTCATATTGCAATTAATTTCTTTCGACCAACCCTTAGTGGTCCTCAGTTTAGAAATAATATTATCTTATAGTGTTGTGTAAAAATCCTCAACTTGAGAGGAATTATTATATTTTATATCATTTTTCATGGCTTTTCTCTAGGAATGGATTCAATATCTTTTTTAATTTCCATAGTAGAATAAAATGGATTGGTTGTTTAATTTCAACATTCCTCTAAAATTATCACAAGAGTAACAGGATGGTCTATGGTTAAGCAATATATGGTAAACCTAGCTTAGTCTACCATTTTTACCGTAAGTTTTAAGCCAAAGGATAATATTCTTTTCCAAATCAACCCTCTTTAAGTTGGTTAAAATTTTACTAATCTTAATGATCATGTAATTAAAGGGAATTATTTTATCCCCAATCTTAGATATGGGCATAATAAGGTTCATTGTATAAGGTTTATGGAATCCTTACTTTATTTACAGATTAAAGAGCTTGTGTATGTTTGCGATGAGGATGCGTTCTCCCATTTTAGAAATTCTAACTTGGTAGCCTTTAATATCCTTAGGTTTTGCATTAGTAACTTCCTTAATGGAAAACTCAATTTCTTATAAAGAAATGATATCATCCAATATAGAGGTATTAAAAATCGTTTTCATGGAATTAAGTTAAATAATCTAGTTCTTAAAGGAAATCAAATAATTTTATTTACTGTTACGAATCATAATTTTCCTCTAAGACTTTCTAGATTCATACTTACAAAGGTTTCCTAACTCCTCTTTATCTATACTTATATTGTATCTTTTGTTTCTTTTACTAATATCTTTGTATGTATTTATCTTATCAAGTATAATTTTTTTTTAAGAAGCATCCTTATTTTTTTTCTAGTAAATTTACAATCGTTATCAAACCATCTGTTGATAGTTATATTATTATTTTTATATGACACCACAATGACGAACTTGTTAATATTAGCAAAGATAATTATAGTAAAATGATTCTATAGGCTCTCAATATTATTCTTATGAGATAAGATCTTTAAATCCCATTTAAATTTTTTAAGAAGAAATCCCTTTTATTCTTTTAAAAAAACAAGTGATCTTATTGTCAAAATTATCATGCATGTCCTTATTTTGCTCGAATAAATTTAGAGTTGAGTTTAAATGTATATGAAAAGGTTGAGGCTCATGGTCATTTAACACATTAACGTTTTCATTTTGGTTGGAAATATATATACCAAATATCACATAATCTACAAAACTATTTCCAAACCCATGAATACAAGTCACTTGGTTTGGGTTTGGCCATTCATTATGCGATTGCAAACTTTCTTGAGAATTATAAAGTTTGAATAATTAGTATTAAATAGATTATTGGTTCGATCTTCAAATTTTCTCTCTAGTCTACTAGCCAACTAAAGCTCTCCATCTAGCCAAAATGGATTAGGGTTTGAATAATTACATAGAATAATAGCTTTATTGGATGTTGTTATAGAATTAACATCTCCTAAAAAGAGGATATTAATTCCATTACATATACTATGAATATCTTGTTCTAAGGCATTATAAGGAAATTTTTTGTATAGAGTATTTTTCTCATAATAAGTATAGTTTTTCTTTCTTTGAATTAGTTTAATCTATTAAAAAAGGAAAAATAATTTACATCTTGGCCATGCCCATGACTTTGTCCAGAAGAGTGTCATATTTAGCATTTAAAGCACAAAAATGATTGCCCACTAGGGGAAACTAGTCCAAACCAAACATAGTTCTACCAAACTACCCGCGCAGGGGTGCCAATAATGATGTCCACTGTAATGTGCAAGTTAGAAAAACTGTAAGACCGAGACTGCTATAATTTACAACTGGAAAAACAAGAACAATCCCATCCAAATGGGAATCGTGAAACAAAAAGTAGACACTAATGGACTGACTAAGCATCATGTTGAGGAGGAGGTTCCTCTAGGATAAAGTAGCTCTAAGCCTCCATATCATCATCTTCCTTTTGCTTGTCCGTGCCTGGGGCTTCGCCTTGCTTGGAGCGCTCACTGCAGACCTCTTCCTCGTCTTCAAGAGCTTTGCCTTTGTTCGTGGTAACCTGCTACTGTTGCTTGTCCAAATCCCGAGCCGAGGCTGAAGAAGCGCCCGCCTATAGCACTATGGGATCAATCTCTTGGGGTTATTCCTTGAAGACCATCGAAATAGAGGCAATAATATGGGGTTTTTTCAAAGAAAAATTGAAGAAAAATTGGGCTATCTAGGGAGTATTGGAGGTCAGATTGACAGGGGGGTCGGAACAGGGTTGGCATGGTGAAATCTGTCTCTCCCACTGCGAGTGTTCAAATATCTACTGTGAAAGTAGTATGAGGAGGGTGAAGAGGAGTCCAAATTGGAAGTGGAATGGGTGCGTTGGGAATGGCCTCTTGAGTTGCCTCTTCGACATCTCATGCGATGTCTCAGGCATGGCATGGTGATGGGCAAAGATGAAGGCAATGAGGGAGGTGGAGAGACATAATTAGGAAGGAGCTGGGTGAAGAGAAAATCCAAAGTGATTGCAGAGGCCTATGCAGGAGAGATGGAGCCCTTCCCCTAAATCAATACAACAACTGAGATGGTTGCGCTTACCAGTGGCAGTGCGATAACAGGGAAGCACTGCCAAGGGAGAGAAAATTCGTTGCAGCGGAGGAGGGGGGGAGACTGAGCTCCAGTTATCAGTCTCCATTTTCAAACACAGTGAAACTTTGTCTCAAAGCTCTCCTAGCTTTAATAGCTCATTAACGTGATCAACAGGAGTGTGCAACGAATACCTTACGGAGGAGCGAGCGAGCATTATGGTTGGAACTCGACCTCGACTTTGAGTAAATGCTACATTTTTGAGTGCGCTGGCTTGAATGCTGCGTTGATGAGTGGTCCGACACAATATTATGGTGATTGATTGGGTGGCCAAGTGGCCCCTCCACTTGCCAAACCCAATTCCCATCATCCCCTTAACATTGATTTGCACTCACATCCAGGATCATAATAAGTATAGTTGATAGGTATGAAATAATAAATTGTGATATAAATCCTCTTTTCACTATTTTCAAAGTCAAAAATCCAAATATATCGATTGACATGGTCTATATTATGAATCCAAGTGTGAGGAGAGATACTCTTTTTTAGTTGCTTCCTCTATAAGAGGATTTCTTCGTCCAAGATGACCACAAAATGAATCCATCTGTATGAGGGACCTTAGACTCATCATGATCCCATGTTTTGAAAAAATGAATAATATTAATTACTTAGGATACAAATTAACATAGGATCTCTATATGATTGAAATCCATGATAGTTATGAAAAAGGATCTTGAGTGTTCCAAATTTCTATTTTCTACTCTCATTTTGGTCTCTATACCTAATAATAACTTTCCTAATTCTAATGAGTACCATTTTTCCCTTCTTTATGGCCTCCCTTACCTTTTGAATCTCATTCCTTAATCTGACTTGGTCTACTTAGATGACTATATAATTTATAAATATTGGTCCATTTTAGGCTCGAATATTTACTGAGTATGCCAAATATAATGTCACTATAGCTTACACTAACACAAATTATTTTACTTTACACTCAAGTATCTTCCCAACCTTATTTCTTCCATGTGATATATTGTTTGAATTTGTAATTTATCTTTTAATTATTCTTTCACTATTTCTGATGTGTCCTCATTATTCTTCTCTTTTAAAGTAGATATTATAATATTCATGGATATTTTATTTTTCTCATGATGTATCTCATTTAGTTGGTTCATTTATTTTTAGATGATTCTGATGTCTAATTTTGCATCTCTACTACCTAGTGCCATATGATTATTATTTTTTTAAATCTTTAATATTATCTATTGAAGTGAAGTTTTGTTTTTCCATTGATTATTTATGCTTCTCTATTTCCTCTATATTATCTATCATCCTTTTTAGATCTGTTTTAAACCATAATATTTTATTTTCTAACAACTAGAATTTGTTTTCAAGTGTTGTAAATAATTCCAATTTTTGTTTTGTCTCTTTCATATGCCCTTTTAATACTAATTGTAAATTATCATGAAGACTTTCTAATCTAAATTTTCTTGGCATCTCCTTTCTAATTTAGGGTTATGACATGTGATGAACCATTAGGGAAAAAAAAGATTTACCTAATATTGTAAAAATATGGTTCAAAAATGTTGCTCACCTAAAACTACAAAGATCAATCTTTCAATCAATATATAAATTTGTAAAAATAATATAGACTATATGAACTATAGAAAGCAATAAAAAACAAAAAAAATCATCTAATATATATTTCAATACACCACAAAACTCATGTATCTACCTCAAAGCTTCATATGTCATATTTTGATCCACTACAAAACTCATGTATAATACCATAGTGATGTATAATCAATAAAAACATGTAATAAATTTCAATCCACTACCCAAAAAAAACTAAACACATAAATCCATGGCAGAGCCCCATAAATCCAAAACGTTATGAACATCCAAAATAAATTATAATAAAAAAATTATATATAAATCCACCACAAAGCATTATGAACATCCAAAATAAAATATAATAAAAAAAATTATATATATATATATATATATATATATGAAATTAGAAGTGAGTTTATTTTAATTTCTTTTCACAAATAAACTTAAAAATTTGAAATAATTTGGATTTATCTCAATAAGTCACAAAATATACCGTTTAAAAAAGTCATCAATATAATATTTAAGAACATAAATATCTATAAATTTATATTTTTAAACTTTGATTTACTAATCATAAAAATATATTTATATGTCAAAATATTTTATAAGAAATATTGATTATTTAAATTTTAAAATATTTTTTAACAACTATAAAATATAATTATAAATAATACATATCAAACAAATTCTATATCATATTCATATCAATATTAATATTATCTAAACATTAAGTAAAAGAGTTATACACATTTACCATTTTAAATTTGAAAACAAAAGTATGAGTTCCATCATTTAACATAATTCTAAATCTTTTGCAATATATTTTGCGTAACTACCCTCACACATATGTGGTTAATTATTTATAGTAATTGTATTTTCTTTAAAATAGTTCATTATTATATCTGTCGGAGGCATGCGGATTACTAATTTGTTTTTACTTAAAAAAATGGTTGTTTTTTTCATAATTTATTATTAGAAATTAAATTTTATTAGTCTTATTATTAGAAAATGGTTGTTTTCTTCATAATTTATTATTTGAAAACAATTTTCCTAGCTGTCAATGTGTCCATGTGTGAACCATTGGATCAAATATTAGACAATTGAAATGTTTTAAGCCATTAAATCCACAGGTAGATAGTTTTATATATTTTTTTATAATTTTATTTTTTTTCTTTTTAATAAGTTAGATGGATTTTAAGTGTAATAGAAATGTTGTAATGTCATGTTTAACATTTTGACTATGTCAAATTAAAAAAAAAAAAGTAAATTAAATAAAAAAAGATTGACATAATGTAATGAACATTTTAACTAGGTCAAAATATAATAAAAAACAGAAAATAATAAAATAATAATAATAATAAACTATAAAACCAGCCCATGGTATTGACCTTATTTGAAAACAACTTCCCTAGCTCCCAATGTGTCCATGTTTGAGCCATTGGATAAAATGCTAGATGATTGAAATGTTTTAGGCCATTAGATCCACAAGTAAATTTTCTTTTTTCTTTTTAATGAGTTAGATTTATTTTAGGTATATAATAGAAATCTTGTAATGTCATGTTTAACATTTTGACTATGTCAAATTACAAAAAAATAAAAATAAAAGTAAATTAAATAAAAATATTGACATAATGTAATGAACATTTTAACTAGGTCAAAATACAATAAAAAAAAAATAATAAAAAAAAAATATTAAGAAACTATAAAAACATCCCATGGTATTGACCCATGGTATTCATGTGGAATATAGTTTATTAAATTATTTCACACGACATGATTTATCTTGAGCAATAATTATGAATGTTCAGAATTCTCATTTCTTAAATAAGACTAAATTTATCTTTAATTACTTTATTGTAATAGTTTGTAACTACATACATACTCTATCCAATTTTTTTTTGTTAATGAATATCAACTTTCTTCTATTAAAAAAAAATTATATGCATATATGTAATTACCTAATTCTATTATATGATGTCAAACTTACTCAAATTTTTATTCTGAAATTTTAAACAAATTTTTTCATTACATAATTTTAGCTTTTATAATTTTTTTTATTTTTCAATTACAAAAGAAAAAACCCACTCAGTCCTTAGCGTAGATTATAGTTTTAAAAAATTTGCACTATGTGATTAACAATAAAGTAAGTTGACATAACCCTAAGGGGTTCTTTTACAAGTTTTATCATAACCTTTCCCTTCATCCAATATATATTGTAGAGTCTTATGAAGAGAGAGTGTATTCTAATTTATAACATGACCTACAATAAAAGAAAATGGCTAGGGATTTCACAAAGTATAGTTGGTAATGTGATACACAATCAAATAAAAAGGCCACGGATGTCACAAGTTATTCTTCACAAATTGATATATTGACGTTATTAGTTGAAATGGATCCTATTAGATTCATGGTGGTCAGAGACACTAAAAATTCAAAATAGATATCTGTTATGATATCCATTTTCTCTACAAACCATCAAAATTTCCCATATTATACAACAATTTCTAACAATAACTGTTCAATTTACTCTCCAATTTTTAAAACCCCCACCCATGCGGGGGAGATCAAAGTGTAAAATCAAATATTCCTGTGGTTTTCTTAAAGGGTTCATAAACAAAACAGACAATGAGAAATTCAATAGTGTGGTATAATAAGTGATTTTTGAATCATTGTGACAAACAAAACATTACATTAGCTCATAAAATATATCTAATTCTATAAGGATATGAGATGATAACAATGTTTTGAATCACGATAACTAAGTGAAAACCAAAAACAATTTTCAGCCACAAGAAAAAAAATCACAACAACTCACAAAATATATCCAAGGTTGCAATGAACCACATACATAGTGATGAACATCATGGGAATTTTAGTAAACATAGAACACCACCCTAAAAATTCTATACTCTTTATCAATTTAGAATAACCTAAGATGTCTAGATTGGATGTCGAGGTGGGTGGTACAATAATTGAGGATGCTTCTTAAAGGGTAAGGGAATTTAGATACTCTATCCTTCCACCAAAGCTATAAAAAGCGAGACTTGTAGATTATAGTTTTACAAAATTGACACTATGTGATTAAGAATAAATTACAAACATTATGTATTTTAAAAGGTATTTAAAAGGTCATAAGAGGAAGGTACACGAGGGCCATGGTAATTAATGTGATTCTTTGTACTATTTTTATTTAAAATAGTAATTTGTATTTGTATTTTTTTAAATGAATATTTCTAAATGTGTAATTTAGTAAAATGTATTAAATTGATATTCCATTTTTTAAGATATTTATTTTAAAAATTCAAAATATGGTGAGTTTTGTTTTATTAATCTTTGAGTCTAGATGCAGAGAGAATGAATCTATCTCAAGTCCCAAACAAGATTCTTCTTTCTCTTCTTATTCTAGCTTGCATCTTGACACTCCTCTCCTCATCCGTGCACAAATTTAAACTATGAGGCACAAGGTATTTGTTAGGAACATTTAGATATGATAAGGAAAATGTGATACTCTATTGTAATTTTCTCTACAAATTTGATGGCAAGTGTGCTCTAAATGTTGACAATTTCATTGTTAATGTAGCATAAGCTACATGCAAATTTACAATGTTGTACACAAGATCAAGAAAGCTATGCCCAATATCCAACACCATAGAGCAAGACATGTTCACCATTTCAAGAGTTGCCTATGCCCAATATCAAACACCATAGATCAAGACATGTAACTGATTTTTGAATCATTGTGACAAAAATAACATCACATTAGCTCAAAAAATATATCTAATGCTCTAAGGATCTGAGATTATAACAATGTTTTTAATCATGATAGTTAGGTGAGAACCAAAAATAAGTTTTAGCGACAAGAAAAAAAATCACAACTCATAGAATATATCCAAGGTTGCAATGAACCCCATACATTGTGATGGACATCATGGGAATTTTAGTGAACATGGAACACCACCCTAAAAATTATATACTCTTTCTCAATTTAGAATAACCTAAGATGTCTAGATTGGATGTCGAGGTGGGCGGTACAATAATTGAGGATGCTTCTTAAAGGGTAAGGGAATTTAGATACTCTATCCTTCCACCAAAGCTATAAAATGTGATACTTGTAGATTATATTTTTACAAAATTGACACTATGTAATTAAGAATAAGTTACAAATATTAGGTATTTTAAAAGGTGTTTGAAAAGTAATAAGAGAAAGGTACACGGGGGCCATGGTAATTAATGTGATTATTTGTACTATTTTTATTTAAAATAGTAATTTGTATTTGTATTTTTTTAAATGAATATTGTTAAATGTGTTTTAATATTTTTATTTAAAATAGTAATTTACATTTGTATTTTTTTAAATGAATATTTCTGAATGTGTAATTGAGTAAAATGTATTAAATTTATATTCTAATTTTTAAGATATTTATTTAAAAAGTTCAAAGTATGGTGAGTTTTGTTTTATTAAGCTTTCAGTCTAAATGTGGAGAGAATGAATCTATCTCAAGTCCCAAGCAAGATTCTCATGTCCCAAACAAGATTCTTCTTTCTCTTCTGATTCTAGCTTGCACCTTACACTCCTGTCCTCCTCCCTACACAAATTTAAACAATGAGGCACAATGTAGTTGTTAGGAAAATTTAGAAATGATAGGAAAAATGTGATACTCTATTGTAATTTTCTCTACAAATGTGATGGCAAGTGTGCTCTAAATGTTGACAATTTCATGGTTAATCTAGTATAAGCTACATGCAATTTTATAGTCTTGTATACAAGATCAAGAAATCTATGCTCAATATCCAACATCATAGAGCAATACATGATCACAAATTCAAGAGTTGCCTATAGCCAATATCAAACATTATAGAGCAAGATATGTTCACCAATTCAACAGTTGCTTCCAAATATCTTTCACTGCTAGAGTTTTTTTCTCAATAAACTTGTTTTACTACTCTTGAAATGATGAAATCCATCATTGTTTCATATAGGAGCATTTAGTTTTGAAAAGAAAATTGTGATACTGTCTATTTTCCTTTTTTAGTTTTTTAATGATTCAATTAGGATTAAAATTTGTATGTTGTCATGAGGAGATTTTTTATTTTTCATGTCAATTACCTTTTATATCTCTAGGAGGTTATTAATATTGCCTTTGTTTTTAATAAATGGAACTCAATTATATATTTAAAAATATGATTAGCTAAGAGAATTTTCGGATTATAAATAATAGGATAAAACATATTCACAATATAATTTATTTCAATAAATAGATATGTGTAAAATAGTTTAATAAGAAACTAGATTTGTAATTATAAAATATAAAACTATAACTTAAAATTGTGAAATTACTTTGTATTTTTGTTTCTTATATATATAGAGAAATAATAAACCAAGTTTGGAGTTCAGAAAATAAACCATAACATAAATAAAAATATATCCTTCCAAAAATTCCTCCATATTAAGATCACATTCACTTTCTTGTATACCAAGACTATTGTTATTCATATACAATATAAAATTTCTTACAAGCATGAAATTAGCCCTCGGATATGTAGATGAATTTGGAGTAAACTCTATTTTTGTTAATAAAAATTCTCTTTATTTACATATATTCTAGATATATTGTACTTGAATGTATTTAAAATATCTTATTGAGTTACATGCTCATTTCATGCTCGTTTTAGAGGATTATTAATCACCAAAGGATTTTCACCCCTAATATCCTATTTTAGTATCTATAACAAATTTTTATATATTTGAACATATTATGTTGGTTTATATATATGTTTTCACCCACAATTTCCTATTTCAATATCTATAACAAAATCTTCTAGTTGATAACTCTTATCATCAATATCTTTGAAACCTCCACGACCTATTTCCATGGAAGAAAAAATTGCCTTTCAATCCTTTACAATGGCTCCTTCCAACAACTTATTTCTTCTAGACTATTGTTTCCTATTCAATTTCCTTACGGCATTTCTTTTGCAACATGTGGTGCAATTGCTAGTTTTATAATATTTTAATATATTTATTCTAAATTTGATTGCTTTATTTCTTATTTTGAAATGATTACATGTGTACAACATAATATTTGGTTTGTTTCAGCACTAAATATTTGGTTGTACATGCATTAATTCACTCTTTCATTTATATTAGCATCTTCATTTTGGAGTATTTGATCACATTTTTTACTATGTTTTAGGGAAAACCCAAAATCTCTATTTTTTAATTATTTACTTCAAATCATAGGGACCTTTTTCATTATTTTTTGGCCAAACACATTTCATGATTTTCATTTAGCTAATTATTCTACAATTTTTTCATTTTTCATTTTCAGCGGATTTATCTTTTTATTGCTTCATTGACTTCGACTTTTAGCAAGTTTTCCATCGATACATGTTTTGACTCATTTGGTTATTTGGTTTGAAAATGGATCTCCTTTGAAGTTTGATCATTTTGTCGTGTGGGTTAGAAAATGTACGAAATGTATATTATTTTATTTTTTGTAATTAAAATTGTAATTTATTGTAAATATTAATCCCTAGTTAGTTTTTACTAATTTTTTAATATTTCACTAACTTTCTTACAAAATCACCCAACCAAATTGTAGAACAGTTAAAAAATGTGTTTTTAGAACCTTGGTAATCTATTCCAGTCTCTAATTTAAAAAAAATTACCAAACCCAAAATATCAAAATTGCAAAATCTCTATAGTTCATTTTGTAAAAATTTTAATTGCACTCCAAGTATAACCCACTTCACCTCACCTCCTTCCTTCTGAAATAAAACTCCCGATTTGACACCTCCAATTTGACACCTTCGATATTTGAAAGCCCCAATTTTTTTCTTTCGATTTTGAAACCCCCAATTTAAAAACATATTGGAATATCAACATTTTTAGTTGGCGCACATTTTAAAAATTGTGATTTGTGTTACCTTTTATCTCCGATTTTTTTTTTTATCTAGTGACTAAATTCTTTTATTATATAGTTCATTTTCCTTATGACTCCGGCTCAATCCCTTACATCATAATGACCTTCTCACTCCACCTCATACACTTACCTCACCGTTCATAAGTGATCTATTATAATTAAATTTAATAATGTATTTAAAATTAAATTAGAATTATTTTGAAAATAATTATAATTTAAGGATTATATTTTAATTTTTTAAAAAAAATTCGTAAAGGCAACAAATTTTCTAAAATTTTGGCACTTTTGATTTTTCAACTTTGGAAGCGCATAAGTTAAGTTTTATTTGGCCAAATAAGGTTGTGGACAGTCCGTTGGAGAGATAAAATCAAGTGGTTGTACAATTAAATTTGATCATTTATTGAATCTAAATTTTAGCAGAAGATCAAGCTCCGATTTGTTAAACAAAATTAATTTTCTGAGTTTAATTTTATGCATTTTCATTTTCTCATAACCTCCACTGAGTGCATATCCATTAGACTATGCTATTGTTTATCAATTATATCTTTACAAGGATCAATGGAAAGCTCATATTTCCTTTTGTTTATTTATTTAATTAAGTTTTGATTGGAGATTCCATATTTCATATTTTGATTTTAATTTGTATTTTGATTGGTTTTGACAAGGAAACAATTGAAGAGATGAGGAAAATAAAATTTCCATAAATGGGATTGCTCCAGTAATAGAAGAAAATGATTTTGGAGTAATGGAAATTGTTGAAGGAGAATTACTCTTCAAGAACTCCCCTATTTGGAATTCATTTTGTAAATTATAAATAGTGGTTCATAGGATGAACAATAGGGGGGCCTTCACTTCTTTGCAATAAAGCATTACTGTAATGACGAATTAGAACTGTAGGTGGAGATAAGAGTAAAATTTAGATATGGGGATAATTGAGGATTTTACCTTTCAATTTTGAACTATGTATGGACAGTAAAGCTTGCATGATTCCAGCTCCTGTTTTAATAAAAATATTTCAACCATTGTAAAATACTGTTGGAGATAAGAGCCAAAGAAACCACTTTAGTAAATTGGTATTTATAATACTATTATTTTTAATATTCTTTCATTTTATGATGGCAGGAATATGTCACTTTTATTCTTATTTATGAACTGTTGTCAATGTGAGTAATTTTCCTCAATAATTTGTTATTATTTATCTCTTCTCTTGTGGGTTGAAATCTAGTTTATGAGTGACTCTTTACTGATAAATTAGTCTTTTAATTATTATTTAACAAACAGTAATATTTTGTGAACTATTTATTTATATTATTTTTTAATCGTTCAAGTTATTGATTTAATAATCATCATCATTTTGTGAATGACTTCCTAAATGTTGTTGATTAATTATCTCAGTTAATTTGTCTCTGAACAGAATGTGTTTTATCAAGATAGAGGAATAACCTGTTCGAAGTATTTTAATAATCCAACATTTCAGACTACATAAGTGAGTCCATCCTCAGGGGTAAATGCCTAATATCATTTGAAATATTTTTAGTCCTCTCAAATCTTTCAAAGAATATTAGGGATTTACCCTAGAGGATAGACTCACTTATGTAGTTTGAAATGTTGGGCTATTAAAATAATTAAAAGAGGTTATTCCTCTATCTTGATAACTAATCTACCTATATGGATTCTCTTTTTAAAAAGAATGTATTTTGGTATTCATAATATCAATTAATTGAACACTTTGTTAGATCGATATTCATTATAATCGAGACATATTTAAATCCCAAATCATTTAAATATTTTTCAATCGGTTGGGTTACATCTACATCTTCCTAATCGAGATAATATTAGGATACTTTTCCTTATTCTTGTATTTTAAGATAATTTTGCATTTATATTTAATTCCAGATTCCTATAAGTCCTCTTATCAAAGAGGAAAAAGTTATTTCTATCTTGGGTGACCCCCATATCAGTTTAAGGATCACTTTCTTACTTGATCAACAAGAGGGATGATCTGATGTCTCTTCTCTATTGGTAAGTAAAAGTCATAGTTTAAGTTGGTAGAGATAGAGAGAAGGTAACTCAACCTAGTTTAACCAACTAGAACCACCGTTCCAAATGGAAAAGGAGTTTCTCTAAGGTCCGGACAGGGTGGTCTCCCTGATAATCTTGAGATAGAGAAATTTGAGCCTACAATAGACTGTAACATACCTAAATTTTATTTTTTTTAACTATATATTACTTATTTACACAATGTGATTTACTTGTTAGAGTTAAATGTCATTGAAATAAGGTCAAACAATATATTGATTACATTAATGTTTACTACTATATGTTTACCTTGAAATTAATAAGTTATGATGCAATGTTCAGCATGGTTTAAATTTATTTGGGCATGACATATGTATAGACTTGGGCTTTGGGACTATCTCAAAACCAATCCAAGTATGAGCCATTTCGAAATCAATTCTTTAGAGTTGTGTGATAGTTCTACTACTCTAATGATTAGGTTTAGATCGACATTAAGATTTGGAGAGATTTGGATAAAGTGTAACCTCTCTCATCTCCCGACATTGTATTCCACTCATTTTCTTGGTTGTCTTTGTTGAAATCAAATATTTAACTACCGAGATTGTTTTTCTTGGCTTTGAATTTTCTTGCCTTTGATCTAGTTCACTTGGGCAACATGTAATGGTTGTGTCCTCACTTTCACACTCCTACTTCACTTAATCATTTTGGTTTCATTCTTTCATTATTAGTCTCATACCCTACTTCTTAGTGTTTTTACTATATATTCTAGGAGTGTTAGATACCAGGGTATCTAAATATATTCACAGGAATTTCCATGGTTTTTAACCACTATTTCCATTTTGATAATACAATAGTCAACATTTTAAGGAATTATCCAATGTTCTCATGTAAATATTTTTCATTTTATTTTCTATGTATCAAGTTCTGAGTGAGGATATTCTTGTAGGTGTGCTAGTCGAGGATTGCCAAGAGAAAACACAATGATGTACAATTAATCCACATTTTCAATGCTTATTTCCTTTGATTCCAATCATTATTTAACTTATTAGTTTCACCCTAATAACTTCCCATGCTCTAGTTCCTTTACATTTGAGAATCTTGTTAGCGGTCTCAGATATTTCAAGTTGGAGTGTTCAATTGTTACCCAGGTTCCATTGCTAGTTTATTATTCTCCATTCATTTCTAAGGGAAAATGGGGATTCACCAAGTTGGGTTTCATGTTAGGGTTTCAAATTTTACTTTTCATGTATTATGTTACTTTAGCTCGTCTTGAGCTATTTTTTCGGTAGCTAGCCTTTAGGGTAATCATATGCCATAAAGAACCACTTTACATGACTATGATAATTATATGTAAAAGGAAAATGGTGACCGCCAATTACGATCAATATTTATTTTGATAATTTTGAACTTATTTAAATAATGGTTATTACATGAATTTAATTTAAATGTATTTCTTCGCATTCCATATTTAATGGAAGCATTGTTTATGAATGTACATTTCCACAAAACCTTATATGTATTGATAGGTTTTTCACAGTTGCGGCCTCTCTTATATGAGAATATTGTTTTTTTTTAATATTCAGTTAAAATGGATATGACCATATTTTTTAATAATTAAACTCAAATTTGTGCTATTACTATGATAGTGTATTCTATTCTGCCAAATCATTGGAAAATATTGGCACATTCTTTTAATATGTTGGAACCATGAGTAAATTTCATTATATTAGTCAAGGTGGATATTGATGGCCACCTTCCTATTCCACTTGGACCCACACCAATGTTTCTTTCAGTTTCCTTAATTATTGAAAAAATTAGTATTTTTGGTATTTCTTCAGGTCCCAAACTTCCGGAGCCATTTTGAGGCCCTAAATAACATTTTTCTAGTAAATGGGAAAGCCCATAGTTTACAATAAGAGTTTGCGATTGAATGTTGTAATCCTTAAATAGATATCTCTAAAGAGGTATTGTACACAAAATGGAGATCATATGCCAAAGTTGTGGTCCCGAGAATTTGATGTACCAATTTACCCCAATTAACCCCATAAATGTTTTACACTTCATATCCTAGTGGTAGGATTTTGGATGTTTATGGTTTTCATTTTTTATTGAATGTAAGTAGGCCTCTGATAATCATTGTTACATCGTTCAAAATCCATGTGGCCACCACATCGTATCTCAAATATAAGCTACCATTTCTTGAATTAGTTTATTTCCATTATGTATGTAACAATTTTTAGTACTTTGTCATTAATGAATTAAATTTTTAATTTGGTTATAGATTTTTGTTTCCATTTTTCTATATATTCTCATTTCATTCATTAATAGATCTAGATCAGTGGTATCAAAGAGGTCTAATATTTTGTTTTTATTCTATTCATGTGCTTAACGAGGTCAGTGTATAAGGAGTTAGGACTTGAATTGGTTGAAACCTTGCAACATTATCCCCATCGACACTAAAAATAGCTCATGGGGGGGTAAAAGAAATATAAGTGAGCTTGAGATCCTATCAAAATGTTGCTCGAAGAATGCCTCAAGTGTCGAAGGAGGGAGATGATGGACAACTTTCCCCAGATCCTTCGTTAGATGCTAACAAGTGTTGCATATTCAACCAACAATCACTTTGGAGGCACCACCCCCTTCAAGTTAGAAGTTAACTTTGGAATCCCTATATTTGAAGCTCAGATAGATGTATATGCCATAGACAAATGGTTAAATCTACTAAATTTATATCTTTGGGTTCATGATCTTTTCGACATGGAAAATATTAGTTTTGCACTCCTCAATGTCGTCCCCCATGTCAAGGACTGGTGGGAAACCTATTATGAGTATAGGGATGAGAGGTAATCCTAAAATTTGTTTAGTCACACTCACTTGGAATTCCTTTTGAGATTCCATCAAGAAACAATGTTACCCTGTCGAGAGCTATGAAGGTAACTACATAAAATGGACCACACTATGGTATCGGAGGGACTAAGATTTCATGGAGTTCATAAATATTCTTCATACCCTTGGAATGAAGTTTGGTGTCAAGGATTTTGAGTAGGATCTAGTAGTCGAGTAGTCCTATTTTATAAGAAAATACATTTAGGAGGAAATGGAGTTCCTAGAAATTGCCTTGTTTTACACCACATACTAATACATTGTAATGATTGAGAATAAATTTAAATAAAATAAGCGAGAATTTGCATTCGTGATTCCGAAGCAAGGAAATGGTGCCCCCAACCTACATAAAAAAGGACAAAGCTAAGGTGGGGTGACTTAGGAAAACCCATCAAAGCCTCAAGCAAATAATAGCACCACGAAGATAAAAGAAGACATAGGTAAGTGGTGTGAGTTTCATAAGAGCCCCACTCACAAAAAAGGTGAGTGTTGTGCCAATTGGAGACTGGTGGTGGAGATAAAGACTTTTGAGTTAGGAACATGTTTCGAGTCAGAGTCAGACCTTGTCAAAGGTAATTATAAAGGGAAGAAAATTATTGATACATAGAATAGCATCACCATTGCAACCACCAAGCTCTATAATACTGATCTTAAGACAAAGAGGAAGGGGAGTGTCTCTTCCACTCACAGACGTGGGCAAAGGGGGCATTGTTGCATTTCATTATTGATAGTGAGAGCTAAAATAACCTCATCTCAATAGGACTCATTAAGCGACTGGCCCTTCCGACCATACCACACCTACAAACATATGGCATTGGGTGGTTCCACCAAGGACTAGATCTATAAGTCAACCAATAGTGTTTCCTTCCGCACAACATAAAACCCTTCAAAAATTAGGTATTATGTGATGTTTCTCCTCTTGAAGTTTGTGATATATCTTTATAACAACCATAAATGTGGAAGCATCACGTTGTGTATGAGTCTAGGCCTCACACTATTATTATTAATTTGGGAAATAAGTTATACAGGATAGCACAATTATCCCTGCCTACCACCATATCTTTGATCCATGTTAGGAAATGCAGTAATATAATCTCCAAATCAAGAAATTTTATTTATTTCTGATTTGCGCTAAACAAAATGGGTAGATCATAGCTACATCCATGACCCCTAGGAAGGGTTCCACCACAAAAGAGAAGAGGGTCGATAATTTTTTGGAAGAATACAAGGACATCCTCTCCTCAGCCATAGGGGTACCTTTACACTCTCAAATCAAGCATTCAATTGATTTGAATCCTTGAGAAACTCTACCCAAAGGGCTAATATTCCATTTCTCCGCTATGGAAAATGAAGAGATGAAGTGGCAGATCAAAGAGTTTATTGAAAATGAAGAGATGAAGTGTCTCACCTTGTGGGAGCCCGGTTGTATTTGTAGAAAGAAAGGAAGAGACTTGGAGGCTTTTTATTGATTATCAAGCACTAATAAAAAACATTGTTATGAACATGCATCCAATCCCAGGGATTGATGACCTTCTGGACCAGCTCAAGGGGGAAAAGTATTTAAAAAATATAGATTTGAATTTTGGACATCACCAGGTTCCAATATATCCCATAGATGTATGGAAGACTGCCTTAAAATTGAAGGAAGACATTTTTGAATGGTTGGTCATGCCTTTATGGTTGAAAATTTCCCTTGCAAATTTTATGAGGTTGATGGATGACATATTTCTTTGCTTCACCAAGTTTTCTATGGTTTTTTATCTGGTTGACATGCTCATCTTTAGCAAGAGTTGGGAAGACAACTTTCAACACATTCAGCGTGTCCGTCAAACCCTATGGCATCACAAACTCTACGTCAACTTGGAGAAAAAAACCTTTGTCATGAGCCAGGTCCAATATCTGTGTTGCATCCTAGATGAGAAAGGCATGGATGTGGATCTAGTTAAGATCCAAGAAATTTAGGATTGGCCAGCCCTGACCACTCTAAGAGAGCATCATAGATTTTTGGGCCTTTACAATTTTTAACATAGGTTCATGATGGGATTATGCCATATCAGTTTTCCTTTAAGTCTAGTTACTAGGGCAGAGTGAAAGGAAAGTTTTCCTATCCTGAGTGCCAATAGAAGAAATTCATTGATGTGAATAAATGTCTATTCTCTACACCTATACTCACATTTTCAGACTAGCAACAATAATCTAAAATTGAAACAAATGCCTCTGAATATGTTATTCATGTCGTTCTCACCTAGCAAGGGAATCTGGTGCCCTATCATAGTGAGACACTTTATCATACCATTCAGAAGTACCCTACCTATGATAAAGAGATGTATTTAATTGTGTAGACTTGTGGACAATTGAAGAATTACATTTTGGGGAAGGAGATGGTCATCGACACACATCACTTACCTATTCAGATTATATAGAAATAAGGGAAGTTGCAGAATAATCACCATCATAATTAGTTTAAATATATGCATGAATTCCAATTGAAAATTAAATACCAAAATGGCAGCCCCAATCATGTTTTAGATTGCCTCAGTCAGCCCCAATTTACAACGCTCACTACTTTTCTCAACTCTTGTGGCCGTGAGACCTACGAATGGTCACAATTATAAAAAAATGATAGATATTTCGCCACCATATACTATATGCTAGTATATGGAAAGAAAGTCCCATATTTGCACCTCTAGGATGCAATATTATGCTACTCGGGCCACCTTTTTGTTCCTTCAAGGGAGCGTGCCAAGCTAACATAGGAGGCGCACTACATTTGGGTTGTGGGAAACTTCGCTGTGCAAAAAATTTTGGTTGTACTATAGAAGTATTTTTATTTAAAAAAATCTGACAAGATGTTGGAAAATATATCATGTCGTACACTGCCTATGCAATAACCAAGCCAACCATTAAGAATCAAGGCCTACACGCTCCTTTGCATACTCCCAACCAACCTTGGGAATCCATCTCCATGAACTATCTATCTGGCCTCCTACCAAGCATGGTAACGAGTGTTTATTTTTGGTCATGGAAAATTTTTCTAAGATGGCTATATTGGCACTGAACAAGAAGAGTAAAAAATCACAAGATATCGTGAAACTATTATTTGAATGAGTTTGTGTATATTTTTGGATCCAACAAACCATTATATCCAATTAGGATAGCAGGTTCATGAGCTTATTCTGATTGAGCCTCTCAACATTATTGGACACCAATATGATCAAGTAAAGTGCATTCCATCCCCATACTAATAGCCAGGTAGAGGTCATTAATAAGATGATAGTTCACATACTCTACATGTACAACTCCAAGCATCCAAAAACCTGGGATTATAGCCTTCCTTATTTGCAACACAGTTACAACAGAGATCTCCAGAGCTCGAATGGCAGCAGTACCTTTAATCTGGATCTATGATTTTAACCATTTTTTCTGATTAATGTTTCCATTCCTCATTCGAATACAAAGGTAGAATATGCACATGTATAGTCTTAGGCTGATAAAGTTACTAGGTCTATTAAACGCATCCAAAAAATCTGCAAGTAGGTTCCCAACATCTTGGATAACTCTAAGACCAACTATAAGAAATGACATGATCAACATCGAGTGCCACATAATTTTTAGGTGGATGACAAATTTTAGTTGCATTTGCAGAAAAAATTCCTTTCCAGAGCCCATTGAAAGCTTCGACCACTATAATATGTACCTTACACCATCACTAAGGCTATGGGAGAAAATTATTTGTAGCTCATGTTCCCCCCATTATTTTTCCTACAACAAGTGTTCAATGTGGACCACCTTTGACCATACTTTCCACCATTGTTGGACACCTCAAGGATTATCGAACAACTAATGATAACAAAGATCATCCCTGAATACATGAAATATGCCACAATTGGTAATATCATAGAAACACAATTAGAGACCACTCACCAAAAAAATAGAAAACTATATTGGGTTGTCCAATCTATCTAACTCATGCACTAAGTCAAGTGGCTAACCAGGGACCAAGTTTCACATAAGTATCCCCATGTCATGGAGGCATTCAATGCAATTGCAAAAATTACTTCCTAAGTGGGTAAGATTGTTCCAAGTGGATATTGGTGCCCAACCATCTATTCCACTTTGACCCCCACCATTGTTTCTTTTAGTTTCCTTAATTGTATAATAATTTACTATTTCTTGTAGTTTCTAGGCTCTGAACTTCTCGAGACATTTTGAGGCACTAAACGACCTTTTTTGGAAAATGGGAAAACCTGCAACATCATGTAGGAGATTGTAGGTGAAAGTTATAGAACTTGGATATATCCTTTTAATGAGGTGTCATACATGTTAAATGAATATTGTAGGCCTTAGTTATAACCCCATGAAGTTGATGTAGCAATTTATCCCAATTCGACCCACACACATTTGGCGCTTCATCTCATAGGGTTAGGTTCATGGATGTTTATGGTTTTCCATTTTCTCTCAATAAATGTATGCCTTTCAGCCTCATTGTAACCTATTTCAAAAGGAATGTAACATCAACATCTCTTTTTAGAGATAAGCTAACATCGCTCAAACTAGTTTATTTCCATTCTGCATGTAACAATTTTCAATAACTTTTCATTAATGAATTAAAGTTATGTTCTTTTTGTAGATTTATTTTTTTGTTTACGTCTGTATTTAATTTTTTTCCTTCGTAAATCGATATCAATTTTTCTGACCCTTACTATTAAAAATTTTACTAACCAAATAATAACTAATACCTCAAAATGAGAACTCACACCCAAAAACCTCTAAAAAACATGAAAAAAAAAAACCCAAAAATTAAAATTGTGTATGGCAGAATGATGTTTTTTTTAGGGTAAATTTTCAACATTTTTTTTAATGGAAGTAAAATCCAATTTTTGTTTTGCAAAAGGGATGAAAAAAATACCCTAAAAAAAGAAATTGTTTATGTTGGAACAAAAAAAATATTGGGTTATAATTTTGACACCTTTTAGCAATCGAATTAAAGATAAAATATGACTTTGAAAAATCATAAAATTCCAACAATTCTCAGACATGATATTAAAGATAAATATCATTTCTCAAAGCCTTATAATTCCAACAATTTCCATCCATGTTGCTAAAGATAAAATATCTTGACTCTAAAAAATGCAAATATTTTAATTGTTATCAACCATAACGTTAAAGATAAAATATCATAACTTAGAAAAACCTTAAGATTTTGACAAATTTTCAACCATGGAATTTAAATGCTTAATGTTTTAACATATCTCAACCATGAAATTATGGACAAATTATATGACTAAATCTTTTTAAAAAATTAGAAACTAAATGAAAGATTCATTATTCCAGGAGTAATTTTTATTTTAAACACCAAAAGTATAGCTCTTCTCATATCTTAGCCTAAGACAAGTTATCATATTGTGACAGAAACCTAAAAATCAACCAGAAAAACGAAGTGTCCCCTTTTAATGAGGCATTAAAATTTCAAAAATTTTAAAACTATCTCATACCAAATGATAATAATAAATAACATCATTGCAATATAACTATATAATTTAAAAATTTGTTGGCTCGAGGGGTCCTTACTCAAGTTTGAAGGTTAATGTTTGCCAGCAAACCCTATACTACTGGCCCTTTCCACAGTGACATGCTTGCACAGGCCAAAGTCTCACCCGAGGCAGTATGGGAGGGTGCTCGAACTAGGTTTCTGCACCTTGAGAGAGAGTAGTAAGTCAAGTAGATCCTCATATGCAACCTATCAGGTTTGCACCAGACAGATCTATTCGCAGGGTAGATAACAGTATAATCGCAATATACAGAGCTATTATCATGCAGATATCTAATTAATAACTCTGCATCCATGTGCATATCTGCAGTTTCCAGCACACTCTATCATAACGCCTCATCAATAGATTATAGTTATACCATACACAGATTCACAACATAAACAAATAAAAAAAAGTATTCATAATAGATCTAATAGTTCACATCAACAGTAATACATTAGATCAGATAACACATAAATACTTCTAACATATCCGCATATATTAGCATTCAAACCTGATACAATCCAGCACAGCCTATGCACACATCTAGTAGGGTCCGCACACAGTACGAATGAGGATCTCCATGCACACAGCCAGCATGAGTCCTTACCGTAACGAACCAACAACAAATCTAAAATTTCGCACTTAACATCAGACTTAATTCTTTCCTATCTTAAGACTCAAAATGTTCATCTATTTATATCATCTTAGCCTATGCTTCCAATGGTCCACAAACAGTGGTTTGCAGACTCTTGGTCTACCCTTGACCTAGTACAATGCAATCAGGGCTTTGACCCACCCCAAAACCCCTACATTAGACTAATTAAGACCAGAAATATACAAAATTGTACAAAATTCACAGCTTTTACGGGACCGAGTTCCAACTGTCCCCCAACACAATCTTGTGACTCGTTCTGAGTCACTGTGATGGTGGGGTCTTCACCTGCTTCTGCAGTAGTTTGATCACCTCAACTAATAGGGGTAGCACTCCTTCACTCTCAACAACAACATTAAGAGAAATATCCACTGACTTCTGCGAATTTAGTCCTTCTGTTGCAGTTATGATGCTCTCCAAAGTTTGGTTCAATTGTTTAACAACGACATCAATATCCTGGGAGAGCTTGAGAGATTCATCAGCCAATGTATTAAGAAAGTCACTGACAATCTTCTTCTTCTAGTGGAATTCATCGATATCATCCCAAAGGGCATTGCTAGTTTAGAGTCATGCTAATCATCGAGCAGGAACTAGAGTAGGCATAGTGACTTCTATCTTCTTGAACACTTATTCCTTTTGTTGTAGGTCTTGGCTGATTTCATGGAGGATCGGGTCACACTACACCTTGGTCAAGAACTGCATGGATGTATCCAAAAATTGGGCACCCTGAACAATATGTCATGTAATCACATTTGTAGTTGCGTTAACCAGTGCAGCTCGTTGGGCCCGTACCTCTGTTGGTGTCTCTAGCTGCAACTTAACCTACAAGTTTGCAACCTATTGTTCCATCTGCATTTTGACTACCTGAATCTTATTCTTGGAGGCCTTTAATGTTGCGACCCATCCCTTAATCTTGGCCTGCGGGGTGGCCATGGCTAGGATTTCTTCTGTAACATCCACGCATACTCTACTAAATAAGAGTTCTAGCTTCATTTGCTACGAAGTGGTGAGAGTACATGCAACCTGTATCTAGGAAACTTCAGCATTCTTTTCCTCAGATGTCTGCTCAATGACGCTAAGCTGCTTATGCACTTGATGATCCTCATGCTAGATTTATTCGAACAAGGAGGTGTGGAGAACCTGAAATGCTTCATGTGGAAACCTGTCTAGATCCATCTATGCATTCACACACACCTGGACCTGCGCTCCTATGTCAAGTGGACTTATCACGGGGGTTGCGCCTGGCAAGGAACAGAGAAGCTTTCTGTGATAATGTTGTACTGCTAGTTGTTGAGGTCGTTCATACCTGAACCATGCTGGTTTGCATCTTGTCCATATTCAGCTACAGAGCTCGGAGCTCAGCCTGAAGTGTGTCGATCGTGGCTTTCTACTGCTCTTCCAAAGCCAACAATTTTTCTTCGGTAGCTAAGGTGACCACATCTACAATTTTCTTGAGGTCCCCTTCAGTTAGTGTAAGTGGTTCATCATGTTCGGTCGTTGGGAGTGCAACTTCTTCCGTGGCCCCTTAACAGGGTCACCCATTCATTTTGTTCCTCGAGGGTAGTCAGCACCTACCACCTCCTATCCTTCGGTACCAAGATCCTGTTGTGCATTGTTCTGCACTACTACGTCTATGCCTTTCCCTGTACTCTTACGATTATGTGAACCTTTTTGCGATGCAGCTTCGACGCCCTTCCCTGTTCTTTTGCTCGGCTCTCCATTTTCTTTGATGATGGCCAGTGGGGTGAATTTCTAGGTGCTTGTTCCTTTAGAGCCCTTCACACCTCTTTTGAAGCCAATTTTCCAGTGAGGAGGCTACTGCATAACTAAATGTTCAATTTCTTCATCAGCAACCATATAGGGGAGTGAAACCCACGCAGAATCCCTGTGGTCCTGAATTTGGACATTATGCATAGTCACCTGGAAAGAAACAATGATTTTATATTTATCATAAATGGCTGGCACTAGACGTGGTCGGGAGTTGATAGTTGCTGCAAGCCCACTCTGAAACAATACCCATAATACTTGGTTGTCTTCGATGCGCTGCATATCCCTAGAGTCCCACAAGTTCATATAACGAGTCCCTTCACACATGTCTTGTGTGAGCTCAGGGAGGACTGATTCCTTAGGTGCTTCCTAGGTAACCAACGCAATGAGAAGCAGCAACCATGAATAAAACAATGCTCATCCCTGCTCTTGGGATTCTCGGACATTGGCCAAAAACTCATCGCAAAAGTATTGGGGCCAATTGAAGAAGACCCCTTTCCTGCATTGGCCTTCTAACTAGGTTACATATGCAGGGACAGTGGTGACCTGGAATTTTCGCAACATCTTGCATGCCAACAACATGGTACCCAACTATGTACGAAGGTCATTGATGGATTTACTATGAAGCCTCGAGTATTTTTCTCCACATGGTAGGTATTGTGCATATATTCTGCAGTCTCTCCTTCATACTTCTTAGCAACGTGCTCCAAAGGGTCTGGTCTTTTCATGGGAATATTAGTAACTAGGTGAATGAGCGCAACATCGATTGGGATTTGATCCTGGATCTATAGGAAACCATCATGAACTAGGGTGAGCAACTAACGTGCAAGACGGTCTGTGATATTGTAGTGGCCAATGTGCGGCATCTTTAGAACTATGTGAAATAACTTAATAAAACACAAATATAGGTGCCCCAAGCATGTTGTGTTCATGCCAAAATGCATTTAGAAAAAGGGGATCTAAATACATTTTAATGATATGGTGCACCATTTGTTTTCGTTATGGTTATGCATTTTGAGAAAGGAAATGCAGGATTACCAATCTCTTTTAGTACTGCATATATGAATCAAATGGACTTTAAGTTTCTGGGTTGGCATACCTGGTGTCACTATCCTAAAAAGAGGATTTGTAGATAATGAACTGATGCTCTCCTAGAAAACCTATAGGTTGGTCAACAACAATGTCGAAGAGACTAGGTTGTCGATGTAAGATGAAGGAATGATAAGGGGTATCATCCCTAGAGTGATCTTAAGTGATATGGGAGTCTAGAGGTTCTTCTAAATGTGGAAGAATAATGGTACTAGAGTCAACAAGACCAGATACACTAGGGGATTTATGGATAATTGCTTCTCTTGGCCTCTCAACTATGGGTGCCCCCTTACCCAAACATTGGGTATCAATGTAATGGCCACAAGGTGTATGTGATTCAAACGCATGGGTTCGATGTAAGGGGGAATAGATAAAGTCAAGGGGGGGTGATTCCTTCCATAATGTCATCATCGTGATAGAATATGGGTTGACCTGTGGAGGAAATACCACCTGATGCGGCGATGCTACCTGACTCATCATCATGAGAAGAGAGGGTCACATGCACATCATCACAAGGGGTGACAGAAGAGTAAGTAGATAAAGGATCTACCGATGTTGAGCCCAGGGTTATCACTGAAAGGAGGTTAAGCAAAAAATCAGGGGAAGTCTCCAAGGGGACTCCCATCAAGGGTCTCATGGATGATGATAAGTACAAAATGGTGGTAGCAGGCTATGTCATCTCGACATCGAGAGGGGGAATGTAAATGGGAGCGGGTAAATCCTCAAGTTGACCTGAAGCATACTACGAAAGTATGGGAGAGGCAGATTGATTTTGTTCAATCTCGTACTCTCGAATGACCTCTAAAGAGCCACGGTAATGGATCAGATGGGGACAATGGTGGGAATAATGGCCATGGGCACCACACAGAGCACAGGGTTTGTTGGTGCAAATAGTCTTCGGGTTCTTGGCTGCGGTCGAGGAAGAAACAGATGTTTCAGGGATGGTAGATTCAGGGAACGTGAATTTAACTATGGGTTTAATACGAGGCAACTCAGGGCAGGTATGGGTGGCATGACCGATGGCATCACACAAGGCACAAGGCTTTGTCGGCAAAGGAGCGGTCGGGTTAGTCAGGGTAGCCTTGTCTTTGGATGCCCCCTTGCGAGCTTTGCCTTTATTTCTCATAGCTGTCACAGTAGGAGAAGGGTCCTGTTGAGGTGTTGGTGGCACTGTAGCAATGGAAAAAGTTAGGGAAACCGGTTGAACTAGTTTCAAAGCAAGGTAAGTTTTGGGTTGACCAGGCAGGGTTGTGGTTGGAGGATTAAGGTACCAGATGGGAATCCCAAGGGTTAGTTTAGGACGAGAGAGGGTGGCCATGATAGGTACCATGTATAGTCCTGGTGGAGGAGCTAGGAACAGTATCTGACAAAAGGGGTAATGGCTAAAAGGGACGGCTCCAAGATGGTTGAGACCTGGGGGAATCAACCCACGAGGGTATAGAGGCTTATGGGTACCAGCTGGATGATTCAGAAGGAAGGGGTCTAACTGGCTGAGGCAAAGGGCTAGGAGCAAGTTGAGGTGTGAAGGTTGAGGTTGCTGACTAGCCGAAGTGGGCTGCATAAGGTTAGCCTGAGACAATTGCATCATGCAAATGTTTTCTAAGCTGGTGTCAAAGACAGGAGGACGAGGAAGACCAGGGAAGGTTCCAAGCAAGGAGGAGTCTTTTTAGACACCATGGGAGACATTGGTCCAAGAATCCATGGTTTTCTTATTGGCTACAAAAGAGATGGTCAACTCAAGGGAGGTCTGAGATTTTGGCTCATGATATGTCAACTGGTCAATGGTGAGTATCTTTCCATTATGCGGGAAAAACATCTTGTGGTGGAGCACGGATGGGATAGCAGACATGGCATAGGTGTAGCTATGACCCAAAAGAATGTTATAATCACAATGTCAACGCAAACAGTCTTACCTGCAAGAGTGATAAGACAATTACGGACGAGGCCAATGGACTGGGAGGTGTGGCCATCCCACGCACGAAGGGTGATTGTAGAAGGGGCCAACTCATGAGATCCAAGTTGTTTCCAAACCAAGGTAGACATCACACAGGTAGATGTCCCCTCATCAATAATACAGCAAGACACGTTAGCGTTCCAGATTTTGACTGGGATTTGAAAAGCAATGGAAGCAGGAAGGGGAGGATGGTTTGATTGACGGGTGTCGAAAACAATCAATTGGTCATCAGTAGGATCTACAACACCCATGGATGATAGTATAGCCTTCCGTTGAGAGGGACACGACTGGAGGAGTTCCAGTGTTGAAATGGTAGCAGGAGACTGTGCCAAATCATCTACTATGTTATACGAATGAGCATCTTGACTATAAGCAACATTTCGGTGTAATGGGCCCTTAGGTACCTTGGTATGAACCTCAACTTTGGGCTTAGGGATCTGCAAGGGACCATTGGATGTCGAAAGAGGCTCAGTAGAACCTGAAGAAGGAGACTCGGGGATAGACGGAGCGAGAGTCTTGGGGTACTGACGGGACTGAGTTTTAAGGTTAAGGTTGACGGTTATAGGTTTATCATAGTTCATCATGAGGATCTGGTAATCGGAGGAACCAGAAGGGGAAGGTTGAGTGGCCATCTGTCCGTCAGGTGGTTGGGTAGCCATGAATCCCTACTGTGCATCCACCTGCTCCTGAGGGGGCGGTGACTACTATTGCAGGGTTTGAGAAGGAAAGGGAGGTAGAGGTGCTGATGCTGGAGGAGCTAGAGCACCAAGATGCGGATACAAATAATAAAGGGGTTGGGTAACAGTGTGGTAAACAGGAGGTTGGGCCAAAAGAGGAGGCATGTTGTATCCTAGATACGTTCTACCGCAAGGGGAAAATGTGCAAGAGGTGCTACCTCACCCCCAGGAAAACCATAACCCATGGGAGGTTGGGCATATGAATGAGAGAGAGCTCCAACGATACCGTCGGTGACATGAATTTCCCCCGGTGTGCTGGCAGCACTAGGTCTGAGGAGATCAGGTACAACAGTATAAACATAACCTGTCTGAGCATAGATCAGGTCATATTCTAATGCCAGTTGGAGGGCAGCTTCTTCGGTTTGAGGAAAATGCGATGGGACATCTTTCCCAATAAGAGGCAAGAGAGATCTAAGGAACCAGTCCATGGAGACACGGTCTTCAAAGGTAGGGGATTGACATAGGCTCTTTCTTCTATGCCATTCTTGGACATGATCGGATAGGCGGGTTGGAGATAATTGACAAAAAGAAGTCAAAATTTCGATACCAGTGTCATAAAGAAAGGGAAGCTGGAAGTAAGATAAAAAAGCCTGGGCAAGAGTCGCAAAGGTGGTACGAGAGGAAGGGGCCTGATCAACATACCACTTAGAAGCCGCTCCTATAAGCATTCGTTGGAACAAATGAAGACGTACAAAGTCATTGGTAATGGAGGCAGATGAACACCACATGTGGAAAGACTGAACATGATTTGAAGTATCTTCTCCAGCAAGGCCTTCAAACTTTCGGATGTTGGAAGGGAGCTTTGTCGGCATGGCAGGCCAACTAACGTCATGGTGTATAGGATCATTTATCAATCGGTCCAAATCAGGGAGGCTGATGCCTGCCATGAAGGGGAGCAAGGGTGCAACCGAGGTAGTTCCTGTGGTGGTTATGCTAGTAGCATTCCCGACATTAGGGCCGGGAATACTGCTAGCGTCAGGCCCTAGACCAAACATAGTGAAGGTGATAGGGGAGGACCAGAAGTAAGAGGTGAACCCAATGAATCAGAAGAGGATTCAAAGTGCTGACTCGAGGGAGGACTAACTTGAAGACGGTGGGAAGGAGCAAGTCGACCAACCAGAAACTGAGGGTGAAGGCCAATAAGTCTCTGGGATATATGCCTTGGGGGCGCAATGATGACGACACAAAGGGAAGAAGAATAACCGACAAAGGCAGAGAGGTGCAAAATCAAGTGATGATAATGTCAAAACTGTTGAACCTTTATTTAAACTGAGAGGGGGGGATGAATCAGTGTAACACATTCATGAACTTTTAAAACTTTTCATAAAACTTATTTACACCTTCATTGCATATCCAACTTAATATGTGAGTAATCTTAATATAAAATAACAATAGACTTAATATGAGAGCGGCAGGTATTAAGCAGATGATATAAATCAGATCAACACATAAATATCATGCATAGAGACACCAGATATAAGTGGAAACCCATAAAGGGAGAAAACCACATCTTATTATTGTTGTGATGCAAAGGCAAGCTCCAAATCCCTCTCACCACTGTTTTTCTGCAAGCACCAACCTACAGGAGGTTCCAACCTCAATTCTGCAAGCTACAACTTGCAAGGAAGCACCAACCCCCTTCAATTTTCTGCAGGCGCCAACCTATAGGAGGCTCCAACCTCAGTCAGCTACAACTAATTTCTATCAAGCTGCAACTTGATAGGGAAGCTCCAACTTCCTCAATTTATCAAACTGAATGCTTGCTGATTTACCTCAGATATCAGCTCTATTCTGTAGCATCTCTTTCTGCTCTTGTTTTCTTAATATTTTCTGTCTTACTCTTCTATACTCTGCATTCTCTATTTTCTCTCTCTCTCACCACTTATGCATATCCAATTGATATTATTTATAGATTTCCTCACATGAATTTTTTTATTTCACAAATAATTTGGAGTGAACAGTCATGACTCTTTGGCTTTTGTCTTCTCATTCATTTTATCTGCTTATTCAATAAATATAACTGTAGGTATCAATTTAACATTACAGTGGGATATTTTTTCTCTTTCGGATACTTGCCAATGCATCACAACAATATAAATCAATTAAAAAACATTTACATTCAATTACAATGAAAATTCCAACTCACTCATTCAACCTCTTGGCTAGCTGCACATTTGTCTTTTCTTTGACTGTGTTTGTCCCTTTCTTTCCTCTGTATGCCTTTCTGTTTATGGCTGTTGCGTAATCCCTATATTTATGTAACTGCTAACATTAAATCTGGGAAAATTCCAACCCTTTACACAGCAAGTGTCTTGTTGATGTGGTGAGTTCTGCAAGCGGAACATACATACACCACGGCCTTTGTTTTATGGCCCGATGTGATTCCACACATCGCAATCAGATTATATTAATAATCGCCCTCAACCTTAAGCCAGGCCCATGGGTCCACAGACCATGCAACACATTTCAATACAGTTGCAACAATCACTTTATTTAACAATTGCAACAATGTTTTATATGTAACAATGCCTTTCATATGCATATAACCCACTTTCATTCTTCAGCATAATTATACACACTGCCTTTTAATCAACTCTCGGCGTAAATAATAAAACCTGTTTCAACATATAGAAACCCCTTTTGGGCCCACCTGACATGTTTTCCGATGCGATATACTACTCCTCCAGCGATTTCCGATTCTGATTGATCTAATGCAATGCAATTAATCACAATCTCAAACTTCTATTTGCATGTTCCGCTGCTTTGTTTAACTCTGATGCGATTGACCTGATGCGATGCAATTGATACCTTTGCGATTGATCGCAATCGCAACTTTTTGTTGTGATGTTCCAATGCCTTTATATTCTCTGATGTGATCAGTCACTATTCACTTAAATGTGCTGATGCGTTTAGAACTGGAACTCAAGCCAATAAAATCATAATTTATAGACCCATCGGGTCTGGAACTCAATCACAATTGCAATCCTTTATTGTCATGCTCCAATGTTTTGCTTTTGTCCGATGCGATTGACCACTATTCATTGCATTTTGTCGATGCGATTGGAACTGGAACTCAAACATTTGTTAATCATAGTTTATAAGCCCATCGGGTCCAGGCTTCAATCACAATCGCAAGTCTTTGTTTATATGATCCGCTACCAACTTTTTCTCCGATCCGATTCATATGGGTCCCACCACATAAGCCTTTTCTTTTTGATAGAACCTTTGTTTATTTAGATCTTGTGCTACATATAAAAAGTATATGCTATGGACCTTTATATATATAAGGTGCATCATATGTATCTCACTATGCATATATATAAGCTTGTTTTCGTTTCGATCTTTAGTGGATCTTCCAGCGGGGGTAATGATTCTCGAAATTAAAAATGGCTCTGCCTCTGCTTGTGATAACGGCTCTGCCTCTGCTGTGATAATGGCTCTGCCTCTATATTCGTTGCTTCTGTCTCTGCCTTAGCCGCTTCTGCTGCTCGACCTATACCTCTGCCTTCGCTGTACATATTACCTGTTGATGTTCTTTTCCTATCTTTGCATCTTCTACCTTCTTTTTCAGTCTCTGTCTTTGCTGCCTCCATTTCCATCAATGACAATATTTCCAATAGTCTCCCCCTTTGGCATTGATGGCAATGCACTTTCTCTTATTGCCTGCTCTTCCTCCTGTTGCTTTCTCTTTTTCCCCCTTTGACATCAATGGAAAGGGGTTCAAATTCATAGTGTAGCTTCTATTCTTTGATCCTATGATTTTATTATTTTTCTATATTTCATGCATTTTCTCTCTCTAGAATTTTCTAATTTTGTATGATGTTGCTTCAATTGTTGGATTAGATTCACATCGGGTTCACCACTCTTCCGCTACACCACTGACCCTTTTTCCTTTATATTGATTCCTTTTTGCTGAATGTATTATTGCCATAATATTTTTGACCCCGAGGACCTATTTTCATGCTTCCCTTGCTGGTTGATCTCCCCCTGGGAATGATATTCTCGTTTCTATTCTCCCCCTAAAACTATTCTTTCTCTTCATATTAGAGAGTAGCATCTATAGATACTACCCCTAATCTGTCTCTCAAGTATTCAAATGGTTCTTTGGCAAGCGGTTTAGTAAATATATCTGTTGTCTATTCTTTTCTTGGCACGTACTACAGTTTTACTATATTCTGAGCCACTTGTTCTCAGAGAAAATGATACTTGATTGGGATATGTTTAGTTTTTGAGTGAAGCATAGGATTTTTAGATATACTTATAGCACTTGTATTATTACATTTGATTGAGATAGGTTCAGCAATGCTTACCTTCATGTCTTGGAGGGTTTGCTTCATCAACATGACTTGTGTACAACATGATGTTGCTGCTATATATTCTGCTTCTATTGTAGACAGAGAGATAGATGTTCGTTTCTTGCTTAACCATGCCACTAGAATTTCTCCTAGGTAGAAAGCACCTCCACTTGTGCTTTTCCTGTCATCCACACAGCTAGCCCAATCTGCATCTGTGTATGCTGTCAAAGTGAAGTTTTTTCCTTTAGGATACCAAAGTCCATATTTTGTTGTTCCCTATAGATATCTAAATATTCTTTTGACTGCCAGAAGATGGTTTTGTTTAGGTGCTACTTGATATCTAGCCACTAGTCCTACTGCTAGCATGATGTCTGGTCTTGATGCGGTCAGATACAACAGACTTCCTATCATGGATCTGTAGGGTTTTTGGTCTATATCTGTAGACCCATCGTCAGCAGACAGCTTTCATTCCCTGATCATTGGAGTTGTCACAGGTTTGCAGTCCTCCATTTTGAACTTTTTCAACATTTCTTTTAAGTATTTTTCTTGTGAGATGAATGTGCTTGTGTTTTTTTGCTGAATTTGAAGTCCTAAGTAGAAACTGAGTTCTCCAATCATGGACATCTCAAACTCTGTTTTCATCTCATCAGCAAACCCTTTTGCTAGTTCTTCTCTATTGCTTCCAAACATAAAGTCATCAACATATATTACAACAATGAGGAGTTTATTTTCATGGGCTTTTATGTATAGATTGTTGTCAACTCCGCCTCTCTTAAAGCCTTGTTTTTTCAAATATTTATCCAGTCTTGAGTACCAAGCACGAGGAGCATGTTTCAGTCCATATAAAGCCTTCTTCAGTCTGCACTCATAGTCTTCTTTGTCTATCAATGAGAAGCCTTCTGGTTGTTCCATGTAGACTTCTTCTTCTAAGTCTCCATTCAAAAATGCAGATTTTACATCCATTTCATATACTTTGAAGTTTTGGTAGCAAGCAAAGGCCAGAAATATTCTGATGGCTTCCATTCTGGATATAGGGGAAAATGTTTCATCGTGATCAAGTCCTTCGATTTGTGAATATCCTTTGCAGACCAGTCTGGATTTATTCCTGATTACTTGTCCTTTCTCATTCATTTTGTTTTTGAATACCCATTTTGAGCCTATGACATTTTTCTCAATGGGTCTAGGAACTAATTCCCAGGTATTGTTTTTCTCAATTTGGTCCAATTCTTCATTCATAGCATTTACCCAAGACTTGTCCTTGCTAGCATCTTCAAATTTCTTTGGCTCTATTTCTGACAACATGGCAATGTATACCTCTTCTGTTTGTTATGTTAGCTTCCTTCTTGTTCGGACCCCTACTTTCTTGTCTCCAATGATCTAATCTTCAGGATGGTTTTTTTGAGTATATCTTGAGGGAGCTTTAGAACTCAGCTCTGTATCTTCTGTTGTCTTGCTTGTTTCCTCATCATCTTGGTTTTCTTCTTCATGGTTGTCTGATGGACTGCAGCAGTCTGTATCTCTTGTATCGTTTGGAAGTTCTTCATCAAATCTCACATCAATGCTTTCTACTATTTTTCGAAGAGTCTTGTTGTAGCACCTGTACCCTTTACTTTTGGATGCATATCCTAGAAATATCCCTTCATCATCTCTTGCATCAAATTTCCCAAGATTTTCATCATTATTATTTATGTAACACTTGCTTCCAAAGATTCTAAAATGTTTGATTGAAGCTGGTTTCCCATGCCATAGTTCATAGGGAGTCTTGTCACTACTTGGCCTTAAGTGAGCTTTATTAAGGATATGCACCACTGTGTGTACTGCTTCTTCCTAGAAGGTTTGAGCAATATTACTTTCATGGATCATGGCCCTGGATATTTGCTATATAGACCTGTTTTGTCTCTCTGCTACTCCATTTTGCTGAGGTGTTCCTGCAATAGTAAATTGTTGCTTTATCCCATGTTAATTGCATAGGTCAGCAAAGTCATAATCTGTGAATTCACCTCCTCTGTCTGATCTGATGCATTTCAGCTTGCATCCTGTTTGATTTTCTGCTAATGATTTGAAGATCTTAAATTTTTCCAGAACTTCTGATTTATTCTTGAGAAATGCAACCATGTCATTCTAGAGAAGTCATCTATTATCAACATGAAGTAGGATTCTCCACTTGGATTTTTAGTTCTTGCAGGTCCACATAGGTCCATGTGCACAAGTTGTAGAGGTCTTCTTGTTGATAACTCATCTTTGGCCTTGAAGGATGTGCGAGTCTGTTTGCCTAATTGACATGATTTGCATATGGTATTAGAAGGCCTCTTTATTTCTGGCATGTCTCTGACAACTTTCTTCTTGCTTAGTCTGATTATGTGATCGAAGCTGAGATGTCCCAACCTTTTATGCCATAACCATGACTCTTCTAGTTTGCTAAGATGACATGCTTCATCTTCCTCTTTCACAATGTAAACATTACTCTCTGTTCGAACTCCTTTGAGTAGAGTCTTACCTGTGGTGCTTGATCTGACTTCACAATCTTGTGCTCTAAAAAGAACTTCACAGCCTTTGTCACACATCTGACTAACACTTAGTAAATTTGCTTTCAACCCATCTACAAATAGTACATCTTGGGCCTTTCCTCTGCCATTGTCTATGCTGACTGAGCCTTTTCCCTTGATCTTACCTGATTTATCATTGCCAAAAGTAACATTGCCAGATTTCTTTTCATCAAGAGTTATAAACTTTCTTTTGTCTCCTGTCATGTGTTTAGAGCAGCCACTGTCCAAATACCATTGACTTTTCAAATCTTGAGCAGTTAGAGCCAAGTCACATTTATTCACCTTCTTTATCCACTAGAGGCACCCTTTTGTTTGGTATCTTTTGTGAGGTGATGAATTACATCTTCTTAGAGGACATTTGGAAGGTATATGTCCAACTTGATTGCATACACAACATTTCATCATAATTTTTGTAGAATTATGAGTATGAACAGAATTTCTTTGATTCATAAACTTCCTTGAGGTGTTAAACATCAATCTTTGTCCATACTTTCTACACTCAATGATTTTATGACCAAATTCCTTACAATAAAAACAGTAACCATAGAAACTATTTTCATACCTGATATAAGGTTGTCTCTTCCATTTGTTTGCTTGAGGCAGTCTCTTCAATGTTTGCATCTTTTGCTAGTTTGAATTACTCCTCCTTGCATGGCAATATGCAGCAATGTGTCCCAGCTTGTGGCAGACATAACAGGTGGCATTCTTCATAGGAGGGAAGAATCTCCTTTGATGGCTTCCGAATTTGACATATTTAGAGACATATGTCCCTTTCTCTGTTGTCTTAGTATTTATTGCCTTCTTTGTTATTAGAGGTTTCTTCTGATCTTTGTCTTCCTCATTACAGGTTTCTTCTTTTGTAGGAATTGTTTGAGCTGCTTCATCATTCTTCTTTTCTTTTACAAAAATAATCCCTTTGTTTTCTTTTTCTTTTCTTTTACTTGATTCTCCTTCATAGCTTATTCCAGTTTTTATCATAGGGGATCTTTGAGCAACCAGAATTTCATTCAACTTACTAGAGCTTGTTGTTTGAGAAGAGATTATAACCACTTTCCTTTAAGAATTTTCTAGTTTCTTCCTGAGACATACTACTTCTTCTTCCAGCTTCTCTTGTTCTCGGGTTTTATCCTTGATTTGCTGAAGTAACATGTCTTCTATCTTCTTGGCTTCTTCAAGTTCTACCTTCAGCTGCATGAGGACTTCTGAATTCTGTTCTTCTCGTACAAACTTGAGGAGAATGTCCTTTTGTTTTCTGCATTTCAGCTTGAGTCTATCAATCTCTTCTAGAGCACTTCTTAGCTCCCCCTCAAGGTTGACTTCACCTTCTTCTTCTTCATCTTCTAGCAGGAGACCTTCAAGTTCTTCTATAGCCATCAATAAAAATTCAGAGGTTCCATCTTCACTTGAGAGTTCATCTAGATCTTCAGATGTACTGCTGTCTTGTTGAGCATAGAAGGATTTTCTGTTGAACTTCTTTCCTTTCTACCAGTTCTTTGATGTGTTTTTCTCTGACTCTTGAGCCTGATTCCTTACTTTCTTGGGAGGACACTTAGCAGCATAGTGTCCAACTCTTCCACAGTTAAAGCATTTGAAAGGAAGTTTACCTTTGTATTTACTTGAGCCTCTATCCAATTTCTTGACAAATTTTTCCTCTTCTTCATCCGAGCAAGAGCATATGTCTCCCTCTTCTTCTTTCTTCTTTTCTATTTTAAAGGCTGCCTCCCTCGTACTTGGCTTCTTCTGTGGGAGCCTCATCTCATATGCTGTTAGATTTCCAAGTAGCTGGTTCATGGTCAAGGTCTCCCAATTAGCTGTTTCTTCTATTGCAGACACCTTGGGATTAAACCTGGGTGGAAGAGATCTTAGAATCTTTTGTACAATTACAGCTTCTTTTATGTTTTCACCTAGAGCCTTCATGTTATTTACTATTTCTGCCACCCTTAGAAAGAAGCTAGCAATATCTTCATCATCATACATTTTTAAGTTCTCAAACTGGACTCTATAGACTTGGAGTTTAGCAGTCTTTACTTTCTTGTCTCCCTCATGGATGTTCTCCAGAGTATCCCACATTTCTTTGGCAGTGTCTTTGTGCATTACTTTGATAAACTCTGCTTCACACAATCCATTCAAGATGGCATTCATGGCTTTTGCGTTAGCTACAAAATCTTGTTTGGTTTCTTTCTTTGAGTCAGTTACCTTTGGGGCATATCCATATTCCACAGCAGCCCAGACTTCTATTCCTAGAGACATTATGTATGTCCTCATTATGATTTTCCAGAAAGCATAATTTGCACCAGTGAAAAAAGGGGCTTTATTGGTTGAACATCCTTCTTTACTAGCCATCCTGAAAACCTAGGATCTCCTTTCAGTTGTTAGAATTGTACAAAGGAACCTGCTCTGATACCAATTGTTGAACCTTTAGTTAAACTGAGAGGAGGGGGTGAATCAGTTTAACACATTCATGAACTTTTTAAAACTTTTCATTAAACGTATTTACACCTTCATTTCATATCCAACTTAATATGTGAGTAATCTTAGAATGTGAACAGCAAGTATTAATATAATATAACAATAGACTTAATATGAGAGCAACAGGTATTAAGCATATGATATAAATCAGATCAACACATAAATATCATGCACAGAGACACCAGATATAAGTGGAAACCCATAAAGGGAGAAAACCACATCTTATTATTGTTGTGATGTAGAGGCAAGCTCCAACTCCCTCTCACCACTGTTTTTCTACAGGCACCAACCTACAGGAGGCTCTAACCTCAATTCTGCAAGCTATAACTTACAAGGAAGCACCAACACCCTTCAATTTTCTGCAGGCACCAACCTACAGGAGGCTCCAACCTCAGTCAGCTACAACTGACAGCTATCAAGCTGCAACTTGATAGGGAAGCTCCAACTTCCTCAATTTATCAAACTGAATGTTTTTTTATTTACCTCAGATATCAGCTATGTGATGTAGCTTTTATTTCTGCTTTTATTTTCTTAATCTTCTCTGCCTTACTCTTCTATACTTTGCATTCTCTATATTTTCTCTCTCTGACCTCTCTTATGCATATCCGGTTGATATTATTTATAGAGTTCCTCACATGACTGTTTGTATTTCACAAATAATTTGGAGTGAACAGTCATGACTCTTTGGCTTCTGTCTTCTCATTCCTTTTATCTGCTTATTCAATAAATATAACTGTAGGTATCAATTTAAAATTACAGTGGGATATTTGTTCTCTTCCGGAGACTTGCCAATGCATCACAACAATATAAATCAATTAAAAAACATTTACATTCAATTACAATGAAAATTCTTGCTCACTCATTCATCCTCTTGGCTAGCTGCACATTTGTCTTTTCTTTGATTGTGTTTGTCCCTTTCTTTCCTCTGTATGCCTTTCTATTTATGGCTGCTGCGTAACCCCTGTATTTATGTAACTGCTGACAATAAATCTGGGCAAATTCCAACCCTTCACAGAGCAAGTGTCTTGTTGATGTGGTGAGTTCTGCAAGCAGAACATACATACACCACGACCTTTGTTTTATGGCCCGATGTGATTCCACACATCGCAATCGGATTATATTAATAATCGCCCTCCACCTTAAGCCAAGGCCCGTGGGTCCACAGACCACATAGCACATTTCAATACAGTCACAACAATCACTTTATTTAATAATCAAAACAACGTTTTATATATAACAGTTCCTTTCATATATATATAACCCACGTTCATTCTTTAGCATAATTATATAGACTTCCTTTTAATAAACTCTCGGCGTAAACAATAAAACCTGCTTCAACATATAGAAACCCCTTTCAGGCCCACCTGACACATTTTCCGATGCAATATACTACTCCTCCAGTGATTTCTGATTCTGATTGATCTGATGCGATGCAATTAATCTCAATCAAAAAATTTTATTTGCATGTTCCGCTGCTTTGTTTAACTCCGATGGGATTGACCTGATGCGATGCGATTGATACCTTTGCAATTGATCTCAATCACAACTTTTTGTTGTGATGTTCCGATGCCTTTAATTCTCCAATGCGATCAGTCACTATTCAATTAAATGTGCCAGTGCGATTAGAACTGGAACTCAAACCAATAAAATCATAATTTATAGACCCATCGGGTCCGAAACTCAATCACAATCGCAATCCTTTATTGTCATGCTCCAATGTTATGATTTTGTCCGATGTGATTGACCACTGTTCATTGCGTTTTTCCGATGCGATTGGAACTGGAACTCAAACATTTGTTAATCATATTTTATAAGCCCATCGGGTCCGGGCTTCAATCGCAATCGCAAGTCTTTGTTTATATGATCCGCTACCAACTTTTTCTCCGATGCGATTCATACGAGTCCCACCACATAAGCCTTTTCTTTTTGATAGAACATTTGTTTATTTCGATCTTGCACTAAATATAAAAAGTATATGCTATGGACCTATCTATATATATATATATATATATGGTGCATCATATGTATCTCACTGCGCATATATATAAGCTTGTTTTCACTTCGATCTTTACTGGATCTTCCAGCGGGGGTAACGATTCTCGGAATTAAAAATGGCTCTGCCTCTGCTTGTGATAACGGCTCTACCTATGCTGTGATAACAGATGTGCCTCTGTATTCACTGCCTCTGTCTCTACCTTAGCTGCTTCTGTTGCTCGACCTCTGCCTCTGCCTTTGCTGTAAATATTACCTGCTATTGTTATTTTCATATATTTTCATCTGCTGCCTTCTTTTTCAGTCTCTGTCTTTGCTGCCTCCATTTCCATCAATGACAATATTTCCATCAGAAACAAGGGCAGAGAGGTGCAGTGTCAATTGATTTTAAATTCTTTGCCTGGTGGTGTTAACCAAGCTCTTCTTCATTTAGGGTCACCGTGTGGCGTGTGTTAATTTTAATTTTTAAACCCAGACATTTTGAGAGTAAAAGAAAAAGTGTGCTATGTAACTAAAAACAAATCTACAGAGAACAATAAATAATGTTGAAAGAATAGAAAATTAACAGCTAACCCAAGAAGGCGGGTCTCTCAAAACTAGTCTAAAAGAGGGAAAAAATCTTGTCAAAACACACTAAAAAGAGGCCAATAGATCTAAGGCCGGGAGGGACAGGGATTTAAAAGAGAAATTTGCTAAAAAGAGGTGTAGAAAACAACAAAGAGGTAGAGGCAAGGTTGCCGCAACAAAGGAGGAAATCAGATAAAGGTAGAAGGGACAAGGAGGTGACCCTAGAGGCAAACCCAAACAAAACTATATGAGGTGATTTGAAAGGGAGAAGAGCTTATCTAAAAGGGATCTAAAAGTGAGGTATTAGATCTGAAAAGAAAAGGGATGAAACTCTAAAAATTCAGACAGTTGAAACAGCTAAAACTCTTCCACCAAAAAGTGGAGGGTACTAAAGCCCTAAGGGGCTAGACTCCCACTTAGTTGAGTAAAAAATTTCTGAAACAAGTCTAAACGGGTGGAGACAGAGGCTGGAAAACCTTGGTAGAAGCTTCAGACAAACCCATCAAAATTGTTGAAAAATTACAGAAAAAAGTGCAGGTCATAGGTTCTGACCTGTTTTCTGTCCAGGTCACAAATTCTAGGCTTGAAAGTGCATCCTGTAGTCTAGGTCATAGGTTCTAGGGCAAAAAATGTGACCTGCAGCTCCGTGTGTCTCAGTGGAAGATTTCAGAAAAAGTTGTCGTCTCTGTTGTGGTTAGTGTCGGTTACCTGAGAAATAGGGCCAGAAACACATGGAAGTTAGAAATTTTAATGTTTGAGGGTTTTATAGGTGATAAACATCATAAAAATAGAAAAAAAAAAAGCTGAAAAGAAATCCTAAGGTCTGAAGTCGTTGGATATGTAGGAATATGAAAAACGACAACGATCGTAATTAAAAACCCGTGTGCAGTTGCCAATTGTTAGTATGAATCTTTTGTCGAAGTGTACGAAATAATACCACTTTATCTATGCATAACAAATAGCCCTAACATCAAATATTGTTGGCGATATGTTTCTTGTATCCTATTATATGATTTTCCTTGATGGTAACTCTCTGACAAAGGATGCAGATAATGACTCTATGAAGAACGGAGAAAACCATCAGCAGTTCTAGACAAGCAGAATATAAGACTGAATGTACATTAATCGAAGCTCTGTATTTCATGGGAGAATCGATGTGAATAAGGACGTGTGAATGTATCTGCACGGAGCCTACACCTAGACCTGCCTGTACCTGCAGAGAGCTGCATAGGGGAAGAAGGCCATCAGATTGAAGATCTGGCCAGCGAGTGGTTGTAAGTCAATTATCCTGATGGAGGATAATTGAAATTTGTGATAATTAAGAAACCCTGTGAGGGGATTAATGGTGCTCTATATATAGTTAGAAGAACCGATGTTAATACGGTTGACAATGTATCCCAAACTGGTAGACAGTGGAGTTATATATATATATTCATTGAATATAAGACTGAATGTAAATTGAGATCAATGTTGCGGATTTATTTTGGTATGGTCTGTGCCTTTATTGAATTGAGAAAGTGCAATTTTGAATCCCTGCAACCAACACGGAACTCAGTGACTGAATTATGTGAGTATAGGCCATCGAAATCTCGTTGGAACAACAATTTGGAATTGCGAATGGAACCTGGAAGGAAAGTGGTGGATCATAACAAAAGGAATTACGAATGGAACCTAGAGTAGAAGGGCGGAACACAACAAAAGGAAGCGTAACGAAACCTAGAGTAGAAGGGCGGAACCATGAAGGAGGAATAGTAAAGGCAGTTTCTAGTTTTTATCACACCACCTTTGCACGGTGAGTGGTATTTGAGGAGGGGGGAGCGATTCCATAGATAGACCGATGCGTGTCCTCGAGCGACTTTGGAAAATCGCCCCCACTATGCGCCATCGCATGTTATTGATCGTGCTTCTACGCCGTGCGATATTCATCTGATCAAATGAAGCAGCGCACTATGCTCTCAGTCGTTGGATGGGCATGTAGATTTGAGAAAGGTATGTTGTGTTATTGTTCATGCACCTTGGCTGAGCGATATCTGTCGGATCATTTGAAGCTGAGTGATGTGCTCTCCGCTGTCGCATGTGGAAGGTCGATAGTGCGGGGGAGGGGGGGGGCTATTCTAAATTATATTAATGGGGACCTTTTTAAACTAAGGTTTTCAGGGTTAATAAAGGAAGTTGAATATGTGAAGTTGGAAAAATATGAAACCAATGATGTAATGAACGTGGGTTAATATATGCGTTGATCTCACGAACACATAAATCTGGGGTCGATATATATATATATGCCTTGTGGAGCTCATAACTAAAGGAGGAATTGGATTAATATCTCAATCTCAGATTGAGATATTAAAAATTCTTAGATTAATTAATTGCCATACCAATAAAATAGAACAATGAGAAGTTGTTTGGGGCTTGGGTAGACCCCGCTGGATTATCTATTTGATCTTGTCCAGGAATACCATCAGCGGTTGAGTGGTTTTGACTCATGGTATTAATAAAGGCTAAATATATATAAGGAGAAGATGATGATAGTTCAATGTATCCATGTCAAGGGGTGGTTAATGAATAAATCTCTTTAAGAGATATCTGCAGGATTGAACTCTGATAGATCTGAATCTATGATGCACCTGTGGAGATGATGAAGGTTAAATATTTCTAGATCTAGAAATGATGAATCTCTAGGAAGATCTGCAAAAGAAATGATAAAGACCTAGCGCAAGTTTGATAAAGAAATTGAAGAAATTTGGTGGATCTGAGGGTTGAAGCCTTCAGTATGAAAGTAGAATATTTCTGCTAGTAAAAGCCAGTGTTAAAATCTGGGGGTTGGAGCTCCCTTCCAGTAGTTACTGGAGAACAAGAGAAGGTTGTAGCCTTCTACAGGTGGGTGCCTGCGTGCTGGTATAAGTTTGCGCCAGTACAAAATTGTAAGAAGTTTTCTTTATAATAAATATTGAAGACAGAGACGACAGCAGTGGTGGTTTTCTCCCGAATTGGGTTTCCACCTTAAATACTGGTGTTCATGTGTGTTGCTTATGTGTGATGGTTTATTCTGTTATTAATGCACATGATTACTGCTTACTAAACATCTGATGAATGAATGATGCAATGATCCAAGTAAAGAATTAAATGCATAATAAGATCTCTGGACATACAGGATATCCACGTGTATACGCAAGTAGGAGTCAGTAAAGTAGCGTATGATTTTAACAAAGAAAAAGTAAAAAAATTTCAATCAGCTCTAAATACTGATTCACCCCCCCCTCTCAGTATTTTCCTTAACAATTGGAATCAGAGCAGGTCCTTCTGAAAAATCCTAGCCGCTAGAAGGAAGATCAAACAAGATGAGAAATCAAGAAGGAAGAACATCTATCATGCCTCCACTCTTCAATGGAAAAATTTAATCTTCTAGAAAAAAAGGATGAGATCCTATCTTCAGTCTCTGGGAGCAAATATATGGGCTATAGTTGAAGGAGGATATCAATATTCAGTCGCAATACCAATAGATCCAACAGAAAGAAAGAATTATGAAACAAATTCAAAAGCGGTCAATGCTCTATTGGGAAGTTTAACTGAATCAAAATTTTTCAAAGTCATGCAGCTGGATACAGCAAAGGCAATATGTAACAAAATCATTCTAAGTTATGAAGGTGATGCTAAGGTAAAAAGTTCTAAACTCCAAACTCTCAGAATTCAATATGAGAATCTAAAAATGCATAATGAGGAGAGAATTGCCAATTTATTTTTACGTCTTGATGATATTGTAATCGTATGAGAAATTTGGGAGAAACAATAACTGAATCTACTTTGGTTGAGAAAGTCTTAAGATCACTAAAGACAAAATTTGAGTCAAAATTTTCTGCTCTTGAAGAAAAGCAAGATCTTCAAAATCTTATTGTGGTGGAACTTCATGGCATACTAATTGCATGTGAAATGAGAAGAGGAGGACCATATGAAGTCAAAGAAGCTATTTTTAAAGCTTCTAAAAAAGGGAAAGAAGTACAAGAAACAAAAACATAAGGGTATATCTCAAAAGAAGATGAGGTAAATTTTGTAAAGAAACTCCAACTTGGTACATGACAGTTCAGAGGTATGCTTCCTTTCAAATGTTTTGCCTGTGGAAGAGTTGGTCATTATGTTGCTAAGTGTCCTCACAAAGAAACACATGAAAAAGGAAAGGAAGTAGCAAGAAGGAATAAGAATCAGTTTAGCACTAGAAAAGTTACTATACTCATGAAGACAATGATGGGTTATCAGATAGTGAGGAAGAATGTGAACAAGATCTTAGTCTGCTCATGGCATTTGAAAAAGAGTCTAGAGAAGAAAAATATACTTTTATGGATGCTTTAGAGGACAATGATTTCCTTGATGAAATCAATCAACTCAAAATATGCTTAGAAGAAAGTAAATTATCCATAGAAACTCTGAAAAACCAACTTGAAGAAAAGGAGAAACATAATGAGAAATTAGAATATGAAATAGTAAGTCTAAGAAAAGAAATTGAGAAAGTAAAGACTTTGAATCTCAGATTTGCTAAAGGATCTAAAACCTTATATGAGATTATCAAGGCACAATGTTCTCCTCTTGTAAAGACAGGTCTTGGATATATCAGAGAATCTTCTCAGGCTTCGGCACCAAATTATCTAAAAGCAGCTACAACCAGCATACAACATTCTGCCACTCATCAAGGGAATAAAGAATATTTATAGGTAAAGCATGACCATCTCAATTCAAAGAACACTAACTGGAATACCTTTCAAAGAAACACCAATCAATAGGTAAATTTGAGTAGAATATTTCATGATCGCAGAAATTTCTTCTTCAATGGACAATGTTTCTCATGTCACAATTTTGGTCATAAAGCTGTTCAATGTGTTGCATATAAAACCATCATGACAAGAGAAGCAAGAAAGAAAAGGATTAATATTAGAACTAAGAAGAATACATATAACAACTTTTCTCCTCTTCAAAATGAAGTTTAATGTGCTTATTGCAATAACTTTGGCCATGAAGAATCTGAATGCAGGAGCAAAATCTAGCCAAAAGAGAATTTTCCTTCAAGCTCCAAAGTATGGAAAAAGACGGAATTACAGGTCGAAAATTGTGGCATAGCTTTATTTGCAGAAGGAGAAGAAAATCAATGGTACATTGATAGTGGATGCTCAAAACACATGACAGGTGACAAAAACAAACTTCTTGCATATAGTGCTCTAGAAAAAAAAAAGAATGTTACATTTGGAAATGATACTCCTGTTGTCATTAAGGGAAAAGGGGTTGTTTTCCTAAAAGAAAAGGTGAAAGCTAATAATTTCATGTATGTGGATGGATTAAAGCATAACCTATTAAGTGTAAGTCAAATGTGTGATCAAGGAACTGAAGTTTTTTTTATTTCAAAAGAATGTGTGGTACGTGATCTTGATATAGGTAAAACAATTATAAAAGGAAACAGAACTCCAAGCAACCTGTATGTATTAAAGAACTGCAAAGAACAATGTTACTTGAGTAAATCTTCAAAAAGCTAGCTATGGAATAGAAGTTTGGGGCATCTGAGCTTCTCTCAAATCAGCAAATCAAGCAGACTTAAAGTTGTTCGTGATCTTCCCAATATTACACTACCTGGAAGTATCATATGCAAATCTTGCCAATTCGGTAAGCAAACCAAAGTGCAATTTAATGCCAAGGAAGGTACATCAAGTAAACCTCTTGAAATCATTCATAGTAACATATGTAGACCTGTGAGGAAAAATTCACCACATGGTGAACAATACTATATCTTATTTATTGATGATTTCTCTAGAATGTGTTGGATTGGGTTGATTAAACACAAAGATGAAGCATTTGAGAAATTTCAGATCTTCAAAGCACTGGTTGAAAATGAATTATATCTAAAAATCAAGTGTCTTATATCTGATCGAGGAGGAGAATATACATCAGATGAATTCCTTGAATTTTGTGAACAACATGGCATAAAATGACAGTTTTCTATAGCTGGCACTCCACAAAAAAATGGCGTAGCAGAAAGAACGAATAGAACAGTTCAAAAAATGGCACGAGATATGCTTGATGATTCTGGAACACCTGACACATTTTGGGGAGAAGCAGCACATACAGAGGTAAATATTCTTAACAAGACATATGTTCGTGTAAATAGTGCTAAAACTCCATATGAACTATGGTATGGTAATCATCCCACTGTGAAGCATTTTAGAGTTTTTGGGAGAAAATTCTTTATCAAAAATAATGATGAAAAACTTGGCAAGTTTGAACCCAGAGCAGATTAAGGAATATTTCTTGGTTACTCCTGTAGGAGTAGGGCATATAAATGTTACAATAAAATACTTTTGAAGATTGTTGAATGTATTGATGTTGTTATTGACGAGTCTCCTGCAGCTCCAAAAGAAGAAAAACAAACAACAGATCAAGATGATGATGACATATATCCTTCTACATCAAATAGGAATGATATAGACGATTAGTACTCGAAAACCACGAAGATGATTTATGCGAAAGCTCTAATCCAGGATATGTTCAAAGAATCATCACCGAGAATCTCAAATTTCAGTGAGAAAAGGATCGGTGCTTTAAATGAGGCACAAGAAAGGACTCTTGTGGGATCTTCTAGCTATACGGCATTTCTATCCACTCATTTCTATCCCTTTGAACCACAAAATGTCAATCAAGCTAGCAAAGATGAATGTTGGATTCAAGCCATGAATGAAGAGCTTGATCAAATTGAAAAGAATCACACTTGGGAATTAGTACCAAGACCTCATGACAAAAATGTCATTGGAACTAAATAGATATTCAAAAATAAGTTAAATGAGAATGGGGATGTTATAAGAAATAAAGCTAGACTTTTTTGCAAGGGGTATGCTCAACAAGAAGGTATATAATTTGAAGAAACTTTTGCTTATATAGCTAGACTTGAAGCCATAATAATGTTTCTTGCTTTTTCAAGCTTCCAAGAAATCAAAGTTTATTAAATGGATGTTAAATCTGCTTTTGTCAATGGTGATCTAGAAGAAGAAGTGTATATAGAACAACCAGAAGGATTCATTTTGGGAAATGATGAAAAACTTGTTTGTAGACTTAAAAAGGATCTATATGGTCTCAAACAAGCTCCAAGGGCATGGTACTATCGTCTTGACAAATATCTTCATCAACAAGGATTTTCAAAGGGGTCTGCTGATAGCAACTTATACACAAAAACTGAAAATGATAAAATATTGATTGTGGTTGTATATGTTGATGACATCATTTTTGGAATTAATGAAGAGTCTATGAGTCAGAAATTTGCTTCTGTTATGCAGCAAGAATTTGAAATTTCTTTCCTTGGGGAACTAACATTCTTTCTTGGCTTGCAAGTGCAACAAGCAAAAGATGGCATATTCTTATCACAAGAAAAATATCTTAAGAAAATTATGAAGAAGTATGGCATGGAAGAGTGCAAACCTGTAAGTCCACCAATGATAACCAGATGTAATCTCAGTTATCATGACGATTCTCTCTCAGTGAGTCAACCAGAATATAGATCTATGATAGGAAGTCTACTTTATCTCACTGGGACTAGACCAAACATTATGCATGCAGTTGGGACTGTGGGATGATTCCAAGCTAATCCAAAAGAGTCTCACCTTCAGGCTGTCAAAATAATATTCAAATATCTGCAAGGAACTCAAGACTTTGGATTATGGTATGCAAAGAATGTTGATCTCACTCTTCATGCTTACACTGATGTAGATTGGGCTAGAAATGTTGATGATCCGAAAAGCACTAGTGGTGGTGCATTCTATATGGGGCCCCGGTTAGTATCTTGGTTCAGTAAGAAGAAAAGCTCTATTTCCTTATCTATAGCAGAAGCAGAATATGTGGCTGCCACATCGTGTTGCACTAAACTTATTTGGATGATGCAAACCTTACAAGACATTCAAATCAAATGTTCACCTCCTATCTCCATTATGTATGATAATACAAGTGCCATTATTATTTCAAAGAATCTTGTTATGCATTCCAAGACCAAGCACATTCCCATCAAGTATCACTTCTTACGTGAACAAGTGCTTGAACAAAAGGTGAAGTTGGAGTATGTTCCCTCCAAAGAACAAGTTGCTGATATATTTACCAAACCTTTACCCAGGGAAGCGTTCGAATATCTCATACAAAAGCTGGGAGAAGTCTCTGCCATGCAAAATATTAGATCTACTTAAATACATAAGATTAAATTGGATATGCAGATTTCTTGTAGGACAGTTGCGTATATATGCAGGTTTATACACAGAAAACCGCATGCAGCATGATCTCAGGGGGAGCATGGTATTTTCGGTACAAATGATCTTGATCTATCCTTTTCCCTTGATGTCAAAGGGGGACAATATTGTTGAATGTATTTTAGGTCATGGTTGCCATCAAGTCCAAAGGGGGAGATTGTTGGCAATATGTTTCTTGTATCCTATTATATGATTGTCCTTCATGGCAACTCTCTGACAAAGGATGGAGATAATGACTGTATGAAGAACTAAGAAAACCATCAGTAGTTCTAGACAAGTAGAATATAATATTGAATGTACATTAATCGAAGCTCTGTATTTCATGGGGGAATTGATGTGAATATGGACGTGTGAATGTATCTGCACGGAGCCTGCACCTAGACCTGCCTATACCTACAGAGAGCTGCATAGGGGAAGAAGGCCATCAGATTGAAGATCTAGCCAGCCAGTGGTTGTAAGTCAATTATCTTGATGGAGGATAATTGAAATCCGTGATAATTAAGAAACCCTGTGAGGGGATTAATGGTGCTCTGTATATAGTTGGAGGAACCGATGTTAATATGGTCAACAGTGTATCCCAAACTGGTACACAGCGGATTTATATATATATTTGTTGAATATAAGACTGAATGTAAATTGAGATCAATGTTGCGGATTGATTGCGGTATGGTCTGTGCCTTTATTGAATTGAGCAAGTGTAATTGTGAATCCCTGCAACCAACATGGAAGTCGGTGACTGAATTATGTGAGTATAGGCCGTCGAACTCTCATTGGAACAACACTTCAGAATTACGAATGGAACCTGGAAGGAAAGTGGTGGATCATAACAAAAATAATTATGAACAGAACCTGGAATAGAAGGGTGGACCACAACAAAAGGAAGCGCAACGCAACCTAGAGTAGAAGGGTGGAACCACGAAGGAGGAATAGTAAAGGTAGTTTCTAGTTTTTATCGCACCACCTTTGCACAGTGAGTGGTATTTGAGGAGGGGGGAGCGATTCCATAGATTGATCAATGCGTGCCCTCAAGCGACTTTGGAAAGCTGTCTCCACTACGCACCATCATGCATTATTGTTCGTGCTTCTACGCCATGCGATATCCGTCTGATGGAACGAAGTGACGCGACGTGCTCTCAGCCGTTGGATGGGCATGCAGATTTGAAAAAGGTATGTTGCATTATTGTTCGTGCACCTTGGCCGAGCGATATCTGTCGGATCATTTGAAGCTGAGAAACGTGCTCTCCGCCGTCGGATGTGGAAGGTTGATAGCGCCGGGGAGGGGTTCTAATTTATATTAATTGGGACCTTTTTAAACTAAGGTTTGTGGGGTTAATAAAGGATGTTGAATATGTGAAGTTGGCGAAATATGAAACCTATGATGTAATTAATGTGGGTTAATATATGGGTTGATCTCACGAACACATAAACCCGGGGTCGATATATATATATATATATGCCTTGGGGAGTTCATAACTAAAGGGGGAATTGGATTAATATCTCAATCTCAGATTGAGATATTAAAAAGCCTTAGATTAATTAGTTTCCATACCAAGAAAATAGAACAATGAGAAGTTGTTTGGCGCTTGGGTAGACCCCGCTGGATTATCTATTTGATCTTGTCCAGGAATACCATCAACGGTTGAGTGGTTTTGACTCATGCTATTTATAAAGGATAAATCTATATAAGGAGAAGATGATGATAGTTCAATGTGTGCATGTCGAGGGGTGGTTAATGAAAAAATCACTTTAAGAGATATCTGCATGATTGAAGTCTGATAGATCTGAATCTATGATGCACCTGTGGATATGATGAAGGTTCAAGATCTCTAGATCTAGAAATGATGAATCTCTAGGAAGATCTGCAAAAGATATGATGAAGACCTGGCGCAAGTCTGATAAAGAAATTGAAGAAATTTGGTGGATCTGAGGGTTGAAGCCTTCAGTATGAAAGTAGAAGCTTTCTGCCAGTAAAAGTTGGTGTTAGAATCTGGGGATTGGAGCTCCCTTCCAGTAGTGACTGGAGAACGAGATAAGGTTGTAGCCTTCTACAGGTGGGTGCCTGTGTGCTGGTATAAGTCTGTGCCAGCAAAAAATTGTAAGAAGTTTTCTTTATAATAAATATTAAAGACAGAGATGACAACAGTGGTGGTTTTCTCCCAAATTGGGTTTCCACCTTAAATACTGGTGTTCATGTGTGTTGCTTATGTGTGATGGTTTATTATGTTATTACTGCACATGCTTACTGATTACTAAACATCGAATGAATGAATGATGCAATGATCTAAGTAAATAATTAAATGCATAATAAGATCTCTGGACATACAGGATATCCACATGTATATGCAAGTAGGAGTCAGTAAAGTAGCGTATGATTTTAAGAAAGAAAAAGTAAAAAATTTTCAATCAGCTCTAAATACCGATTCACCCCCCCCCCCCTTCCCCCTCTTAGTATTTTCCTTAACAAATATGGCTGCCAATATCTTCAAGTCTACAGTTAGTTGATCAGGACAAATGCTGCACAAATCCAGATCTATGCATAAAAAGACATTAAGCAGTGAAAATAAAGTTTTGCTCCATGCATCCAATAGACAAGACAAGAACAAAATTTTTAAAAGAATTTTTATATTAAGGGCACCTCAGAGGAAAACAAGAAAGGTGTTTCCAATTCTCCTCAATGGGATGGGTTCTTGAAAGTCCTCAGCGCTTTAGATCTAGCATTTGTCTCTCTTGTTGGTGTGGAAAACCTAGACAAACATAGAACTCAAAGGGAGCTCACAAAGTGAAAAATAGAAAATTTGACAATGATAATGGCTCAAAGTCATACCAAGAGCATAGATCCAAGGTGATCTAATAGGCAAAAAAAGGTGACAAATGAATGGGAAAACCCTTCTATTTATAACAAAATATTGGGTCATTCTAGATCTTGGTGCATGATTAAAATAATATTAACCAAATCTAGATCCACCTTTTATGGAATATTTTATTATATTTGTTGGAGGGAAAAGGTATTTGACTTGGGTCAACTCCCTTTATTTGTAAATAATAAATAAATAAATGATTTATTTATTATTTTAAGGAAGTGGTTGGATGATAATTAAATAAATAATTATTTATTTAATTATTTATAAATGATTTAGTCATATTTAACAAGGAATATTATTTAAATAAGATTTAAATAATTATTCCTAGAAAATAATAAGATAAATAAGGATTTATCTAATTAATTTCCTTGTTTTTGGTTAAATATGATCATGAATTTTAATTAATTTATTTTTTAATTAATTATTCCATGAGGAAAATCAAACAAATATAGATTTGTTTAATATTTCCCTTTGGGGTTTCCTGTTTAGGCCATAAACAACCTAATAAATGTGTTCTATTAAGTTATTTCACATAGTGAAAACAATTTTACTTAGGGTAAAATTGGTCTTACATGGTGTACTTGGGTCCATCTAATGATAATAGGTTAGATGACCAAAAAATGGTGTAACAGACAGAGCCCACTTTACGCAGCTATTCTGGCCATATAGTCATTTCATTTGATACGGTTTGAGTGTGCTGCCATTGACATAGCCAGGCATCATATCACTGCGAAGGGTGGCTAATCGAACAACTCCACCATCCGTGATTTCTTTAACTACATAGGGCCCTAGAAAGATTTGTCAAAACTTCCCTGGGTGTTTCGCAAACTTGCTATCGTACAGTAGCACTAATTCACCCTCTGCAAAGGTCTTTTGTCAAATATGTAGATCATGCCATGCGTTATCCCGAGTCTTCTAAACTTGTTGATGGAAATTAGCAATGAAGAAATCTTCCTGCAAAGCCACAAGTTGCGCTAACAATTCCTCCATGACATCAGGCTCCACCATATTCATAAAGGTTAAGATGCAATGGCTAGGAACAATGTATTCTATAGGCATAATGGCCTCTTTGCCATAAACCATCCGAAACGGTATTTTCCCTATCAACTTCTTACAGGTGGTTTGGTAGGCCCAAAGAACAGACGAGATACGCATGTCCCAGTTGTTGTGATTGGTGTTACAGACCTTAGTCAGTGCATGCTCCAAGACTTTATTAAAAGCTTCGACCGCTCCATTTTCTTGGGGATGAGATGAAGTGATTTTTGCATGATGGATCCAAAACTAATCTATCAAAGCCCGTATTGTTTCATTGACAAAGTGCATACCTCTATCGCTCATCAAGATTTTCGGACTTCCAAATCTGGTTAGAATATGCTCAAAAATGAAATGCACAGTGGTATGTACAGTGCAATCCTTAATCGATTGTGCTTTTTCCCACCCAGTTACATAATCAGTAGCAGCTATAATGTAACATGCACCTATCTTCTTTCCGGGTGGGTTGATAGGTCCTGCAAAATCGATGGCCCATTCGTCAAATGCTTACGGGGCCATTTGCGGTTGGAGGGGAATTTCATCCTTTCAGGATGGCCTTTCAGTTCATTAGCATGTATCACATGCCTTAAAATAATCATGAGAGTCAATATGCAAGGTAGGCCACCACAATCTAGCTCTCAAGATATTTTTCTTCTTTGCTTTCCTTGTGTAGTGACCTCCTGATACCCCGTCGTGGGCTTCTTCCAAGATAGCATGTCATTCATGCTCGAAAACATACCTTCGCAGCACTTCATCAATCCCCATCTTATATAGATGGCCTACGACAATGGTAAAGTCTAAAATGTGCGTTACCATCTCTTTCTTCTGTTTTACCAAATATTTGGTGGGTGTTATGCCTATAGTAAGGAACTAGATGATGTCGGCGAAGTGCACATCAATGACCTTAAGAGAAAATAGCTCTGCATCAGCAAATCTGTCTTCCAGGTTGGATGGTTCCTCATCAATATCAATTCAGGACTAGTGATCCAGCCCAACATTGAAATTCGCTGGCTTGAAATTGATCTCAAGTCATACTCCTGGAACAACAGTAGCCATCGGCAGATCCCCGCCTCCCAACATAGGCTTATTCACCAGGCACTTTAAAGTTGAATGATCTGTAAACATCTTGAAGTGTCCTTCTAACAGATAGTGTCGATACTTTTGTAATGCATAGACCATAGCCAAGCCCTCCTGTTCTGTGGTAGAGTAGTTGTGCTTTGTACCTGAGAGTTTCCACCTAGCAAATGCAACCAGGTGATTAATGTCCCCATCACCAGGATGCGTCAGGACTGCACCCAGGGCCATTCTTGATGCATCTACATGAATATGAAGTTCCCTCACCCAATCTGGGAAGATGATAATAGGCACATATATCATCTTATCCTCAAGAAACTCAAAGCTCTTCTGGCATTCATCATCCCAAAAAACACAACATCCTTCTTAAGCAGCTTTTCCATAGGCATTATGATCAACGCGTATCCATGAATAAACTTTTTGTAGTAGCCTATATGTCTAAGGATTGAACACAAATATTTATTAATTATAGGTACTGCCAGATTTATGATAACTGTGACTTTCGCAAGGTAAACCATCAACCCCTGTCAGCAAACTATATGCCCAAGAAAGATTCCGAAGGGTACGAAGAATATGCATTTTTTAATATTTAGGGAGATCTGGTGTTTTCTATAGGCATCCAACATCATGCACAAGTTTGAGATGTGCTTCTTAACCAAGCAGAAGACAGTGTAGTCATCAAAGTACACCTCCAAATACTTATGGATGAAATCTTGGAATACTGTGACTATTACTCATGGAACGATAGCAAGAGCATTCTTGAGTCTAAATGGCATAACTGTATACTGGAAGGATCCCCATTCAGTGGTAAGAATAGTCTTGTTGCAATATTTAAGTGTGATTCTAATATGATGGTACCCTGAGAACCCATCAGTGAATGAGTACGCTTCTTGCCCTCCTACGCTATCAAGGATTTTGTCTAAGAACGATGTAGAAAAGGGGTCATTGATAGAGGCATCATTCAATTTTCATAAGTCCACACAGATCCACATTTCTCCCTTCATATTTTTCTCTTGAACCACCATCAGACTCACACAGTCCAACTGTTCGACCGGTTCGATAATGCCTGCGATGAGAATTTTGTCAATTTTTTCCTTGAACTGTTGTTTATAGTTAGGGTTCAACTGATAAGGGCATTTCTTCACAGGGCATGCATCTAGTTTTAACGTGATTCACATGAACCTAATTAGGTCCCTTTAAGCTCTAAAATTTTCATCGCGAATAAGTCTTGATATTCTATGAGTAGCTTTGCAACTTTGCCCACTGTATCATCATCCTAGTAATCCCCAATTCTAGCCAAGTTACACTTCTCTTCTGTGCTAATGTTGACTTCTCGCAACTTTGGAGGGTTCGCAACATCGACAGTGTGTAGCGAGGGTCCCACAACTGCGTGCTCTCCCTCTAATTGTGGGCTAGAGACATTGCACGGATCTTCATCACATACTTTGATGGCTATATTGCGGCAGTTGACAATATCTTGCATTTCCATTTCCCATGTTGGTGTCCCAATCGCTATGGAAGGGCATGATTTATCAAATACGAATGGGTATATAGCTTGCAGAGCTTCGTCAAGCCCCTTTGTGCCCCATGTTAACCCAAATGTGCCTACAAATTCATACTTTAATGTTTCCCAGTGGCGATTGTGCTAATGTAGCTTCGCATCTAAGTACCATGTGGTGGGAATTGGTCCCAAGGCATGAATAAATAGGTGAACCCATTCTTTTATATTTCGGTCACACCACTTCTCCATCCAAGTGAGCAAATGTTCGCGAAGGTCCCCTGGCCCTAGGAATGTCTTTATGCACAAGTGAAATAGAGGTTTAAATCGCAGGACCATCATATCCTGACACTCTTGCTAGTCCTAGAATGCCCCCTTATGCATGTCCCATCACCTCAAAGGTGTTTCGCCCATCACTAAATTAAGGGCCCATAACCTTCGCTCTCTCAGAACCTCAGCTTCAAATGCTTGCAACAACTCCTTAATGCTACCAGATCCATCAAAGTAGGGCAGTTATCTTACATCAGAGGAGATGCATCGGAAGTCTTTGGTGACCCTATGACATCGCAACGCAGATACATCATGTAACCATTTCTACCAATTTTCCATCTCTCCATCGGAATCAGAGAAACATTCAATATTGTTTTCCCAACATAGTACACCATCGGCTATGGGATTGATCCAATCTTCATCCCACGCAGTTAACTTATAAATATGATCCGCATCTTCTTCTTCATGCATCGTCTCTGTATACCGTTATCCTTTTGTAGGTTCCAATGGTACTATCACCCGCATAACTTCATTTTCAAATACCATGCTTCTCTTCTTTAGGTTGATGGTACCTCCCATATCTATGGCCCAGTCCAATCGTAGGAGTGCAAGATAGGGGTCCACATCTTCTACAATCAAAATGACCTCAAAATCAACCTAGACCTTAAGTCCTGCAATATCTACCACGATCTTTGAAAACATTCCCAATGGTATGATCTTTTTATGATTGGCCATGTGCAACTGGATAATGGACCATTCCAACTTAGTTTCTCCCATTCGCTGCCAATTCTTCTTAGGTAGTACGTTCACATCTGAGGCTAGGTCCAAAATAACTTGATCCATCTCATAATCACTATTTTACGTGGTTAACGACATTTCCCTACCAGTGCACTTCTTCTGCTTGTAAAGTTTTTGCACATCCTTAACTTCCATGGGTGGGGTTGCTCTTTCTGCGAAGCTGTCTATCGAAGCTTGGAGGTTTTCTAAGGCCCTTTGGTTGCGCAGCAGCTTCATACATGCCTGCAAAAATGGTTTGACCTCATCATTTGCTTTGAGGTTCACAGGGTTTTGAGGAGTAGATGTCTCAGCCTTAGCAAAGTCTTGGCGAGCTGCAAAAAGGGTTTCCTTTTCCTTCTGTAAGTACAAGCCTTCTTGTTTGATGGCTTATTTTTGGATATGAGGCTTCACCTCAACTTTCTCTGCATCTCCCCCGGTGTCCATGCCATTGCGTGTTATGAAATTAACGGTTGGTCCTTCATCTTGAGGTTCTACCTTAACCATTTGTACATTCTTCATAGGTGTCTGCTGCTTTTCCTGCATCTTTGCGATCAGAATCAGACAGTCTTCAATTACATGGTCCATATGCCTGTAGTATCTAAAATATTTCATTGCAGGGTTTGAGAAGTCCCTCGCAAAGTGGTCTATCATCAGATCATAATTTCAGCAGTTCTTCTCATCATTCCCTACTGATCTGAAAAACCTGCACCATTGTTGTTTCAGTTCGGAGACATACGCACCTAGACAGGGGCAATGGTTAGTGTCATGGAGGCCGGCTACGCGACAATCATTGCACCACAATGCAGGTCCACTTTGTCCTAGGAGTAAAGGAATGGTTGCCCCCCACCTGTAGGTAGTCTGTTAGCAGTGGGCACTAATCCTTGGTATACCCAGATACCCTGCGTCATATGCACCATATGTCTAGACTAGCTTCTTTTCCTTGGTCCTTTTGCAGATTCTAAATCTCCATGTGCATCACCCCTAGTTTCTCTTGGATAGGCTGTACTCCCACCTGTGTATCATCTGTCAGTGCAACTTCCGACTTCATAGTAATTTCCAAGGCTTTTTCCTATGATTCAATAGCGTGCTGGCCCATAAGTACGCACATGTGAGGTAGTAACGTAGAAATGAACCCTTCGTTGTGTTGTCTGTCATCATATAGAAATTCCCCTCTCTGTTTACCTTCTTCAACCACTGGTCAACTTCCCACAAAGACTCAGAGGATCCCTACTTGAAGTCTTTTAGATCATTCACTATCTGAGAGTAGGATTTAGGCTTTTGGAACTATTGTTTTAGGGAATTCTTAACCTCTTGAATGGTTTCATTCGCATGCTGAGCTACGTATCCCATATACCAGTCAAGGGCTCTTCCTTCAAAGGTAAGGGATAACTGCGCCCTTTTCACAACATCATTTTCCACATTCTATGCAGTCCATACCAACTTTGGGACAAACCAGAACTGATCCATATCTTCACCCCTACACCCTTAAAGGTAGGTAGCTTCATGTACGAGGCCATCTCATCTTCTGGTGGTGGAGGTACGGGTGAGTTTTTAACCCTATACTGATTTGAAGGTGGTGCAGTTGGAGGGCTATGTGCAGTTGAATCCGTCACTGGATTGTAGAGAGATCTATCTCCTTCTTGATTAGTTTTGTAGTATTTTCCACTCCATCTTGTACCCTCACTCTGATCGGAGCTCATTCACTCTGTATGACTACACATAATTCTCTTTTCGCACAATAATATCTTAATCATTAATGGTAGGATTTTCAAAAAATTACCCTAGAAACGCTTGAAGAACCTTTGCTCTGCCTCTGAATAGGACATGAATTGATAGATTGCAAATTTCTTCACAAATCCTCCTAGAACACTATTCATCCAGTGATCTACCGTACAAGTGAAAGTGTTATCAATCTTCTCTTACTACTGGATCAACTCCTGAGTCCACTGCATAACCCGTTCATGCTTCCAGCACTTACGAAAATCTACGAGCCTTGCAAGCCACTCCTGAAGCTCGGTCGCAAATGTCACAAAGAAAATTTTGTATATATCTGACAAAATGTACTTATTATTCCACCTCTCTTCCATCAATCTTGTGCTGCAATTCTCTTTTATGACAAATTCCTGAACCTATTTTTCAAACCACTCTTCAATTTCTTTCTTCTCAGGTCTCCAATGTTCTCTTGGCATTACACAATCCCTCTGTCAAAATGCTCCCAGTCCCGGAAACGGAACCATTTTTTGGCTCAAGTGGTCCTGACCTAGGTTCAGAGGTTAAGGTTTGCTAACAAACCCCTATACTACTGGCCATTTTCGTAGTAACCTGCTTGTGCAGGCCAAATTATCACCCGAAGTAGTATGGGAGTTTGTTGGAAGTAGGTTTCGACACCCTGAGAGAGTGTAGGTAAGTCAAGAAGATCCTCATTCACAACCTATTAGGTTCACACCTGACAGATCTATTCACAGGGTAGTTAACACTATAATCACAATATAAGGAGCTATTATCATGCGCAGATCTAGTTAATAACTCCGCATCCACATTCGTATCAGTAGTTACCAGCACAATTTATCATAATGCATCATCAATATATTACAGTCATACCATAGACAGATTTGCAGCATAAACAGATAACCAATAGTATTCATAACAGATCCAATATTTTGCATCAATAATAATACATTATATCAGATAACACATAAATACTTCTACCATATCCGCATGTATTAGCATTCAAACCTGATACAATCTGACACAGTTTGAACACATAGCCAGCAGGGTCCACACACCACAGGACTCAGGATCTCCATGCACACATCCAACATTTACACTAAGGACCCAACAATAGATATAACAATTCATGCTTAGCATCAAACTTAATTCTTGCCAACCTTAAGACTCAAAATGTTAATCTATTTATATCGACTTAGCCTATGCTTCCAATGGTCTGCAAACCATGGTTTGCAAAGTCTTGGTCTACCCTTGACCCTTTAAAATGCATTTAGGGGTTTAACCCACCCCAAAACCCCTGTGTTAGACTAATTAAGACCAAAAATATACAAAATTGTACAAAATTCGCAGCTTTCAGGGGACCATGTTCCAACAAAATTCAACATTAATTTCTAATATTTTTTTATTTTTAATCAAAATAATAACTTTGGTAGATTGAATATAAAATAAAATGTTTTGTAATTAATTTTTGCATTATGGATATTCTAAAGAGATGAATTATTCATAATTAAAACATATAATTCAACAAACATAGAAATGACTCATAACTTCATGCAAGATAATACGGATGTGAAAAATATTTATTTGAAGTTAACATGAAAACATCCCTTACATAAAGTATCTTAGACATTTATCAAAAACCACTTATAGGTTCTAACACACCATCAGAATCTACATCTTCAGATGAATGACTGGATGCATATGAAGATGATAATATTGTTTTCTTTCAACAATTAGTGCCCCAAATGAGTCAACATGCATGCCCACCATTTCAGATTTCAAAAGTCTTCTAGATCTTTGACTTGGTCTAGCAGACTCCCATATAAACATTATTTCTTTTTGTAGAAACTTCTTCAAAATATCTATGGTCTTGAAGTGAAGAGTTTCTCTCTTTGTTAAATTTAAATCATAAACAAGTATGTCAACACCGTCCAAATTTAGTAGGTCTTGATGGCGATGATTTATATTTGTACACTATATTTTTCTCTTTCTTCCATTTTTTTAATCAAATACTACCTTTGGATTATACACATTATTTAATGGGTGGATTTTTGTGGCATACCAATGTACTTAAACAACTGCAATATATTCATTTTCTTTCATTACCATTATCACGTTGAAAACCTAGAATGGATAGCCAAGTGAATCTCCATATGCTAACAATGTTATCATGCAAACCTCCTTAAAATCATGCACAAAACTCTTGTAAAGGTCTTCCGTGCCTTCACGTTGTGCACATGATGTTCTAGAACCAATATATATTTCTCTTTTATCTATCTCTGGAGAATTAATGATACCTTGAGATTGTTGTTGTTCAATAATGTGTCTTTCCTCATGTTAATTTGGTATCCTCATTTATTGACCTTGAAATGATATCACTTTGATTGTTGAAAAAATAATCACACAAAACTTAATCAACAACATCAAATTACTCATATGTATATATAGCACATCTTTTACTTTATTTTAAGAAATAAAAATAATTTATATCTCTCTTATTCCATCGTGCAATATGGAGTTCAAAAACTAATTGTAATAACAATATATTTGATGCAAATATCAGATGATTTGGAGCAAACTTAAAAAATTCTAAACCTAATGCCGACCCCCATTTTGTAACAATTGAATACTTCTTCCCCCCTATAAGTGTTTTCCCATTAATTTTTTTGATGTTAAATTGATGCATTTAAGTTGTTCATTGCATTTATCTTGACGATGTGATCCCAGATTATACCTTTGCATGTCAATATTTTATTCCAATGCATGAAAAATAAGCTCTAGAATGTATCATTTCTTAATACACTGAATTAGTAATGGCAGGCTCCAAACATCCTTCCTCAATGTTACTGAAAAATTACTGAACATATCATCAATATGGTCATGAGTGTCACCAAGAATAAGGAAACCAATGTTTACGTTTTTAAAAATTCCCAATTCAACAAGCATGTTTAAATATCCAAAACACCTTGATTTTTGTTTTCATGACCCGTTTTTTCTAATTGCAGATAAAAAAATCAGGAAGAATACCAGAAAAAAGAGAAACGAGATCATGGATTATTGTTATGGTCATATTTGGAGTTGTGAAGTAAACCATTGGAAAAAATTTCACATTAAAGACCATGCAGCCAACCATGTGAAAGTGAATACAATTTTCCGAATGTAATTGTTTTGGTATGCAAACAAAATGTGGCAGAAGTGTTTTCTTTTGGTCCATACCATCAATCATCAAACCCAAATATTTATTTCTATTATCACCAAAACTTATTTCGACTCTTATACAATTTCTCCTTTCACTTGCTTGTTGATTATTATGCTCTTGATGTCTTTGACAATAGAGTTTGGAAATAAAATAAAAGAAGCCTATTAATAAATGTATTTTCATACTTGATAACTATCGAATTTTGAAAAATAATATTATGAATGCATACCTATTTCTTCCTCTTGATAGTTGTGTATTTTTTATTTAAGAGAAGAACATGTACAACAAACCTCCATCCTTGTCTTCTTAGGAATACTAACATTGTTGAATTTGTTCTTCCATATCCTTGAAAAATATGAATATATAATAAAATTACCATCCCCTTAAGAACCTTCTGCATCTTGTTTGTATAAGTTGTATATTTCTCGTCTTGAGAAATTCTATGGAATATATATTGTGTCTTTCTTTTTCATACACTCTCCATGATTTGAAAAGAAGTATTTCGCCCATGACATTGGACTATTTTCTAATGGCCCAACCTCTCGTGTATAACATACTTCTAAATAAAATGTGGGATATTTTTCCAATCTTTCTTGGATTCTTGAAAAATGAAAATTACCAATTGAATGCAACATTTCGAAAGCCTTTCTACAAAGTAATGCATTCTTGATATGATAATCATAACCTCCTAGTGTAGATTGTATGCAACCCAATTAATATGAATTTTGCATGCTTTTATTCATTTAGAAATATCTCTTCCTTTTCTCCAAAATTAACTTGAAATCCATATTTTTTAAGAAATCCTTTCAAAAAATTTCACTTCAAATCATATCACTGATAGAAATTCTTATTATGAGATATTTTATCCTAAGCCTTGTATAGCTGAAATATTTTAGATTGATACGTCTACTCCTACTCCTAGATAAAATATTTTCTTGGAACGTCTCCATAATTTCATGATATTCTATAGAAAGTTTTTCATCATCATTAGGATGAATATTATCCTCACTATGATCATGATGAACATAGTTAGGAAATTGATCACCATCATTTCTTGGAATATATTCATTATCATCCTCACTTCGAGAAAATTATTCACTACCATCATCTACGCTTTTTAAATTCTCACTCGGATCAAATTATTCATGATATTCATCCATGCTTTTGAAATATTCCCTTGAAGGATTCAATTCTTCATCACCATGAGTGCGTTTGAAACACTAACTTGGAGAAAAAACATTATTCAAAATTTTTACTCTAAAATTATCATTTGCAAGAAACTCTTCATCCTCCCCTTCATAACTAGTGATCTCATATTCCTTAGGATTAGGATTAAGTGGAAAATATGACTCTATATTCATAGTAAAAATATGATTTGCAGGAAATTCTTCATCCTCCCCTTCATATGTTTTGGTCCCATAATAGTTAGGATTAGGAGTAGGTGGAAACTATGAATTTGTATTTAATGGAAATTATTCATCCTCGCCTTTGTCAATGGTGCTCTCATAATCCTTAGGATTAGGAATGTTAGGGCCCTATAATAATAGGGTTCATAATTTTTGAATTTACTATGATTATTCTTGTAAATATGTACATACATTTCTTTCTACAAGTGTTTTCCCATATTTTGAAAATAATAAAAAATGAAAAGAGGGTAAAAGTCCTAAAATAAAGATCAAAGGACTTGAAAAGAAAAGACCAAAAAGAATAAAAAATGGACCCCAAAATATAAAAAGAGATAAGAATAAGACATTAAAGTGAGAAAATCAAAATGCCGCTACTATTTACTTTTACTGCAGAAATAATGATTATGTGCAGGCTGTCCAAATTGCCATAATCCATGATGAGTTAAATAATTTAATCTTAACTTTTCATGTTTTAAATTTCATATTTTAGATAGCGAATAAAGATATGTCAAAATTTTTGAACTTGAAAAATTAGTAGATAGTTAGAGAATAAATGAGGAGCTCAACAGTTTAATATGAGCCCTCAGATGAAATAAGGTTAGAATTAGATAGTTTGTGCTTTAAAAGAAAAAAGATTTAGGGTTGCAAGCTTAAATTCACCCATGAAAATGAAGTAAAAAATGTTATAATAATGATCGTTAGGTAGAAAGTAGTTGTGAAGGGCATGTAATAAAACATCATCAAGAAAATTACTAATTTCCCCTCCCGAACAATGTTCCAGTATTCAAAACCTTCAGTTAAAGAGGTTCAGAGCATTTCTCTGACTTTTGTTGGGACCGGACCCATTTCTTAATGACTAATTGGTAAAAGTACTGCATTCCCTTCATAAAATTCCATTTCCTCAACATATTCACCCTTACCAAAAAATACAGTCCCTTTTCCTAATTAAAACACCTTTTTTTCTTAGAGAAAGTAAAAACCCCCCATAATTAATTTCATTTCATCCAAAAACACTCAAAAAACCCATAAAATATAATTCATCCTAAGTTTAAGTGTAAATATTTAAATGGGACAATCATTGTGCTCAAAAGCTTATATTAAACTTTACTTAGTTTATTTGTGTGCATTCTGATCATTCATCTCATATTAAATCTAACATAATGTAATAATTCCTTTATAAAAACCCCTTCCAGTATATGTAATAATTCCTTTATAAAAACCCCTTCCTGTATATATATTAATTCGTTTATTATAAATGTCCCAAAACCCATTATTTTAAAGTTTAACATATGGTCTAAATATCCACGTGATATATTTACCCCACCCATTCCCCAAAGGTTAAACACATTATATAAACTCGCCTTCATAAAACATATGTAAACCGTTTTTTTCTATGTAAATACCATCCTGGATATCATATTAACACATTGGTTTTACACTTAAAACTATGTTTTAAACATTAAAATTAACCCTGTCGCATAACAAAAAGCCTGGGCCCCACGCTCATTTGTATAGAAACTCCATCAACTGATCACCGTCGTTCGCACACCTATCTACAGATTTGATGACCCAAATGCGATATCGCATTTCTAAAATTGCAAAAGTTAATCATTTTCATATTTGAAAAATAGGCTATTTCACTATACTCTATCCCCTCCATGTGACACTTCATAATTGGATAGTATTTGATTCAATTAAACTGCTTACTTCCTAGAGCCTATGCGATAACCATTAGTGGTATTTCTCCCCCTAGTGCCAAAACTACTCGTCTTATGATTTGACCACCATTAAATTCTCATCCTATTTAATCTAAAAACATTATAAAACTTCATATGCACGCAGTTAAGCCCTCTCTGTATTCTTTTTCTATGTTTAAGCTTTCCCGATGGAAAAAACACTCTCTGTACACCATTTTCACGCCAAAGAACTAGAAAAGTCATTGAAAATTGCTGCCAAGGTCGTTGGAAACCCCGATTTTACCTCCAAAGTCTTCCACAGCCATCAGAAAGCCTATATGACGCCTTAGAAAGCATTTAAAGACTAAATACTCGCACAAACATGTATTCTTCGAAGAAAAGAAACCTCTCTGTCATTTAAAAAAGAGTTTTCTAAGAAATTCTAACCAAATAAAGACTATTTTGCCCATAGAAAAACCTATATTTGCCTACAAAGAAAGAATTTGTTGTAAAACTCTGATAAAACCCCAGATTTTGGTACTATATCTGGTTTTAAAAAAAAATTGAAGTAATTTTAACCTTTTATAGACTTCTAAGACTTTGTAATTAGCTAGAGAAACCCTTTTGCAAATAATCACAATCCTTTTGTGCCTGATTTGAACTATTTTTCGCCCAAGTTATCGAAAAAAGCTGAGAATCCCTTGTTTACCATTTCCTAAACCTGAAAAGAGTTTGAAGATCAATTTATAACCAAATTGAAAGGTTTAAACCGAAAAGAAAGCCAATTTGTTCCTATTTTTATTCAATAGACCTATATTAAAAGCCAAAAAAACCTTCTGTAAATAGTTTAAGCTTACAGAAGGGTACAAAAAGTCTAAATACAGAGTTTCAAACATCTAGAAGGTCTAAAATGTCAAAACCAAACCCAACAATGCCTTCCAAAACCACTATTGTTGTAAATCCCCTACAACTTGTTGTTGTAGATGTGAATCATACACTTGTAGCAGATATTGATTACAAAATAGCTCATCTAGTGATAGAATTTAATCTTCTAGACCTCCACTACTGGAGTCTTGAAAAATAATTAGATCAGGGAGATGAAGTTGAGATTTGGGAGTCAAATCTACCAAAGTATGTAGTTCCACATACTCATCAATGTCGAGAATTCATCAGGCTGTGTCAATCATATTATTTACCTCAACAAAGAGACATGGTTAATTTTAATAAATAAATATTGTTTACCATTAATGCAGAGTCTATTAACCTAATTCTTAAGCTCAAACTAGATCCCAATGCAACTCCCTTATCCATAGAAGCACTCATAAAGCTTTACATTAATCTAGACTTTCCTAAAAAATTTCTGATTTTCCAAAATTTCATGCCTGCCTATGTTGAAATCCAAAAACTAAACCCTCCTTATTTTACTTCCAATTTTTTTGAAGGGTCAAGGCATGTCAGCTCTATGTTATCCTTCATCATAGGTTATTTTACTGATGAACATACAGATGAGTCAATTCTAGATTTTATATCCACTTCTATCCCAGGTCAACCTCCTTCTATTATCTATAATTATGCTGAATATATAGCTAATAATATCCATGACCGGCTTATGAAATTTCCCACAAAAGGAGTTTTCAGATATTCATCTTTTCTCTTTCACATGTCTCTTTACCTTCAAGGAGATAAGTTCCCTATAAACCTTCAAAAATTGGATGTAGAAGGGAATCCTATAGCAGTCATATTTTGGACATCTTTAATCAGGAAAGAATCAATAGAATTCACTTATGTGGATTTTATACACTCTTTTGTTCATCTGTTGATAAAAATCTTGACAAACAATGTACAACCAAGAATCCATGATGAGATAAAGAAAGTATTACAACTTTCAGAACAAATTAAAACCGGAGATCGGTACCTTTACCAAAATCATACAGAGATTAGAGTTTTTCGGTCCAATCTTTTACCTTATAAACAACCTAAGTATGTACCAATGAGAGTGTTTTCCTTGGAGTACATCATGAAAATACGAAATTCAGATTCTATCAAATTCTTAGCTGCCAGGAAGTAGACTCAATTCAAGTTGAAGAATCAGGTACGACCATTCATTTGCAATCACAGGGATGCAGGTACAGAGGCAACAAAATAGTTTCTGGAATATAGGTTTGAAGAAAGTTTCTTATGGAATTATGATCCTCAGGAAATTATAGGTAAAATAAGGGTAAAATGAAATTTGATGGCTTATATACATGATAAAAGGCCAGAGATTGAAAAGTTTGCTAATCAAGCAGAGTGGCTAGAAAATACTTTGATAGAAGAAGTTAAACAGGGTGATGCTAGTCACACCTTGAAAACTATGAATCAAGAAGATAAAGCTACTAAGAGAGTTAGAGAAGAAGGTACCTACACTGCTGAAACAAAAACTGAGACTAGGTTTAAACTTAGATATAATAAAAAGCCTAATCTCAATCCAGAGAAGAAGGAAAAAGAGAAAATTGAGATTTTAGAAGAAGAAAACAGAAATAAAAACATAGATGTTGCTACATTCATTATAAATTAGTAGGAAAAGGATACTTCAGACACACAGGTAGTTGAGAAACAACAAAATATGGAAGCATCCTCCTCACAAAAAGTAGATGATAAAGATATTGATATCAGAGAGAAATATAATGGGATAAAAGCCAAGAATGAAGAAATCAAGAATGAAATTTATTCTCAGTATTTACAACAAACTCTAGGAACCCAAAATAGACTTCTGTCAGCTTTTGATTATTCAAACAAGAAGTTTATTATGTCAGTACTTCAACCAATAGTTAATAAACACCAAAAAACACCATATTACTATAAAGTTGACCTTCAAGTACCTGTTGATAGCATTCATCCATTAGATCAAATTCAATTTCATAAACAAACTTCTGAGATGCTTTATTCTACTATGAATACAAAGGAAATAAGTTCCCAAAAACTCCAGAACATAGTAACAAATATGAGAGACAAAATGAAAGTTAAAAAGGATTCCTCATATGCTAAAGACCTTAGAATTAATTCTTTATAGGAATTGGTAATTCGAGTAGGATATGACCCTGCCAATGTGAAAGGTACAGAAGAATTGGTGAAGAAAAAAAATGTTTTCATTGAAACACATAGAAAACAACTCAAGATTGCACTAACAAAACCTCCATAAACCAAGGAAATTGTGCAAGAGGCAAGCCAAAAGGATGATATGATCAACTTGATTTTAAAATTGACGGCACAGATTAAAGAGATGGAAATCCAAATGGGTAAGATTATCCATGAAAGAGAAACTGAAAAAACACAAGATGTTCCTACAGTAATTCCCATGGCAACTATAGCTGTCTGTTCAACACTAGCAGAGGAATTGGCACCAAAAGTACCACTGGCCACAGATGTACCAGTGACATATTCTACTACTTTAGCTATAGAATCATCTACATCAACAGTGCAACCAACAGATGAAGCCACTAAGCTCATCAAATTCATGGAGGAAATGCCACTTCAAACCAATGAAATAAATAGGTTGAAGAAAATGATTGAGAATCTAGAAGATACAAAGAAGCTGGCCCAAATTAATGCCAAAACTTAGGAAAAAATGGCTAACAGGTTGAATGTTGAGTTGAATAATTTACAAAAGGATTTAACATTAAAGAAACTATGTCCTATGTGAAGAATCAATTATGGAACAAAACCATTGAATCCATAAATGATGTGTGGCCATCAATACAAGTAATTTATGAGCAAAAATATTTACTAAAGGAAGCTCAAGAGGAGATTCAGAAATGAAAGGATGAACTAGGTTCCAAACCTAAAGAGGCCCTAGAAATAATCAAATTTATCAACAGTAAGAACAAACAAGAATTGGATGAGATAGAAATTACTGATAGAAAAGAGACAATTGTTGAAATAAGAAAAGTAATATCAAAGAAAAATTTGATGAAGCGGCTAGAAGAAAAGTGTGGAAACATGAATATAGACATAACTAAATTTATCGTTAAATTTGAGATCTTAAGGCAAAAAGGTTTGCAAAATATTCTTGTTTTTAATGATAAACTTGTGCCACAAGAAGACTACAAAAAGAAGTTCAGATATCATGCAAAAGAGAAGGTAAATAAAATATAAGGACAAGGAATTCCTATAGGTAAGGTTCTACATAAAAGCTCTGAAGACTTGTTTTATCTACAACATGAGATAAAACACTTATTTGTATTCAAACCAACATTTGATAGATACACAGAGGCAGATGATAAATTTAGGAAGTTGAAAAAGATCAAAATTCTCGATGAAGAATTTTGGGAAAAACTCACTAACTTATTGTAAAAGTCAAATTGTAGTGAAGAGGATAAAAATACAGTTTTTGTTTTTACACAGTGAAAATAGTGTTTACAACAGTATCAGATCAGAAGATAACACTTCAAAATAGATTAAAATATATTTTTTAGTGTTAGAGACAACAAGGTAGCTAGCTGCACCCGATCCAAACCAACATTTCTATTTTATTTGGATAAATAGGACAACTTGCTAGTTGTTAAACAGTTGTCACTATATTTTTGTAAAAGATATTTTATTTCCTTAGAAAAGTCCTACGACTATTGTAGGATATTTTGTAAACATTTTTGTATAGATAATTCATCTTTTGAATTATTATTGTGGAATAAATTTCCGAAGATTTCTATAGTCAATATTTTTGTACCTGAAGGATTGTTTTTAGCAAGTTTAAGTAGCAGGCTGGATCAAATCATAAAGCATCATATTTTAGGATTCATGTGATGAGACATTGAAGTGAAGTACTTTCTACCATATTTGTTTAAATTCTTATGTTTTACATGCATCCATATATGTGTTTTAAATTTGAATGATAAATCAGTAATATTATTACAGGATTTGTTAAAATCACCCTGTCTTTAACTATTTATCATTTCTATGTTTTTTGTTGATTTCCAAAGTAGGGAACCCTTAATTGCTCCCTCTTTCAAATGACCTATGTCTTCTCCTTCCTTTTCTGGAACAAAGAACGCTTGATTACTCTTTATCCCGATTAAACCAGTTCACCAATTAGCCTTCCAAGATCTTCAATGGCTTCTCTATCTTGCCCTGAAAATATTTGACTTTTTGACCTTGATCCTAGTCCTGTTTTCTTGAAATTTGAATCCTTTTCCGAATGTACAAACATATCTATCACTATCCATATCATTAAGCGATTTTTCCTCACCAACCAAACCAAATCTAAAAACCAAATTTCCCTACATAACTAGCCTAAAATCATATTTAAAAAAAAAGTTAAATCTTATATAGAGAGCCCTCTCTAAATAATAGGAAGGCTAGATGCTAGAGTTTAAAAGTTGGTATGTGGTTACCTCTAACGTTCTTTGAACTTTAAATCAAAATCTCACAACTTAATAATTATTAGAGTGATAACAAGGACTAAGTGGAAAATTTGACTCGAGAACCTCTTCACCCCCCCTTCATTAGTGGTTCTCTCATAATCCTTTGGATTAGGGCTAAGTGGAAAATTTGACTCTTGAAATTATTCATCCCCCCCATCATCAGTGGTGTTCTCGTAATCCTTAGCATTACAAATAAGTGGAAATTTTAACTCCCTATTCAATGGACCCCGCAACCCAGTTGAGCACTGAAGGCCTGCGGACCGGCCTTCGGTCCCTAAATTAAATTAAAAAAATATTATTAAAAAAATTATATTATATTTAAAAATATATATATATTTAATTTTTAATTTACATTTAATTTGTTTGAAAATATTTTTAATTTTTAATTTTATTTTTAATTAATTAGAAAAAAAGAAAAATATATTGTTTAAAAAAAATTATTAGTTTTTTTAAAGTTAAATTTATATTGTTTTAATTTTTAAATTTTAATTTCAATTTATATTATTTAAAAAATATATATATTGTTAAACTAAAAAAAATAATTAATTAAGATATGTGCTTTTTTAATTAATATATATATATATATATATATAGAGAGAGAGAGAGAGAGAGAGAGAGAGAGAGAGAGAATATGACAATAAAGAAGGTATCTGTGAATGTTTCTCGAAGAAGGGCAACAATTACATCATCTAAAGTTGCAGCTCAATGTCCCATGAATGTTGGTGGACATACTTGAACTAAGAAACATCGTAAAAATCGAGCAACTCACCAATAAACACACAAGATTATTTCAGAAAGGGGGAATGGATGAGAAATAAAATAAAACAAATTTTACATGGCATGTTAAAGATAGTCAACGTGATGAAGGTATACATATCGATCTATATTGTGGTATGACTAAATTTGGTGAACCATATGAGGTGATGGGAAGAGCACGAGACAAACTTTTGGTGTCAAATGCAGGTATTGTTTATGTTCTTACAAAAATTTCCAGGACACATGTAATAGTTAGATATCATCTCTCAAAGGTCAAATATGACACATTTTAAGAATCTGTACAGTTGTGTGATGAATTCACAAGAAAAATTGCAAACAAATTTGTAAGTATTCTTATTTATATTTATGTGTTATGCATTATTGTAAGGGTCATTATAAATTTTATAAATTATTAATCATTGACATATTGTATTTTGTTTGGTATGAGTTTCTTGAGAGTATTTCAATCATGTTGGACGGTATTTATTATCTGGAGTCGAATATTATGAATGTCATCAACATTTTCCACATAAAGACAGAAGAAGAAAGAAGGAAGAAAAGAAAAATAACTAATGGCATTACAATAGTACATACAAGGCATCAACAAACAATTACCATGGGTCAGTCTAGTAAAGATAAACATATTTCTTTTGAAGATGTGGACGTTGAAGCTGAAGTTGAAGATGAAACATATGTTACCATTAGTGATGAGGATATTAGAATTGTTGTTAAAAAGGAGAAATGAAATAAAACACCAAAAAAAAAATGGCCATGTGTGTCTCTCTTCCAATTGATGACGAGGAGATTGTTTATCTAGAAGAAGATATGTTAACTGGTAAAAAGAAGAAATAAAAATTTGGTAAATCTGTAAAAATAACTGGCAATAGTGAAGATCAATGTGAAAGCTCTAAAGGCAACAGAGAAATCATAACACTAGGTGTGGATTTGGAGGATGGAATTATTAAGATAAAAAAAATGTGATTTGAAATCGCTTGATGAAGAATAAATTAATTGATGGTGGAAAAACATTTCAAATAAATGTGATCCAATTCTATTTTCCCAAATGCAGGAAAATCTCAATAACAAATTAGAAAGGCACATAATTTGAAAAACTTGTTCAGGTAAAATCCATATGCACATGTGGTGGATTATGTGGTTCTTGTTGATCGAAATAAAATTCCCAACAAAGAGGCATTTAAGTGGAGACATTGCTTTTAATACAAATATTATGTAATTGAAGGTAACCATTCCACACATGGTAAAAGATAAATGATTCAAAAATATCCAAATAATTAACTTTTTGAAGCAGTGAGATGCATCATTTATGATGGTTTAATAGAAACATAAGAAAAGTTAATGGCATCCGATGATAATGTAGATAATGATTATAAAATTTCTATGACTTTCATCGAAAGGTTCAAATTTATAAACAATGAATTTGTATAAAAATATGATGGGTGTTGAGTCATGGAAAATGTATGTTTTTATCCTCATATTAGCTTAATTAATTGTTTACTTTTATGTATTCTTCTTTATTTTTGGGAAGAATCTAGAAGAAAAGATTCTGAAAGATGAATAACATCAATTGTCAACAAATTATATTATTTTAGCATAAAAATTAATTTTTTCTTGCCTTTATGTGTAGAAATTAGATTTGGAAAATTGTTGTTCAAACGATGGAAGAACACCGACCAAATAAAGAAAAAGATCATTTCTTGATCGCACAAGCTAGCAGAATAAAAGGAGAATAAAGCTAATTCTATAGTGAAAATCTGATTAATAGTTGTGAAATCCTTAGGATTTCCTGATCCTAAGGATTCGATATCATCTATTAGTTTACCATTTGGTTATATAAGGCTGATAGGTGAGGAACAAGAGGGGTTAGTTTCTGAGTTGTAACTTTCATTTTTGACATCATTATTTATATTGAAGGCAGAGTATTTTCACTACGGTGATGTTGTATCTTTATTACTGTGATTAATGAGAAAAATCATGCTTTCTTCATAATCATATTTTGAGTATTCTCATCAGTAGCTTCTGGAGGCTTTGGGCCCAGTCACTAGGAGACTTGCTTCTTATTTTGTGCCATAATAATTTCTTTCATCTCTGCAATTGTTAATTGTTGTATCTTATCATTTCTATTGTTTTGTGATCTTAGAATTCGTTTGTGTAGTTTACCTTTACCGTTTGAGATAAATCTTAGCTAATGTTACCCTTGCAGTTGCATATGATTCATTAATGAATTGTTCAGATTAACATCACATTTGATTGTTGTTCCTTTTGAGTGATGTTATGATAGATATCTGATGATTGATTAGTGTTATTCTCAATTAAACGATTGAATAGTTAATTGTTGTTCATTTACTGTAATTTCCCTTTTCAGTAGATAATCGTTGGTATCAAGTAGTAATTATTTAAGTGTGATTCCTTCAATTCATTAGTTTAGATTTAGTTTCTTTACAATTCAGTTCCAAGTAGATAAATATTTATGGTCTGTAAATTCTTTAAGGTTGTTTTGAATTTTTTCAGATTGAACTTCGAGAATTATATATTAATTATTGCAATGATTTATAGTCATTTACTCCTAAAAAAATTTAGATTTCACTCTACATAAAAAGTGCCAACACACTTGAAATAAGCAGATGAATCGCTCTTTGATAATTAATGTGGGTATAATATTGATTTTCATAGTCATCTTAGTTTACCAACATTTTTGCGCCATTGTGGGGGAGAGTGTTAAAGACTAATTTATTTTTTTATTTTTTTGAATTTTATTGCTGCGAGAGGCTTGGGTATTGAAAAAGAGAGATAAGAACCTACATACCAATAAGTAAACCACTTTCTTAAGAACCTTCTTTCTAGCATATGCATACAGAGCAGGTACGAATAGATGTTTTTATGAATGACTAGGAAGAAAACATTAGAAATTGATCAAAATCCACAACCTAAATACACCAAACCTAAGGGGTCGATGACCCTTGGAGGATCAACCTTTATAGATGAAATCATAAGAAAAATAGAATCTCAGATGCCAGTGAAACCCCAAACCATATCTGGAAAAAACTCTATTGCAATCCCTCAAGTAGCGGGCTCACCATCTGCAACTCACGCCGAGATCCATAACAAAACCAAAGGGTCTGAAAAAAGCTTTTGAGTTACATAAAATTTTCATTTTGACCCTTCACAAGAGGGATGTCCGCGCAACCTACAAGAAGGAGAGGGAGAAACTAGTGGTGTTGTAGGAGAAACTCTATAGTCACCAGAACCTGGATCTCCTAAGATCTCGGTTGAAGAAAAGATACTTGGTATCCTAGATCAAGGAATTGTTATAAGACCTCTTCCAAATATGTCTACCTATCCTACCCAAATAATCTTTCCAAATGAGGAGATTCTTGAAGGTTATTGGAACATCTTTGACTAGATGGTGCATAATAAGCCTTTGGGACAGTCATCGAAGTTGGAGTATCCCATCATCAACCCAGTTTCTAATGCCCCGGTGAAAACCCATTCCTTTACAAAGCATTTCTAGTTTCCTTGGTTTAAACTAGGAAGATCATGAAGCTTCCCTATTTGAATTTAACGTTTTATGTAGGGGATATGATTATACCACTGACCGCCTAAAGATACAAAATTTTCGCTCTACATTAAAGGAAGAAACTTTGTGATGGTTTATGGTGCTTGGTGGAGGAAATATTAACTCTTGGGATCAAATAAAAACATATTTTCTCAGTAAATATAAAGATTACTGTCAGAATACAGATTTGAAATACGAAATATTTAATATGAACACAAAATATAATGAAACTGTAGAAGAATATGTTGAATGCTTTCAACACAATTTACAACCATTTACTTATGATTCATTATCCAAAGATGTTTTAAAAGTAAAAATGATAAAAGCGTTGAAGGATGAATGGATAAAAACATTAAATCTAATGGGAAAAGGAGATATTTATCAGGAAAATTATGATGAAATTTTTCAGGTGTGTATCAGGTTCTTTGGAGGAAGTACATGCATCAGGCCAAATGTACGAGATACTATCATCAGAAATAATAAATTTGTTGATGGTGGCGTAACTCAGACTGAAATTAGCAATCTCTTAAAAGATTTTAAAACTGATGTGTTGGGCACCCTCAGAATATAGTTGGACATCTTATAAGACAAACAGAACAAGCTATAGCAGAACAAAATTTATCCATTTTCTGCCTACGATGTCGAAGAAACATGGTCAAAGGGAATGTCTATTGAACATGGTCTAGACATATGCCATCTCCACTAAGAATCATGCCACCGTGCAGTGCCCATCACTTCTAGGAGTAAAAGAAGTTTTTAAAGAGGCAGAAGAAGGTATATAACCACTATACTTAATGAACCAATGTAGATAGCGGCAATCCTAACCCATAGGTATATGACAATACCCTTCCCTATTCTTTCCTTCTCAACCATTTAATCAACAACAGAGTTCAGGAATAGTATGGCAAGGCCAATCACCTTTTAATACTTGGTAGTACCAATCATTTCCAATGTCACCTTGGCCAAACCAGCCTTTTGCAAGCACTAGCTCACCAAATTCTCCTTTTTATACTCCTTTATGGAAAAACAATCCATACCCATGCCAGTGGCCTACCTCCACATCACAAAATCAAAATTGGTACTTAAATTGGTAGTGACCTCTGGGGATAAATAATCCACCTATGGCGACAGGTCATCAACCTCAACTGACATTACCATCTCTGTTTCAATTGTAGTAAAATCCTCAGCCTCTTATTCCTCCCCAACTACCAGCTCAACCAAACCCAAATCCTAATAACAGACTAGTTCATCTAATACATATTGTTGAAAATTTAGATCCTTAAATAAAACAAATGGAGTGTAGTGAACTTTGGTTGAGATCTGGACAAATTATTACCCTTGATGAAAATAAAAAACAACAATAATATGAGACAGAAACACCTCCCATAGCTAAACCGTCAACTATGGCTGGCATAGAAACAAAATAGGGAGAAGCCACAATTGAGTAGCAAGATCCAAAAAAACATATAATCACTTCTCCTTCATTCCCTGAAAGATTAATAATACCCAAACCCATCATTTATCCAAACTTTGATCTCTTGGGGAACTCAAAAATTCATGTATTAAAATTTCTCTCCTCTAGGCTCTTCAAGACATTCCTATTTATGCAAAAACAATTAAAGAACTATGTGTCAAAAATCCTACAAGGAAACCAAAAACTTCACCAACCTTCCATGTTGTGGGGAATTTATCTGATCTACTCCTAGGTAGGGAAACACTAGTAAAATATGAGGATCTAGGGAATCCCATAGTTACCATTCAAATATATGGCCGCTCTATTCTAAATACACTAGCCGATATAGGTGCATCGATTAACATTCTAATGGTTGAAACCAGTGAGGCACTCGGTATCATCGCTCTGGAACCAACCACTACTTTGCTATAAATTACTGGTCATTTTGTTATTAAACCCAAGGGGATTATACAAGATGTTATTGTTTTTTTTGACTCATGGGAGTACCCAATGGATTTTCTAGTTATAAACCCAAGAAGTCGATTAGACAGACATCCTTTAATTATGGGTCGGCCTTGGTTAGCAACAACTGATGTTTATATAGGCTATCATTCTGGTAGCATGACCATTACAAAAGGAAATGTTGTCAAAAGCCTTGTTTTTTATCCCCTTGCTAAGCCAAGGATGCCCATCTTGAAGAATCATAAACATCCACCTACATACATGGAAGAAAACATATGTTCAGCTCTTACAGTAGCAGAAGTGCTTGAGTTCAAGAATCAGACTTAAGATGATAAAATTAATAATTTTATTTATAAATCTACTACTGTGAACAATGTGAAATGCCAAATATGGAAGGTGATTATTTACAATGAAGCCCATGAAGATCCTTTGGAAGATGTCAATGATCAGCATATACCAACAACTTCTCTTCATAACAGCAAGCTTGTTGAGATTGAACTGGGAAAGATTTTGAATATTAATGATAATTTGGATAGTGATCAACAAAAAAAGCTTATCAAGTTTCTACAAAAATATAAAGGGGATTTTTCCTGGGACTATCCAGACATCAAGGGAATAGAACCTCAATTATTTATACACCACATCTACATTGAAAAATATGCCCATCCTATCAAGAAACTGCAACAAATATTGAATCCGCATCTCAAGGATATCGTAAAGGAATAATTTCAGAATTTTCTAGATGTGAATTTGATTTATCCTATTTTGGATAGTGAGCATTCTCACCGCTAGTAGTTGTTCCCAAAAAAAATGAGAAGTGGCAGATCTCTGTGGACTATAGGGAATTAAACAAGGCCACAAAAAAATACCACTTCCCTCTTCCATTTTTTGATAAAGCTCTTGATACCCTGGCAGGAAAATGATTCTCTTACTTTATTTATGGCTTCAACAGCTACAACCAATCCAAATTTCCTCTGAAGACTGAGACAAAACTACCTTTTCCTAACCCTAGGGTACATTCTTCTATAGAGTGTTAAATTTTTGTTTATGCAACACACTGTCTACATTTCAGAGGGCCATACTCAGTACTTTCTTTGATATGATAAATGAGAGACTTGAATTTTACATGGATGACTTTACCTCGTATGTGAATGATTTCTAACAATTGCTACAAACCCTAGAGAAAGTTCTGGAATGATGCATCACTACTAGGCTATGCTCAAGCAACGAGAAATTAAACATGATGATGAAAGAAGGCATAATCCTAGGAAACTACATATCTATGGCTAGAATATAGTTAGACCAAGAAAAAATAGAGGTCATTCTCCTACTACCTATACCTTGCACTCAAACGGAGGTACGCAACTTCCTTCGATATGCAAGATACTATCGTAGATTTATAAATATTTTTTTAGGAATTGATGCCCCTTTGTATGCTTTAACAGGAAATTTTGAATTTAAATGGTTTGATAAATGTGACATTGCTTTTATAGATTTGAAGAAATTAGTCTCCACAACTATAGTATTGTGTGGACCAAATTGGGAGCTGCATTTTAATATCTCTACAGATGCATTATATACAACAATAGGTGTTTTCCGCGAGCAAGAGGAGGAAAAAAAGGCCTATGTTATTTATTATATCAGCAAAAATATCACTTCTACTGAAATCAACTATATCGTAACAAAAAAGGAGTTTTTAGCTGTCATTTATGCCATAAATAAATTTAGAGATTATATAATAGGCTACAAAAATTTTCTGTACACTGATCATTCAACCATTAGATACTTAGCCAATAAACCAATTACTAATGGGTGAGTGACCTATTGGCTATTACTTTTGTAAGAATTTTATATTACCATTAAATACCATTCAGGGAAGGAAAACTGGGTTCAAAATTTCTATCACGGGTTCCCAAAATGAACGATCTGCTGGCCGTAGATGATTAGTTCCCAGATGAAAATTTGTTTTCCATAACGGATAAGGCATCGTGGGATGCAGATGTAGAAAACTATCTGGCTATAGGAAAACTACCAAAGCATGTAATAGCTAAAGAGAGGAATTTGATTTCCCAACGTAGTGCCCAATTTTCTTGGATTGGTGGATACCTTTTTTCACAGAGGATTTGATATGTAAATACGTAGGTGCATCTGAGGAGATGATATTTGCGACAGACTTAAGGCTTTCCATGATGAGCCTTGTTGTATAAATTTCACAGATTTCAGAACTGGACATAACATACTACAAATGAGCTACTAATGTCCCACTATTTTTAAATATGCCAAGAAGTATATCCAGGCTTGTGATATCTGCGAGAGGATGGGTCGTCCCGGTAAACCCGATGAAATTCCGTTGCAACCACAATTTTTAATGCATCATTTTGAATGATGGGCGTTGGATTTTGTTGGCCAATTCAATCCGACATCAAACCAAAAGGCCTACATACTGGTTGCTATAGACTATGTAACAAAGTGGGTAGTAAAATATCATTTCCAAGAGTTACGGAAGGAATTGTAATTAATTTCCTTTTTTGTGTTATTTGTATGGTATGGTTTACCCAGGGAAGTTTTAATAGATGGGGGGCCATAATTTGTAGGACATAAGATTACAACCACTCTATGAAACCACCATATCGCACATAGAGTCACTTCTCCATATCACCCGTAGGCAAACAGGAACGTTAAAAGCACCAACAAGGTCATTGAAGAAACTTTGACCAAAACTGTTTCAACATATCAGTGACACTAAGCTACTATACTGCTAGAGACCATGTGGTCCTATCGCACAACTTGGCAAAATACTACTGGTTATTCCCGTACCAACTTGTATTTGGAAGAAAACCTATATTTCCTGTTGAATTTGAAATAAAGACTATCAGAACAACCCAAGAAGTGGGATTGGACCTGATGAAAGCCCAAATTAAACGACTTCAAAAAATAAAGGAATTAGATGAAGTGCAATTACTTTCCCTACAATTCTTAGCAATTATTCCGCAGCAACCCGCTAAGTGGCATGAAAATATTATAAAAAGGAAGATGTTTCAAGAAGGAGATTGGGTGCTCCTCTATGATTCTAGATTCCAATACCTTCCAGATAAATTGCAGAAAAGATGGTTTGGCCTGTATGAAATTCAAGAAGTGCACAAAAATGGAACTATAACTCTTAATACCATCGTTGGGTCTATCTCTTCTTTCTGGGCGAATGCACATTGGGTACATCTTTATCACAAACCACTCACCAAAGACTCTTTTTTCCAATAGGTATGCAGTTATCCCACTATGAAAATTTTAGCTGCACGGAGTAATGATCGGACAACTTTAATTTCATGAAAATCATTTCTTTTCAGCTGTAAATAATGTGTATATTTTCTTTACATAGCTAGTTTATAATTTTTGATTTCTTTGGGCTTTTTTAGAATAAAACATTGTTGGATAAATGCATGTATTTTTTCTTTGAAACAGTTTCTTACACACAAAGTAACTACCATTCTTTTTTCCCTATTTTACGTCATTTTTTTTAACAGTGGGTGTTAAATTCTTTGGAAAGCTATTGTTTCTTTCTAAGTGAAGAACTATTGCTTCTTTTATTTCTATGGCTTGAGTTTTCCATTGTTGCTGTTCTTTTTCAAAATTTATCAACAAATGTTGTTCAATAGATTGAACAACTGTTGTTCAATAAAATGAACATATGATGTTCTGTTAAAAAACAATTGTTGTTCAATAAAAATGAACAGTTTTTGTTGAAATGAGTGAAAATATTTTGTTTAATAAAATAGAAAGTTGTTGTTCATTCGAACAAACAGTTGTTCCTCAGTAATATGAACTGTTGCGGTTTCTTTTTTCTGGAAATTTTCACATACCACTATTATTAAGTAGAGTGAAAAACTGATGTTTAGTAAAATGAACAGTTTTTGTTTAATTAAATGAATATTTTTTGTTCCAATATCCGAACAACTGTCGTTCAATCCTAAATCGAAAAACCATCTTTTCTCTCCCATGATTTTCTATGAAAATCACATATTTTGTTGGGAATTTACACCAAAGTTAAAGAAAAGAAGTTATATTAACAACATTACGATTTTTACACCTTTGATGATTATATTTATTCTAAAATTGACATGGTTCATCCATTTAATGGCTTGTTGGATATCTCTCCTTTGGATATGTCATAAAGTGATTCATTACTTTAATACCATGATAGTTTATCTTTCACACTTTCAATGGATAATTCCCTTTGGTATGATGATATAGGAATCCAAGCATAATTTTATTGGCATTCTTTATTACTTCTCACACCATCCCTAACTCTTAAGGAGTTAGTGAGCCTCCCTCCACCTATAACATGAATTTGAAACATATGATATAAGTTTTCTCAAAGGGGATAGGGATTCTCATCATGAGCTGGCCTACCATGACCATACAAAACTTAACAAGTGACATTCCGATAATGGCCACCACACCAGGGTAATGGCTTTCCAGATAGTCTAATTATCGGAAGGATAGGAGGTCTCCTCACGAGTTGGCCTAATAATTTTATTATGCCCTAGTTAATGGCACTGTGATTATCTAGTTAACAAGCCAGCACTATGACACATTTATAGAATTAAATCAAATCATCTAAATCCTAAATGGAGGATCTTGGAAATTTTTTGGGTTAAAAGGAAACCCTGTCAAGGCTACAGATGCCTGCTAGATAAAATGGCTCTTTTTGTGGTATTGAAGTTCTATTTTACATTTCCAATTGTCCTATATTCTACTATTTCCATTGATTCATTTCCAAAGACGAATTTACCATTTGAATAGCGTTTACATTTATATTAACCAATATGAATGGTAAAATATATTTCTATGTTAATTAAATCAATATTGTTCGATCAAATGACGTGAGAAATCATTATCATTAATTTTCTTGTTAGCTTTGTCATACATCTTCACCAAAGGAAAATTATTTCCACAATGACTATTTCTCTGCTTTATTCCTTTTTCGATCATTTTCTAAACCATTTCCATGATTTAGAGTTAGAACTACTCTCACTGTTTCCTACGGTATTTCTACTACTCTGACTATTTTTTTGCCGCTTTTATAAAACCACTTCATCCTTTTCTTGTTTCCCGTGCTCTGCGGACATGGATTCCCTTTTCTAATTGGAGGGGGGGAGGTATACATTAGGGGAACAACATGAAAAATAATTACCGAACTCTGCCAAACCTTGTTGATGCGAAAAATATTATTATCGACGTCTTTATATAAAAATGATGTTTCCAACTTCAAAAGATTTGTATGTTATATTTTTTTTTGTTCCAAGCTGTCTAACTATGAGAAAGTGAATGAAAAGTTGTGAATTAGGCTACAATAACACAACAACTATGTAAGGAAATTTTTTTCGCAGTGAACCTACAATATTACGATTAGCAAAGTAGGCTCATGAGATTCCTGAGCGCGATGGTTGTCTTCAATACCTTGTAAAATTACATGGATTCCATAACGAAATAGCGCTTGAATTTCTGCAAAATTTTCAGAATGGGCACACAACTGTAAAAGGTAGAAGTATAACAGTCTCTAAAGTAGTAATAGTTGAAGCCTTGGGGCTTCCAATAGAAGGCACAAAATCGACTAAAAAAAATGCTCTATTGCATGAAGCATCCACAATATTTAAGGATCTAGAGAAGGAACTAATACGCAAAGGCAAAGGAGTTCAGGCAACATCATTAAAGGAACCGTGGTGAGAACTAGCCACCATCATTTAGAGATACATCACTTGTGATGGTCCTCAAGATGTGGCAAAGCCTCGACAACTTAAACTCTTAGCAATTCGTAGGCAGAAAACACAGTTAACATATCGTTCTTTCTAAATTCCTTATTGCATGATGTTGCTAGTCGAGTTAGAAAAGCCAAAAATCCACATTCTACCATCATTCATCATGGCTTGATTAAGCTTATTATTATTCATGAACTTTCCCAACAACAATTAAATTGGGATAACTTTTAAAATCGCACTTTACCCCTATCATAGGAAAACCTAGATGAAAAGGCAAGGGTAGATGGTAGGAATATTCATGACTTAGAACAACAAACTAAAGTGGAAGAAATTTCAAAGAGAGGAAGAAAAAGGATGACTTCTTCTTTAGCCTCTAGCCAAGTGAAACAAAGACATTTTTTGAGGCTATGCTCATGACAGTATACCACAAAAATAATAGATGAAGTAGGGCCATCTCTTCCAACCCATGCAAACCCTAAGAACACCATTTTATTATATGATGAGGAGGAGGTGGGCCGAGTGTTAGAAAATTTGGGAACACTCTTTGAGGATGGAGGAAAATTTGAGCATGCTCGAGGTCAAGATCATACTCTTAACTAATTTTCCTCTACAGGTAGTTCTGTCCACATGAAAATCCCCCCCTTACTAAAGGAATGGAATATTTGAAGAAGCAAGGGGAAATAATTCCCTTTATAGATGAATATCTTGAGGGAGAAACTCATGTAGAAAGAAATTCTGAATCTGAAAATCAATCGAGAGACATTGTTCCATTGGAATAATACTCTAACATTGGCACAACCTCTGTTTTACCTAAAATGGAATAATTTGTTCCCTCTCCAATCAGAAACCCCATAAAGGAGGAGGAGAAGATAGATATAGAAAGTGCCCGACTGAAAAGGTTGAGTAAAAAGTACAAAAAATTGAACAAAATGATTAGAATATTAATAAAGTGGTTGAAGGAGTTGGATAAGAACTGAAAGAAGAAAGTGAAATTAGAAACCATTGTTATCTAGACAAAGAAATGTTCGACTAACTGTATTGGAACTCAAGCCAAAAATCTTTGTGCTTGTTCAATGGAGACTTAAGGAGAATTTTCTGTGAATGTTATGAAAATTTTGTTCAAACATATTTTGTAGATTGTTTTATTCCCTAAGAGATATTTGGTACCATGGAAATCATTTTTCAGACTGATTCAGTGAAAACATTTGACAATGTAGCTCAGACAGAGGAAACACCTCATTATGTCCCCCTAGTAAGGGAAACTCTTATCCTAAAATTGCAAAATGAATTAACAAGCCTCAATAGGTGTTGAATCAACACCAAAAAAAAGTGGTACCTTTATAGATGCACTAGGAATTATTAAATAATATGGATACACTTACTACAGCTAAAAAATAAAACTAAAACTATTTATTTGATTTATTCTTATGTTTTATCTTTTCAATCACCGGCCACCAATTATGCATTAGTTTTACTAGAGAGGTACTTATTACTGAATATTAGAGTTTTCAGCATTGGTAAGCCTACTAAATTCAAGACTACCTCGAATTTTGTTCAATGCTCCCAGGAACAGAACGAGAAGATAAAATACCTTCTCTGTGAATTATACCTGCATAATTTTTTCTTGGAAGATGAAAGGGATGCTAATCCTAGCCCCTTAATTAGAGATCTTCAATTCCACGCCTTCCTTTCTTTTGTTGAAAACTAGCTTGAATGGGCCAAGGCCTATAAGAATTTTCAAAAAAGGGAGCATGGTCTAGATTTATGGGCTATAAGAGAAGCCACTAAACCTTTACACCTTTTCATCCAACACAAAACGTTTATGGAACAACAAGGAGTTGTGGCCACATAGGTACCTCTCCATAAATATGTTATACATGTTGGAAGAGAATATTTCTAGGACTTTAAATATGACACTCTGTTGGCAGTGAAACAAAGGTGGATAGCTTCCACTAACAAAGTTAAAAATAGGGAGACGTTCGGTTATAGAAACTTTAAGGCTACTACTGCTCATCAGAATGTGTACATCAATATCATCCTATGCAAGGGAACTACCTAGATAGGATGTCGGTATAGGTGTCCCATTATCTGGTATCCCCTAGAAGAATATTATTTTGATTATTATTTACCTTAGTGTCATGAGAGTCGTGATTTTGCAATGCTTAAACAAATGAATTGTTTTAGGTTGTTTCACAAAGAAGTTTATCCTACCTACTCTCTAACATAATTACACCTCAACTATATTATTGCATGTGGACATGGGAAAAGGTAAGTAGGGTAGTACGTTGAGTCATGGAAAATGAATGTTTTTATTGTCAAATTATCTTAATTAATCATTTACTTTTATGTAATTTCTGGAAGAATCTAGAAGAAAATATTACGAAAGATGAATGAAATCAATTGTCAAAAAATTGTATGGTTTTAGCATAAAAAATAGCTTTTTCTTTCCTTTATGTGCATAAATTAGAATTGGACAATTGTTGTTCAAACAATGGAATAATACCAGCAAAAGAACGAAAAATATCATCGCTTGATCATGCAGGCTAGTGGAAGAAAAGGAGAATCAAGCTAATTCTATAGTGAAAATTCGATTATTAGTTGCAAAATCTTCAAGATCTCTTGATTCTGAAGATTCACTCTCATCTATTAGTTTACCATTTGTTTACATAAGGTTGATAGGTGAAAAATAGGAGGGGTTGATTTCCAAGTTGTAACTTTCAATTTGGACATCATTATTTGTATTGAAGAAATAATATTTTCACTATGGTGATGTTGTATCTTTACTACTGTGATTGATGACAAAAATCATGGTTTCTTAATAATCGTGTTTTGAGTATTCTCAACAGTTGCTTCTGGAGGCTTTGCACCTGGTTGCTAGGGGACTTGTTGCTTCTTTTGTGACATAATTATTTCTTTCATCCCCGAGATTAATAATTGTTGTATCTTGTCATTTTGATTGTTGTGTGATGTAAGAATTCATTTCTGTAGTTTACCTTTTCCATTTGAGATAAATATTATATGTTGTTACTCTTACAGTTGCATATTGTTATTTGGTGAATTGTTCAGATTAACATTTATTTTATTTATGTTCCTTACGAGTGATGTTATCATATATATCCTATGATTGATTACTGTTATTCTTAATTAAAGGCTTGAATATTTAATTGATGTTCATTTACCGTAACTTCCGTTTTTAGTAGATAATTGTTAGTATCAGGTAGTAATTATTTAAGTTTCATTCCTTAAATTCATGATTATGGATTCAGTTTCTTTACAGATCAGTTGAGAATAGATCAATATTTATGATTTATAAATTATTTAATTTTTTCTTTTGAATTATTTTAGATTCAAATTCGAGAATTAGAGATTGATTATTCCAACAATTTTGAATCATTATTCCTAAATAGATTTAGATTTCACTCTACATAAAGAGTGCCAACACTCTTGAAATAAACATATGAATCCTTGGTGTATAGTTAATGTAGGTATTAATATTGATTTTCATAGTTATCTTAGTGCACCAAAAATGGGGATAAGACAAAATTCAGTCTAATATTTTGGTAGGAATGTTGTATGGAAACATGTTAGAAGATTGACGATAAAATCAATTAAAAAGGTGGAAAAGTGAATTCACATTTATTTAGAGGCATGGATAACATTTTCTAGATGGAATTAGAACTCGGGAGATATGAGAATTGATTGATGATATTTTCTAGATGTGTGAGAATATTTCCATAAAAATCAAAAGGTTAAAGAGTCTAAACCCATAATATGTACCAACAGTAAGACATGTCCTAAAATGAAGCAACTTCTAGATGATATGACTATCACACCTTGCAAAATAATGCAAGGAGTGAAGGATGACAAACTATTCAAGTCAATCCTATGTTTTGTGAAGCCAGGTGAATTATCAATGGAAGAAATGTGATTGGAATTTCAAAAGTAAGTTTGTTGAATTATTTTTATTTTTTCTTATGTATAATTTCTTTTAAATAACATATTTTTTTTGGTATTATTTTTTATACATATCAGTATATAAAAAAAATTTAATTTATTTATTCAGTCATAAGATTTATATGAAAATACAATAACATATGGTAGAAATGTTGAATGAAGAGATGTAGCATGAAGTTTTACGCAACTACCCACAATCATGTTATTCAACAACACTTAAATATTTTTATCTTCCATTAAAAAAGGTATGTTGATTTATACATTAACTTTATTCATATGTAAACTATTTCTATTTTATTACTTATACATATATATTTTTATTTCATTAAAGATGTTGAAGAAGGATGGAGATCAAGTTCCAAATACTTAAAGATCTATTGAAAAATTAAGTTGTAAAGGATGATAAAGAAGTTTATTAGGAATGTTGAACTTGATCCTACTATTACTCATTTCTTTTGGAATGGGCTCAGCACTATAAAATATCAAATAATATAAAGTGATTGTGAAGATATTGAAAAACTCATACCTAAAAGGGAATATGCCCTAGTTATTGCAAAAATCACTCATGCTTTCAATTTATGAGACATTGGATATGATAGTGAGCCTTATAATTATAAATATTTTAATAAAGTGGTTACAGGCTTTCAAGAAGTCACAACATCAATCCTTTGGATATTTGTGACATTTCATTCAGAAACGCAACCTGCAATGTTATTGACAAGCTTCAAGGGAAAAAAATCTCAAGGATGATTCTTACATCTTAAGAGATTAAAATTGTAGGTTTATTTATGTACAAGTTAATTGAACTTTTACTATGTCATGTTACAGGAAAAATTCAAGTATTGTTTCTTCTGGAGATCAGCCAATTATAAGTTATTGTGAGTTCAACCATGTTGAATGTTGGAAAAAAGATGATAGTTATATTCTTATTATTCTGAATTGAGTAGATGTAAAGAGTCATAGCCAAGTACTCGTTCATGATGTTTTCATAAGAAAAATAATGTATGAGGATAAACATGAAAAAGGAGAGACAATTAACATCTCTAAAAAACTACAAACATTGTTTAACTCTCTTATATTTATGTTCAAATGAAGGAGATTTGGTTTTGTATTTATTCTTAGGTTCACGTAAGTTTTATTATATAAAATTGAATTTTAATATTTATATTTTTTATGTGTTTATACTAATTTTCAAATTTATTTATTTTTTTCTTGATGATTAGGTACAACACTAACATGTTTCCTACAAAAAAGAATAAATTACATTTCCATTGAAAGACTCACTACAATGAAATTTTAGTCAACAAGTAATTAATTCTCTTCAATTTATTCCAGATTCAATGCCAGAAGTTGGTTTGAGGAAAGTAGATTTTAATGAATCACATGTGGAAAAATGACAAAAGAACCTCTACCACCATTATATGGAATAATTGTAAAAGGATATTTTGGGAGTTTTACAGACATCAAATATCCATTAGAAGAGGAAAATGACCAACCTGAAGTAGAAAATTTTGCAGAAGTAGACAATAATGGAGATCTAGAAGATTATGAACATGGATTATATGATCTTATTGATTAAATTTAATTTATGCTTGCAAATAAAGGTCACTTTTGAGAGGCTTTCATTAGCTTTGCCTCTATTGTTTTGAATTTTAAATTTTGTGAGAATAATGAATATTTGATTATTTCTTTTTTGTAAATAGGAAGCTACGATTAAATCAAAGAACATTATTACAAGCATGGTAGGGTATCTACATCCAGAAGACCTTAGACCATATGTCACTGATTTTCCTATAGTTTTTACATATATTTAAAAAAAAAACTCTCTAGCTAGGTCGATAGGTGAGATAGCATCAGAATTGAAAATCACTAACACACTCTTACGTGATTCAAAAGGACAAAATTTAAAGCTGGTTGAGGCCATGTTGAGATGGTCGGTTATTTGGGGATGGTTGGTACAAAACATTAGAAACAAAACCATATCATCAATTCTACTAGAAGGAAAAATAAGTTATACCTATGAAGGGTTGTCCTCCATCCTTATCGGCTTTTTTGGAGTGCTTCCAATTGTGGCATCCTCGATAGCCTCGTGACTAGTTGAAGCACCTGTCGGTTCTTCTTTGACCATCGGAGAGGCTTATCTACTGGTATGTGTGGTTTCCATGCAGTGATTTTACAAAGCGTAGTGAGGTGACTCATGGGTAAAAATGACAACGGTTGAAATATTCAACATAAACTCTTAATTTTTCGCTCACATCATAGATTTTTTCCTCCATGACCTTTCAGTTCTCCAAATTCTCATGAAGAGCCAGGTTTAAAATGGAATTGAGCTTCCAAGTTAAATCAATTGTGTGACTGTAGAGATTCTCCCTAGCCGTGATAACCTCAGTGTCCGGAATCGATTCAAATTATGCATCCAATTCCTCAGTGTTAATTTTTCTTTCAATATTCCTCACCTGTAATTCCAAGGCATTTATGTCATCGTGAACTTCAGGGGAGACCGAAACCTGATTGGTGAGCGATTTTTATTTGGCCACGGCTTTGGCCCTTATGTGGGGTTGCAAGATGGCATTATCCATGTGACCATTTTTATGAGGAAGGACGGCGGCAGATCTTCGACATGAAGCCATCAGGACAAAGGGGAAGGGGTAGGATGATTAGAGCGGAGAAGAGGAGATGAAATTTGGGGAGTAGCTGAAATGAAAAATGTAAGGATGGATGAGTGGAAATGGGTATATGTAGTGAGAGCGGGCGACCGAGTGAGACTGGAGAGAGGATGTCATGAGTGCATTGTTGAACGAAGCCTGGGTAAGATACCAAATCTACATGAGGGAGTAGGAAAGGGATTTGGTTGAGGGAAAAAATGGGTAGATGATCTAATGGATCACATTCTTCTGGGATATATTTTGTGAATCCCAAGAGCTTGGAACGTTGTGCATGGATAAACTCATGATTGAGAACTATGATATTTTTATTGAATCTGAGCTAAGCCATGATATCTCACCAAAAAATTCATTGTCCTTGTTATTTATAAGCTTACAGTTTTGGAGGAAAGGCCCTTCTTCTAGACCCCCCCCATGAAAGGGAGAGGAGTCATGTGTTTCCACTTGTGCCTTCATTTTCAAGCCTATTTGCTAGGCTATTGGACTTGTGCCTTACCACCTGGAAGTGTAGCCTAATCATATCCTTGAAAAGGCATCATATACAGTGGAGTCTTGTTTATTCTTCAATTTTTTGTCACCTTGGTAACTTCGGTGCCACCTTGAATTTTGTGGTAGACCATGGTGGCAAGATTTGACTCTCCTTTGAGGATGATCGATCAAAGAATTTGGACTTTGGAAATGGCTAGGCCTTGCTCTAGGGCTAGGAGCTTCTTAGTGTTTTTGGTGGCGTTGCTTAAATTTCCATTATAAATCCATAAAATGTCTCCCTTATAATAACTGAAAACTCTGCCAAAGCCTGCAACCACTGGGTTACCTTTCATAGTGCCATTGTAGTTTAATTCTATGATATATTTATCAGGGTTTTGCCACTTATTTGGAGCATAAATGCCCACCATGGTCAGGATCATGGTATTAAGTGTGGACGAATGCATCACAAGGAGTTGAATGATTCTTCGATCTGAGGGACGAGGTGGACTAGCAAAGTTTGGAAAATTTTCAACAATGATTGATTCCTTGACCATCTACATAATTGAGGTAAGGATTATTTCCACCGAATTATTTTTCCATATGAAAATTCAAGGATTTATTTATTTCCAGATAGCCCAACATATGATTCCCTAGATCATTTTCCAGGCCCTGTCTACCATTGGGTGCAGGGAGATTGAAGTTCTCCAATTTTCCAGCATGATGAGGATGGATGCCTTGTTTCTATTTGAGGTTCTGAAAACCATATCAACCCATTCCCATAGACAATTCATGTAATAACAAACATTTAGTAGGTGATTGACGCTTTCCTCCTCCAATTGACATAGAGGGCATATAGAGGGGAATTTGAAGCCATATTTTAAAATATTATCTTGAGTGATAATCCTTCCCTACATTGTTGGCCATAGAAATATGGATATTTTTGGCCATAATTATTTGTTCCATAATTTTTTCTACTTCTTTTGTGGCTAGAGTTGATCATGGTTTTACTTATAACTGTAAAACTCCTTGATATTGAAGTACCCAATGAAGTTCTTTCCCCAACTAAGCTTGTCCTTCCCTTTGCCAAGTTGGTTATCCCTTTATTCAATTATGGTTTTCAAAGTATCCCAGTCATAATGCACTTGTAATGAATTTCATTCTTTTGCCTCAAGCTATTATCTCCATCTATCCTTGTTGTTGTTGAGATTTCAATAGTGAGATGCTTTTTATTTTCATTTTCCCCATGTTACAGTGTGTAGCGCTATGAATTGATCCCTAATTTTTTTTGGAAGTTGCTGCCATGCATCCTCCCAGAATTTTTTTCACCTTTTCCAATTTCCTAGAAGCAATGCTCTTGGATGAGGTATTTATTCTCCCAATATTGATTCCATATAGAAAATCCTTTTACGTTACCTGTGAGTCTGATAGCGTCACTTTTTGAGTGATTAGGTGTATATTTACCTTTCTAAATGATTCCCCAGTGTGTTTCCAGTTTTTCAAGCCATCAACACCAAGTTTTAGCTCCGAGGGTATTCCCTAGAATGTCAGGCTTTATAAGACCAGGAGAAATATTTCATTTTGGCTTGTAGACCTTCTCCTAAGTCACTAAAGCACATTTTTCCTTGTGACTGAGCCTCTCCAAAGTAAATTTATTTATATGCGTTATATTGCACTAATGACTAATTTTGGGTTGTCAACCTCGAGAAAATACATGTGTATACCATACAAAACATATTTTACTAGGACAAACCTACCATCCAAATTGACTGATCTGAAGGTCCAGTTGGAAATTTGTTATCAATGTTTATTAAGTAGATCCTCCCAGTTATACTTCCTGAAAGGTTTGTATATAAGAGGGACACCTAGGTATCTAGGTGGGAGGAAGAATTTCTGAGAAACTAGGGTTCTATTGAAGCCATCATCGTATTAAAAAAGAAAATTTTTGATTTATCCAGATTATTTGAAGTAACCTAGGATTCTGAAAAGTAATTAAGAATTTATTTGAAATGAGTCGCTTCTTTGATCTTAGGAGTTCCCATTAAGAGAGTATCATCCAAAAATTGCTGGTGATTCAAGGAAGGGAAATTTTTTTGGAGCCTGAAGCCGATGAAGGTATTATTAATGTTGTATGATATAAATATTCTACTGAGGCCTTCAACCATTATGACAAAGAGGAACATAAAGAAGGGGTCTCCTTGTCTTATGCATCTAGATGGGAAAACAGTCTTGGAGGGAGATCCATTTATGAGAATGGAGAAGAAGGATCCTAAAACTAAGCCATGATCCATCTTGTACAGTTTTGGTTGAAGAAAAATTATTTTAGGATTTCCTTGAAGTATCTCAAGATTAATTTATCAAATGATATCATTTTTAGGTCCCTATAATACTAGTGTAGCCCCTTATTATTATTGTTAGTGTAGTCCCATTATTTTTATTTTTCTTTCCATATAGTCCCCATATTTTTACTATTGTGCCCCATAAGTTTAGCCCCATTATTTTTATTTTTGTGCCCATGTGGTCCCCATATTCTTATGTTGTGACCCATTAAACTCCTATATATAGAAGGTAGGTTTTTTAATTTGTATCATCCAATAATTTTGGTTTATATAATGTAAAGGAGTCTTCCCCCTCAGAGAGGTTGATTTCTAAGTCATCGATCTATATTTTTTTTATTTTGTGAGTTTCTTGCCTAAGATTTGGTACCAAAGCTTGGGATTCTAGGGTTTTTCTTCTTCAAACAGGTCATCTTGGTATTTTCATTATAGCTTTTTTTATGCGAGGCTTCAGAAGCTGAAATTTTTACCACATGGATCCCAAATCTTGATTAATTTCATCTAAAACTTTTAAACCTTAGTTCACTATATTTTTCGGAGATATGACCTGTGGAAGTTAGGGTTTTGGAAGGTTCCAGAATTTCATCTCAAATAGGTGACCAAGGTAAAATTGTAGTAAATTTAGTTTAAGGCATCAGTCTTGAATTCTGTAAATTGTAAGTAAAATTAAACAGATTATAGTTTCAGGTGTATAGATTTTAGAGTCGAAGGTATAAACAGTGAAATGTGGCACGTCGTACAATTTCTCTCTACTAAACAAGTCCATAGTTAGTTCATTGTGGGAGATCAGACATAACTTTGTCTTGAAGAATCAAAATTAGTTCTGAAGTTTGGAATTTGAAATAAGTCTTAGAGGGATACTATAGGACGAAATTTAAAATCTTCGGGATACAAAATCATAGAGATACATCAGGTTCTATATTGGTCTCATGAAATTGCATAAATTTTGTTTAAAAAATCAGTTTTATGTGATTTTGAGGGCTTTGAAGCATTGATATCAGTATTGGGTTCTAAAATTCCTCCCAAAAATAATTCCTCACCCATTAAGCACTCAGAAAGGTCTACTATGACGCATGAAGATGAATAAGTTAAACATGGTATATTAAAATTATAAGACCAAGTGGAACAAATTTATCTCTCACAAAAATTAACCAAAAACTAAATGGAAGCTAATTTGGATGGTTTTAAGAAAGGCAGGGAAGCTAATATGGATGGTTTAAAGAATGGCATGGAAAATAAGATAGATGGCTTGTAAGCTAAGGTCAATGGTATAGAAGAAAAATTGAAATGAAATATGGAAGACATGAAGAATGCTCTGAAATAAGACATGCAAGGTTTGAAGGAAGGTTTGAAAAATGTTGCTACAAGAAATGATTCCTAATGGTGAAAAGGTTGTAGATGAAACAAATGATGAGAACAAAATAAATGTTAATCATGATTTCGTAGACTCTAATGTTGGATTTACAACCCACCATATTCGAAATATAGATATGTGTAATTTTGATGAAAAGGATCCAATAAGATGGATACTACATATGGAGCAATATTTTGATCACCATAATGTGCAAAACACAAAAAATATACACATTTCATATTTATATTTAGAACAAAATCATTTTATACGGTATCAATGACTTTTTTATTGTAAAACTCTTGTCACTTGGCCAATTTTTACGTTGGAAATGATATCAAATTATGATGATACAAAGAGAAACACCTTATTTAGCCAATTTATAAATATCAAACAAAAGGGTACAATGATGGAGCACTTCAAGGACTTCAAAAAATTGAATATAAGGGTAAATTATATTCCAAAGGAAAATAGGATTGATGTCTACATAGGTAATTTAAAGAGTAACATTCAACATGAGGTTTGTCTTTGGGAATTTGATACGTTGGAGAAGGCATTCAGGTTGGCAAGAAAAATTGAAAGAAAAGTTAGGGAGACAAGGAAGCCTAACACACACAACTATATAGATGGAAATGTTACTACTCCTAGCATTACACAACCTACAAGGTTGAAACCACAACAACTAGAAGAAAATACAAGAAAATGGTTTTCTTACATTTGTGATAGAAAATACACTAAAGGCCATAAGTGTGATGAGAGTAAATTAGTTTACATATATTGTGAAGAGGAGGAAGAAAAGGAACAAGATAATTCAAAAGAAGAGGATATACACTACGAACCAACCTTAGAGAAATAATAAATGAATACGAATGTACCTTTTAATGCATTTACAGTAGTTACCACTCTTCAAACTCTCAATATAGAAGGACATATCAATAATAAAAAGGTAATAGTGTTGATTGATTCAGGTAGTACCCATAATTTTATTCATTGTAAGATAGCCAAGGGATTGAATTTCTTCCTATATCTAGTATCAAAGTGTCAAGTAATGGTTGAAAATGGAGGAACTATAAATTTATATAGAAAGTCCCATATTATGCAGATAACCATGGGGTGATATGTATTGAATAGCCCAATTCTTTCCATTCCATTGGGTGGTGTTGATGTTGTATTAGGAGTTCAATGGTTAAAATATTTGGGTACAATAGCTTTTAATTTTCAATAGATGTTTTTGATTTTTTTAATGAATGAAAGGGAGTTTATCTAAGGGGTATGGCAGGGAAACCAAGAAATAAAATCATCTCTTATGGCATGAAAAATATTCTAAGGAAATAAAAATTAGGCGTAATTTCACAATTATGATCACTACAGTTTCAGACATTGAGATCATATTTATGAGAAAATTATAAGGTTCAAGCAGTATAATCTCACATCGAGCATCAAAAACAAGTTCTCCAAATATTAAAGGATAGCCTAACTTTGGTGCACAATCGCATGAAACAACAAGCAGATCAACATCACAATGAAAGAAGTTTTGATGTAGGCGACTCAGAAATTTTACGGCTACAAGCATACAAGTAAATGTCCCTTAATCAAGCTAAGAAGTATAATAAATGATTGCCAAAGTACTTTTGTCCTTACGAGGTGTTCATAAAGATGGGTAATATGGAATATATATTGGAACTTCTTGGATATTCCCAAGTCCACCACGTTTTCCATATTTCATGCTTAAAAAACGTTATAGGTGATAGACTCCTAGTTTAAAGAATATTTCCAGAACTTGATGAGGAAGGAAAAATAATATTAGAACCTAAACCACTCACGTAAAAAAGAAATCGACAGCCACAAAATCAATCAATTTTGGAGCATCACATCAAATGGAATAACTTAACCGTTGAATATTTGAGATGGGAAGAAGAGAATTTTATACAAAAGCATCTAAAACTACACAACCATTGAGTAAAACACTTGTTTTAAGGAGAGGGGCACTTTAGGTCCCTATAATACTAGTGTATCCCATTAATTTTATTGTTACTATAGCCCCATTATTGTTATTGTTGTGCCCATGTAGTCCCCATATTATTATTATTATGCCCCATAAGTGTAGCCCTATTATTGTTATTGTTTTGATCATGTAGTCCCCATACTGTTATATTGTGACCCCTTAGACTCTTATATATATAAGGTAGGTTTTTTCATTTGTATCGTCCAATAATTTTTCATTTATGTAATGTTAAGGAGGTTTTCTCCTTGAAGTGGCTAATTTCTATGTTTGTGATCTATCTTTTCTTCTATTTTGTGAGATGGTTGCATAACATTCACCATTTCAAGTTGCATTATCATACTTGAATTCTTCATGGATTTAACAAAATATGTTAGCTCATGGGACTTGATAATGTTGTCCATAATTTCACATCCTTCCACATACCTTGATTGGCTAGAAAAAATGAGGAGGGGTAGGATAGCTTTGATTTTGTTAGGTATAGATTTAGAGATGATTTTGTAAATAAAATTGCAAAGGGAAATGGGACTAAAATTATTAGGAGTTTCAACTCCTTCTTCCTTGAGAATGAGTGTCAGGAAGGTGTCATTTAAAGATTTCAATATCGTTTTATTGATTTTAGAGTCTTCCACCAGGGCATGTATTTACTCTTTCATGAAGGGTCGGGAAAATTTTAAAAGTAAATGGTAAAACCATTTGGGTTGGAGGCCTTCCCATTGGGCATATAAATGATGCCATCCTCAACCTCGTTCATGCAAAATTATCTTAGGATAATTTTTTTATGATCCTGATCGAGAATGGTTGGGATATTAGCACTGATTTTCCTTATTTCCCTATTCATGTCCAACCTTGGCTCTTCTAGTATATTGTTGTAGTAGTCAATTAAATATTTCTCTATGTCCTGATGAGTATGGATCATATTACCATCCTTGTTTTTGAGGCTGAGGATTTTATTATTCTTTAAATTTTGAATCATTGAACGTTGAATGAAGGAGGAGTTGTGCTCACCACATTTGAGCCACCAAATCCTAGACCTTTGATGCCACATTTTTTCCTGCCATAAAACTCTTTCTTCCCATTTTTTGTGAAGGGTTATTTCCCTTTTTTTTTGTTGGTCTAAGATACCACTATGTTAGGTCCCTATATTACTAGTATAGTCCCTTATTATTGTTAGTGTAACCCCCTTATTGTTATTATTGTACCCTTGTGACCCCCATATTGTTATTAGTGTTCCCTTAAATTATTATTGTTAGGTTGGCTAGGATTACATTGTGGCCCCACTATGATTACATTGTGGCCCCATGGACTCCTATATATAGAAAGGAGGTTTTGCAATTTGTATCATCGAAGAATTTTTCATTCAAGTAATGTATTGGAGGTTTCCCCCTTGAAGTGTCTTATTTATAAGGCATTGATATATATTTTCTTCTGTTTTTGGAGTTGGTTTCACAACATTTAGTATCAGAGCTTTGGGATTCTAGGGTTTCATTGCTCCAAATAGGTCATCATGGTATTTTCACTATAAATTTTTTTATACGAAGGTCCAGATGACTAAATTTTTCGAGTGCGAAGCCAAAATCCTGAAAAACATCGTTGCAAAATTTTAGATCTTGCTTCACACTATTTTTGGAGATATGGTCTATGGACGTTAGGGCTTTTTGCAGGCTCCTAAGTTTCACTTAGAAAGGTCATCCTGAAATTTTCACTATAGTATTTTTTCTACGAAGGTTAAGAAGATGAAATTTTTAGAGAGAAAAGCCCAAAGCCTGAGGAACATCTTCAAAAACTTTCAGATCTTGGTTCGAAATATTTTTGGAGATATGATCTATGGAAGTTAGGTCTTTTTCAAGCTACTGAATTTCATCTCAAAGAGGTGATCATGGGAAAATATTCATAACTCTCTCTCTGTGCATCATGTTGGAATTTTGTATAAAGCGACTGCAAGTATACGACTCTAGTTTTCTGTCTATAAATTTCAAAGCCAAAGGAGCAAACAGTGACACTTAGCAAGTTGTACAAGTTTTCTCTACTGAACTAATCCATAATTAGGTCATTCTGGGAGATTGGACATAACTTTGTCTTGAAGAATCCAAATCAATTTAGACCTATGGAATTTAAAAGAAGCTTTATAGGACTACTACAAGGCCAAATTTCAGATATTGAGGATCTGCAAGTATAGAGATAAGTCAATTTCAATATCGAGTTCCTCAAAAGCAAGCAAAAGGTGTGTATTTTTTTTTTCCGAATTGCATAAGTCTTGTTTGAAGAATCAAGTTGAATTCATTCCAAGGGAATATTGTAGAGTAGATATTAGTATTGGATTCTAAAATGGCCCATAAAAAGAATTCAACACCCATTAAGCTTTTATAAGGCTCTACTATGACTCATGAAGACGAATAATGGCAACATGACATATCAAAATTACAAGAACAAGTGCAACAAATTTCGCTCTCACAAAGAGCAACAAAAAATGGCATGGAAGTTTTGAAGAAAGGCATGGAACCTAAGATGGATGGTTTGAAGAATGGAATGGAAGATACGATGGATGGCATAGAATATGGCATGGAATCTAAGATGGATAACATGGATGATAAGATGGAAAAAATGAAGAATGATCTAAAAGCAGACATCGAAGGTTTGACAAAGTTGATACAAGAAATGTTTCCTAATGGTGAAAGGGTAGTAGAGGAAACTTATGATGAGAAAAAAAAAATGTTAATCGTGATTTCATAAACTCTAATGTTGGAGGGAAGAACTACCATATTCCAAAAATTGATATGAGGAATTTTGATGGAAAGGATCCTGTAACATGAATACTACAGATGGAGCAATATTTTGATCTCAATAATGTGAAAAACACACAAAAGGGACGCATTGCAACTTTACATTTACAAAAATATACATTTTTATGATATCGATTGCTTTTCTCTCGTAAAAATTTGTCACTTGGTCAATTTTTACAAAAGAAATGATAGCACATTATGAGGATAAAAAGAGCAACACTTTCTTTAGCCAATTGATAAATCTCAAATAAAAGTGTTCAGTGAGGGAGCACACTGAGGACTTCCAAAACTTGAATATAAGGGTAGCTGATATTCCATAGGAACACAAGATTGGTCTCTTCATAGGTACTTTAAGGATAACATCTAGCATGAAGTTCGCATTTTCGAACCTGATTAATTGGAGAAGTCATTCAGGTTTGCAAGAAAAATTGAATGTAAAATTATGGCAACAAGGAAGCCTAGCACTCACTTTTATAAAGATGGAAGTGCTGCTACTCCTATATTTCCGCAACCTACAAGGTTGACACCACAACAATTGGCAGAAAAAAGAGAAAATTGGATTTTCTACAGTTGTGATAGAGAATATATTAAAGGTCATAAGTGTGCCGAGAATAAATTATTCTACATAGATTGTGAAGAGGAAAAAGAAAATGAACAATAATTTTCAAAATAAGAGGATATACACCAAGATCCAACTCGAGAAGAGGAAGAAATGAGTCTGACCATATCATGTAATGCATTGGCAGGAATTACCACTCCTAAAACTCTCAATATAGAAGGACATATCAATAAGAAAAGGGTAATAGTGTTGATTGATTCAGGTAGTACCCATAATTTTATTCATTGTAAGGTACTCAAGGAATTGAATTGTTTCCTATACCTAGCACCAAAATGTCAAGTGATGGTTGCAAATGGAGGAACTATAAATTTCTCTAGAAAATGCCATAATATCAAGCTAACCATGGGGGAATATATATTGAATAGTCCAATACTTTCCATTCCTATGGGAGGTGTTGATGTTGTACTAGGAGTACAATGGTTACAATCTTTGGGGATGATAGCTTTTAATTTTCAAGAACTCTTCTTGAATTTTTTTTCAAAAGGAAAGGAAGTAAAATTACAAGGTATTGCAGGGAATTCAGGAAAGATAATAAGCTCTAATTTCATGAAAAATATTCTAAAGAAAGAACAACAAGGGGTTATTGCACAATTATTCTCACTAGAAGTTTCAACATCAAAATTATCTATTTCTGCAGATCTCCAAAAAGTCTTGGACAGTCATTTCAAGGTGTTTGAAACTCCCAAAGGACTCCCACCTATTCTTTAACATGATAATTCTATTCATTTGATTCTAGGAGGTGTTCCTCCAAACATAAGGCCTTATAGATATCCTTATGTCCAAAAGAGCGAAATTAAACGTATGATTGCAGAAATGTTAGTGGCATGTAGAATTAAACCTAGTCAAAGTTCTTTCTCTACTGCGGTAGTATTAGTACACAGGAAGGATGGATCATGGCCCATGTTTCCAGAATATAGGGAGCTCAATAAGCTCACCATTAAAGATAAATTTCACATTGCTGTGATTGATGAATTATTGGATGAATTACATGGAGCAATTTATTTTATCAATTTGGATCTTCGTTTAGGATATCATCAAATCAGAATGAAGACTGAAGATATTCCGAAAACAACATTTTGAACTCATGAGGGTCATTATGAATTTTTGGTGATGTCGTTTGGCCTTACCAATGCACCTTCTACATTTCAAGGGTTGATGAAATCCATTTTCAAACCCTTCCTTAGAAAAATTTTTCTAGTATTTTTTTATGATAGACTAATCTACAACAGGTCATGGAAGGATCATGTTCAACATGTTGATAGGGTGCTCAAACTATTGCAAGAGAAACAATTATATGCAAAAAAATCCAAATGTTTCTTTGGAGTACAAGAGGTGGAATATCTGGGTCATATAGTATCTCATGAGGGTGTTAAGGTAGACCCTAACACAATTAAATCCATTAAGGAATAGAAATTCCCCACAACCATAAAGCAGTTGCGAGGATTTATCGGGTTAATAGGGTATTATTGCAAGTTTGTTAAGAATTATGGGAGAATAGCAACACCTCTAACAACATTATTGAAGAAAGATGCATTTTCATGGACTCCTAAAGCAAATAAGGTCTTTGAACATCTTAAAGAGGCAATGTGCCTAGCACCGGTCTTAGCAACACCTGACTTCACAAAAACCTTTATTGTGGAATGTGATCCTTAGAAAATGGAATTGGTGCTATTTTAATGCAAGAAGGAAGACCCATTGCTTTTTAAAGTCATCCAATCAAAGCAAAGTATTTACAAAAACCTATTTATGAGAAGGAAATGTTAGAAATAGTGCATGCACTAAAGAAATGGTGAAACTACCTAATGGGAAGACACTTCAAGGTAAAAATTGATCATTATAATCTTAAGCACCTTTTGGAACAAAGACTATCTTTAGAAGAGTAGCAAAAATGGGTCACAAGATGTTGGGTTATGACTTTGAAATAATATATAAACAAGGGAAGCTAAATGTTGTTGCAGATGCACTCTCAAGAAAGAATGAAGAGGTCAAAGCATTTCTTTTTGCGATTTCTATTATCCAACGAGATTGGATAACCAAAGAAAGAGATGAATGGAAGAAGGACGAAGAACTGTGGAAACTCATTCAAAATTTGCAGCAATATCCTAGTACATCTGATACATTTATTTGGAAAAATGATTCCTTATGGTACAAATATCACTTATATATTTGTAATAATTCCCAACTAAAAAAAAAATTCTTTTGGAACTGCACACTTCTCCTTTAGGAGGACACTCAGGATTTTTAAAACCCTACCATAGGGTGAAGAAAGAATTTTTTTGGGATGGCCTTAAATCTGATACTCAAAAGTTTGTGGTGGAATTTTTGGTTTTCCAGCAGAATAAAGTTGAGAAAATTAAGACCCCGGGTCTTCTACAACCTTTATCCATTCCAAGTCAACATTGGGAGGAGATTTCAACGGATTTTTATAACAGGTTTACCTAAGTGCGAAGGAAAGAGTGTCATCATGGTGGTAGTTCATAGACTTACCAAGTATGCACACTTTTGTGCATTATCTCATCTATTTAAAGCAATTATAGTTACTAGTACATTTATAGACACAATTGAAAAGCTACATGGAAACCCAAGGGTTATTGTGAGTGACAAAGGTCCCATTTTTATTGGAAATTTTTGGACGGGGTTATTTTCTTGTTTGGGTATTCAATTAGCTCATAGCTCATCTTATCATCCTCAATCCGATGGTCAAACTGAGATAGTAAATAAATATTTTTAAGGATATATTCGTTGTTTTGCATCTGATAAGCAAACATAATGGGTCAAGTGGTTACCTCTCGCTGAATGGTGGTATAACACTTCCTTCCATATTGTAGCAAAAATGGCCCCATTTATGGTACTTTATGAATATCATCCGCCATCCATCACATTATCTTTATCAGAAAATTCAAAGGTTCAAGCAGTGGAAGATCACATTAAGCATCAACAAGAAGTTCTCCAACTCTTAAAGGATATCCAGAATTTGGCACAAAATCGAATGAAACAAGAGGCAGATCAACATCGTAGAGAGAGAAGTTTTGATGTAGGAGATTGGATATTTTTACGACTACAACCATATAAACAAATGTCCCTCAAGAAAGCTAAGAAGGATAATAAATTATCGTCAAAGTAATATGGTCCTTACAAGGTGTTGCAAAATATTGGTACTATGGTATACAAATTGGAGCTTCCTTCTTCTTCACGAGTGCATCCAATTTTCCATGTTTCATGCTTAAAGAAGGTTATAGGTGAAAATATTCTAGTTCAAACAATATTGCTAGAACTTGATGAGGAAGGAAAGATCATATTGGAACTTGAAGCAATCATGGAAACAATAACTTGACAGCTATGAAATCAATCAATTTCAGAGTATCTCATCAAGTGGAAGAACTTACCCACTTAAGGTTCTGCATGGGAGGATGAGAATTTTATACAAAAGCACCTAGACCTACTCAAGCATTGAGGACAAAACTTTTTTGAAGCAGAGGGGCATGTTAGGTTCCTATATTACTGGTATAGTCCCTTATTATTATTAGTGTAACCCCCTTATTGTTATTATTGTACCCCTGTAACCCCCATATTGTTATTATTGTGCCCTTAAATTATTATTGTTAGGTCGGCTAGGATTACATTCTGGTCCCATAGACTCCTAAATATAGAAAGGAGGTTTTGTAATTTGTATCATCAAAGAATTGTTCATTCATGTAATGTATTGGAGGTTTCCCCTTTGAAGTGGCTTATTTCTAAGCCATTGATATCTCTTTTCTTCTATTTTTGGAGCTGGTTTCCCAACACACTATGGATAATCTCTTGCTCAAGGTCTTCCATTTGTTTCTCCTTGTCCTTTTTATCTTTCTCCTTGATTTTCATTTTGACATTCCTTAACTTTTGTTGAAATTGAAACATTCTCGTTCCAACCTTAGATGGTGAACCCACCCAATAGTATTTTAGGCTTACGATAAATTCAGGCTATTCCAACCAGAAGTTCTCAAAACGAAAAGGCCAATTTTTTGGGCTTGTTGCTATTGGAACTTTATGAGCAATGGGCCAATGGTTAGAGCCCATTTGGGGAAGGATTCCAAAACTCAATTCCGAGCAGGTCATGAATCTATCTTTGCACACTAGGAAGTGATCTAATTTTTCACAAGTATACATTGTACCGCCTATCCTATTATTCCATGTGAAGGTTCCATTCACAGTTGGAATATCGATCAGACCCAACATGTTAAGAGTTTCTTGAATGAATTTTTTCCCTATCCATCTTTCCAATTCCTCCTCTCTTTTCATTTAGTTTCATTATCATATTGAAGTCCCCTGCTATTATTTTGAGGGACAAGGGGATAGATTCAATGATTTTTGATATCATTTTTAGCATATGTATTCTTTCCAAAACCCTTTGGGGGGCATATATGTTTTTTACACAAATTATTTCACTAGAACCAATGATATTCAAAACTGTGGTGATTGAGATTCTCATTGGACCTGATGTGGTTGGCTCCAACATTGAGCTTTTACAAAGAGTCAGTTTCCAGCCTATGGTCCCAAAGGCCAAGTTGGACATGTATTTATAGTTTTTGAAACATTATTTTCTTAGAGTGTTAAGGTTTTCCATTGTGAGCTTAGTCTGTTAAATGAGAACTATGTCTGGATTGTCAATAATGAGCCTATGTATTAGAATCATTTTTTCCCTAGACCATTTAGGCCTCTTGTATTCTAAGATATACAATTCATAGAAAACGATGGGGGTTAGATTAAGATCTCTTACCTTTCCTTCATTGGGGAGTCTTGCTCCAACTTCTTGGAGGAGTTGAATTCTAGTTTTTATTCCTCTCCTTCTGTTTGGTCCTTTTGTTTTTTATTGGTCTACTATCATATTTTCCAGGATTTCCTTGTGAGACAGGTATTTTGGAGGTTTTATGTCCATACCTTGTTTTAGTTCTTCTGTAACCTGTATGCTCGTTGTATTTTTTGAATGTGCTCCTCCAGTATTGCTGCTAGGCCCCGCTTTTCTCATTCTTCTGTTATGGGGTTTAAGTCCACTCCTTCCAATGCTTCCTCTATTGCATGGTATTCTAGTGAGGATTTTATTGACGTTGATTCCATATTTTTCACCTCGGTATAGTATCCTTGTTCTTCTTGTTGATGACCATATTGTTCCATTTTTTCTTAAGAGTTCTTATTCAGATTTTGGATGATATTTGGATTTTCTTCCTTATTTTTTTCCCCTAAAGTTGTTTCTTCTTGCTCTTCCTATAGGGCTGCAAATCTATTTTTGTTGGCTACTGGCATGTGTCCTTATTTTCTTTGTTGCTTCCTGTTCTATTTTTTCTCAGTCCCACTTTAGTGAATTCTTGTTCCTCTATCTTTTTTTGAGTTTGGGTGGTTCTTTGTTGTGCTTTTTTCAAAGGGAATTATATGAATAGATGTTCATCGTCACGACATTTTTTGCATCAGAATGGCATGTGTTCATAATCTATGTTTTGAAGCCAACTTTCATCTCTGAAGACCATATTTATTGTGCATGGTATAGCTCCATATATACCCATGTATACACATATTCTAGCATAGGAGAGGTAGTATCTGTTGTTCGTTCGTTCTAATTTTTTTTTATATTCACCTATCTCATATTCAATCCCTTTAGGAATAAATGGAGACCAATCATTGGGCAACGAGCAGAGTCTGACCAAGACTTCCACTCTCATGAAATCTTTCATTTCCTGATCCAGGTGGATATCGGTGGCCTCCCACCTATTCCATTTGGACCCACAGCATCAATTCTTTCAGTTTTTTAGCTTCATCACAACTTACTATTTATAATAGGTTTTCGGGTCCTGCACACCCGGAGCCGTTTTGGGGCATTAATAATCTAGGTGGATATTGGTGGCCACCCATCGAGTCCATTTGAACCCCCACCATCATTTATTTCAGTTTGTAAGTTTCGGCACAACTTACTATTTTTAGCATTTTTTCGGGTCTTAAACTTCCGGAGTCGTTTTGAGGCCCTAAACGACGTTTTTTGGGAAAACGGAGAGCAACATGGGTCCATGGACCATGTTGCTCGTTCAAAAGTTGTACTCCTCAGACAGATCTTGCTAACGAGCTATTGAGCGCGTCAAACGGATATCGGATGCCAAAGTTACGTCCCCGGGAAGTTGAACCACCAATTTACCCAAACGGGGCCCACAGTTTTGGCGCTTCATCTCCTACGGTTAGGGTTTTGGACGTTTCGGATTCTACATTGTTTCTCAAAAATAAATAGGCCCTCAAGCCTCATTTTAAGACAGTTTTAGGGGGCTGGGAGCCGATACATCTCTTCTCAGAGATAAGCACTACCAGTGCCCTAGCTCACTACATCTCCATCATGTCTACATTGTAACACAGTTCCGAGGCTGGTAGCCACCACATCTCTTCTCAGGGATATGCTGCCAGTACCCTAGCTCATCTTTTTCTATTATGTATGTAATAGGCCTGCGAGCCTCAATGTAACACAGTTCAGAGGCCTGCGTATGTTACATCTCTTCTCAGGGATATGCTACCAGCACCCTAGCTTGTTTCCATTATGTTTGTAAGCTTATTGCAGTCATTCTTTTATTAATAAAATGAAGCATTATTTCTGCTGCATCTCTGTATCTATGGTTATATCTGTATTCTGTTACGTTCCTGCATAAATCCAGATTACTGGTATCAGAGCGGGTCTGCTCTTTCTCTATTTTTCTCTTCATGTCCCCAATGCGGCCAGGGTATAAGGAGTTCAACCTCGCAACCCTGACGACCCCCCATGGCGAAAGGAAAGAAAGACGAAGGAGCAGGAGATCCTATCAAAATCTTGCTCGAGGATGCCCTCGAGAAACAAAGGAACGCGATGATGGACAATTTTTTTTTTTCAGATCCTTCAATGGCTGCCCAGCGGTGGCACATCTACATCTAGCACAGCTGCCAACACCAAGTTCAGCAAAATTCCCCCCCCCATGGAGGAGCTTAACGCAATGGAGACCATTGCTTCCTAAGGAGGGAGGAATGATCCAGGTGGATATCGGTGGCCTCCCACCTATTCCATTTCAACCCGCAGCATCAATTCTTTCAGTTTTTCAGCTTCAGCACAACTTACTATTTATAACTGGTTTTCGGGTCTTGCACACCCGGAGCCGTTTTGGGGCATTAATAATCCAGGTGGATATTGGTGGCCACCCATCGAGTCCACTGATCCGGATTTATGCAGGAACGCAACATAATACAGATATAACCATAGATACAGAGATGCAGCGGAAATAATGCATCATTTTATTAATAAAAGAATGACTGCAATAAGCTGACAAACATAATGGAAAGAAGCTAGAGCGCTGGTAGCGTATCTCTGAGAAGAGATGTGGCGTACGCAGGCCTCTGAACTGTGTTACATTGAGGCTCGCAGGCCTATTACAGACATAATGGAAGTAAAAGAGATATGGTACTGGCAGCGTATCCCTGAGAAGAGATGTGGCGGCTACCAGCCCCTGAACTGTGTTACATTGAGACATGATGGAGATGTGGCATCTAGGGCACTGGTAGCGCTTATCTCTGAGAAGATATGTATCGGCTCCCAGCCCCCTGAACTGTGTTACAATGTCGACATACTGGAGATGTGACGAGCTAGGGCGCTGGTCGCGCTTATCTCTAAGAAGAGATGTATCGGCTCCCAGCCCCCTTGAAATGTCTTACAAACATAATGGAAATAAAAGAGCTATGGTACTGGCAGCGTATCCCTGAGAAGAGATGTGGCGGCTACCAGCCCTTGAACTGTGTTACAATGCAGACATGATGGAGATGGGGCGAGCTAGGGCACTGGTAGCGCTTATCTCTGAGAAGAGATATATCAGCTCCCAACCCCCTGAATTGTCTTACAATGAGGCTCACAGGCCTATTTATTGTTGAGAAAAAATGTAGAATCCGAAACGTCCAAAACCCTAACCGTAAGAGATGAAGTGCCAAAACTGTGGGCCCCGTTTGGGTAAATTGGTGGTTCAACTTCCTGGGGATGTAACTTTGGCATCCGATATCCGTTTGATGCACTGAATAGCTCGTTAGAAAGATCTGTCTAAGGAGTACGACTTTTGAATGAGCAACATCGGTCCTTGGACCCATGCTGCTCTCCGTTTTCCCAAAAAACGTCGTTTAGGGCCTCAAAACGGCTCCGGAAGTTTAAGACCCAAAAAACTGCTAAAAATAGTAAGTTGCGTTGAAACTTACAAACTGAAATAACTTATGGTGGGGGTTCAAATGGACTCAATGGGTGGCCACCAATATCTACCTGGATTATTAATGCCCCAAAACGGCTCCGGTTGTGCAGGACCCGAAAACCTGTTATAAATAGTAAGTTGTGTTGAAGCTGAAAAACAGAAAGAATTGATGCTGCGGGTCCAAATGGAATAGGTGGGAGGCCATCGATATCCACCTGGATCATTCCTCCCTCCTTTGGAAGAAATGGTCTCCATTGCGTTAACTTCCTCCATGGGGGGGGAAATTTTGCTGAACTTGGTGTTGGATTTAGATGTGCCACCGGTGGGCAGCCATTGAAGGATTTGAAAAAAAAATTGTCATCATCACGTTCCTCTGTTTCTCGAGGGCATCCTCGAGCAATATTTTGATAGGATCTCCTACTCCCTTTTCTTTCTTTTCTTCCGCCATGGGGGGTCGTCGGGGGTTGCGAGGTTGAACTCCTTATACCACAGCCGCATTGGGGACATGAAGAGAAAAACGAGAGAAAAGCGAGAACCCTCGATACCAATGCAGCCAGGGTATAAGGAGTTCAACCTCGCAACCCCGACGACCCCCCATGGCGGAAGGAAAGAAAGACGAGGGAGCGGGAGATCCTATCAAAAATATTGCTCGAGGATGCCCTCGAGAAATAAAGGAACGCGATGATGGACAATTTTTTTTTTTTCAGATCCTTCAATGGCTACCCATCGGTGGCACATCTACATCCAACACGTCTGCCAACAGGTCTGCGACATCCTGGACAAATCCAACACCAAGTTCAACAAAATTCCCCCCCCATGGAGGAACTTAACGCAATGGAGACCATTTCTTCCTAAGGAGGGAGGAATGATCCAGGTGGATATCGATGGCCTCCCACCTATTCCATTTGGACCGCGGCCTCCAGAGATTCTTTCGGCTTTTCGGCTTTTATGCAACCTACTATTTATACGCCAGTTTAGGATCCATACCTCCTTTTGGAGCACGTTTAAGGCAAACCTAATAATCAAGATGTTGATCTGTGGTAGCCACCCTTGGTCCATTTTGAACTACCATGATTCTTTCAGTTTATAAGTTTAGGCATTTGTTTCTTCTTTTTAGTAGTACTTTTAGAGCCATTCATTTCTGGGGACAGTTTGAGGCCTAACTGACGTTCTTTGAAAACGAAGCCAACGTGTCTGTGACCAGTGTTGCTACGTTCAAGTTAGTACTCCTAGAAACAGTCTCATGACATGAAAGCCGTCATGGATCAGTGTGCCAAAGTTGTTGTGTCCACAGAATGGTATACTCAATTCTTAGTAAGGGCCTGATTTGGCGCTTCATCTCATAGGGTTAGGTTTTTGGACGTTTCGTATTTTACATTATTTCTCAACAATAAATAGGCCTTTGAGCCTCATTGTAACACAGTTCAAGGGGCTGGGAGCCGACACATCTCTTCTCAGAGATAAGCGCTACCAATGCCCTAGCTCGCCACATCTCCATCATGTCTGCATTGTAACACAGTTCAAGGGCTGGTAGCCGCCACATCTCTTCTCAGGGATACACTGCCAGTACCATAGCTCTTTTATTTCCATTATGTCTATAATAGGCCTGCGAGCCTCAATGTAACACAGTTTAGAGGCCTGTAGCCGCCACATCTCTTCTCAGAGACAGCTACCAGCGCCCTAGCTTGTTTCCATTATGTTTGTAAGCTTATTTTAGTCATTCTTTTATTAATAAAATGAAGCATTATTTCCGCTGCATCTCTGTATCTATGGTTATATCTGTATTCTGTTGCGTTCCTGCATAAAATCTGGATCAGTGGTATCAGAGCGGGTTTGCTCTTTCTCTGTTTTTCTCTTCATGTCCCCAACGCGGCCAGGGTATAAGGAGTTCAACTTCGCAACCCCGACGACCCCCCATGGCGGAAGGAAAGAAAGATGAGGGAGCAAGAGATCCTGTCAAAATATTGCTCGAGGATGCCCTCGAGAAATAGAGGAACGCGATGATGGACAATTTTTTTTTTTCAGATCCTTCAATGGCTGCCCATCGGTGGCACATCTACATCCAGCATGTCTACCAACAGGTTCGCGACATCCTGGACAAATCCAACACCAAGTTCAGCAAAAATTCCCCCCCCCCCCCCATGGAGGAACTTAACGCAATGGAGACCATTGCTTCCTAAGGAGGGAGGAATGATCCAGGTGGATATCGGTGGCCTCCCACCTATTCCATTTGGATCCGCAACATGAATTCTTTCAGCTTTTCAGCTTCAGCACAACTTACTATTTATAGCAGGTTTTCGGGTCCTGCACACCCGGAGCCGTTTTGGGGCATTAATAATCCAGGTGGATATTGATGGCCACCCACCGAGTCCATTTGAACCCCCACCATCAGTTCTTTCAGTTTGTAAGTTTCGACAGAACTTACTATTTTTAGTAGTTTTTCGGGTCCTAAACTTCCGGAGCCGTTTTGAGGCCCTAAACGACGTTTTTTGGGAAAACGGAGAGCAACATGGGTCCATGGACCGATGTTCCTCGTTTAAAAATTGTACTCCTCGGACAGATCTTTCTAACGAGCTATTGAGCGCGTCAAACGGAGATCGGATGCCAAAGTTACGTCCCTGGGAAGTTGAAACACCAATTTACCCAAACGGGGCCCACAATTTTGGCGCTTCATCTCCTACGGTTAGGGTTTTGGACGTTTCAGATTCTACATTGTTTCTCAATAATAAATAGGCCCTCGAGCCTCATTGCAACACAGTTTAGGGGGCTGGGAGCCGATACATCTCTTCTCAGAGATAAGCGCGACCAGTGCCCTAGCTCCTCACATCTCCAGTATGTCTCATTGTAACACAGTTCAGGGGCTGGTAGCCGCCACATCTCTTCTCAGGGATACGCTGCCAGTACCATAGCTCTTTTATTTCCATTATGTCTATAATAGGCTTGCGAGCCTCAATGTAACATAGTTCAGAGGCCTGCGTACGCCACATCTCTTCTCAGAGATACGCTACCAGCGCCCTAGCTTGTTTCCATTATGTTTGTAAGCTTATTTCAGTCATTCATTTATTAATAAATTGAAGCATTATTTCCGCTGCATCTCTGCATCTATGTACCTCTGATACCACTGATCCGGATTTATGCAGGAATGCAACAGAATACAGATATAACCATAGATACAGAGATGCAGCAGAAATAATGCTTCATTTTATTAATAAAAGAATGACTGCAATAAGCTTACAAACATAATGGAAACAAGCTAGGGCGCTGGTAGCGTATCCCTGAGAAGAGATGTAGCGTACGCAGGCCTCTGAACTGTGTTACATTGAGGCTCGCAAGCCTATTACAGACATAATAGAAAAATATGAGCTAGGGTACTGGCAGCGTATCCCTGAGAAGAGATGTGGCGGCTACCAGCCCCAGAACTGTGTTACAATGCAGACATGATGGAGATGTAGCGAGCTAGGGCACTAGTAGCGCTTATCTTTGAGAAGAGATGTATCGGCTCCCAGCCCCCTAAAAATGTCTTACAATGAGGCTCGAGGGCCTATTTATTGTTGAGAAACAATGTAGAATCCGAAACGTCCAAAACCCTAACCGTAGGAGATGAAGCGCCAAAACTGTGGGCCTCGTTTGGGTAAATTGGTGGTTCAACTTCCCGGGGACGTAACTTTGGCATCCGATCTCCGATTGACGCGCTCAATAGCTCGTTAGAAATATCTATCCGAGGAGTAAAACTTTTGAATGAGAAACATCAGTCCATGGGCCCATGTTGGTCTCCATTTTCCCAAAAAATGTCGTTTAGGGCCTCAAAACGGCTCCGGAAGTTTAAGACCCGAAAAACTGCTAAAAATAGTAAGTTGTGCCGAAACTTACAAACTGAAATAACAGATTGTGGGGATTCAAACGGACTCGATGGGTGGCCACCAATATCCACCTGGATTATTAATGCCCCAAAACGGCTCCGTGTGTGCAGGACCCGAAAACCTGTTATAAATAGTAAGCTGTGCTGAAGCTGAAAAACTGAAAGAATTGATGCTGCGGGTCCAAATGGAATAGGTGGGAGGCCACCGATATCCACCTGGATCATTTCCAGTGTAAAGTTCTCCTTCGAGCATCGCATGTATAACCCTACTGAGTCATAAATTATATTGGCTTGAGGGGTCCTGACCCAGGTTTGGAGTGCAAGGTTTGCCAACAAACCCCTATACTACTGGCCCTTTCGGCAATGACCTACTTGCGTAGGTCAAAGTCTCACCCAAAGTAGTATGGGTGGGTGCTGGAACAAGGTTTCTGCACCCTGAGAAAGGATAGGTAAGGCAAGCAGAGCTACATTTGGCCAAGTAGGTATCTATACACATCAACGTGCACTAGATCTATAATTATATACTCTTATGACAATAGCACAACATTGCCTAAACAGAACAAAATAGATCTAGATACAGAAAACACACTTACACAGATCTTCGCAGCTTAAATATAGAAAATGCATAATGCAATAACTACCAATGATTCACACAAAGAGTACTCATAGATTCAGTTCTCTATCAACCTTTCTTATTCATCAATTGATCAATTCCTTCGTACAATTCCCTTCCCAGCTTGTGCACATAGAAAAAAGGTCCACGCATAGTTGGACTTGGATCTTCATGCACACAGCCAGTAGGAGTCCTTTCACCAAAAACCCAAACAGATAACTTAAACCACAATTTGCATCAATAGCTCTTTATTTTTCTGCCTTACAATACAAAATGTTCCTCTATTTATAATCTAGCCTAGAATTTCCTATGGTCCCCAAACCGTGTTTTTCAGACCCCCAATTTACCCTTTTAACCATTACAATGCTTTCAGGGCTTTGACCCACCCAAAAACCCCTGCACTAGAGTAACTCTAATCAAAAGTATTCAAAATGGACAAGTTTCGCAACTTGTAGGAGACCCTGTTCCAACAGTCCCCCAACACAATCTTGTGACTTTTTCCAAGTCATTGTGGCCACAATATAGTCATTTAGCTCTGGATGGCTTGAGTCGACTACCATTGACAAAGCCAGGTAAGATGTCACTGCACAGGGTAGCCAGCTAGATTGCTCCGCCATCCGTGATCTCCTTAACAGTGTAGGGACCAATCCAGTGCTGCCGAAATTTCCCTAGGTGTTTTACAAATTGGCGATCGTCTGAAAGGACGAGATCATCTACTACGAATGTCTTTTGGAGAATATTTCGATCATGCCAAGATTTACCACGGGCCTTCTGAACCTGTCGATGAAAATTAGCAATAAACCAATCTTCCTCCAAAGCCAAAAGCTACACAAGACACTCCTCTATGATATTTGGTTTCACGATATTCGTAAATGTTGTGATGCGTAGGCTAGGAACAATGTATTCTATGGGCATAATGGTCTCCTTGCCATAGACCATTCGAAAGGGGGTCCTGCCAGTCAGATTCTTGCAGGTCATTTGGTAGACCCACAGAACAAAGGGGATGCGAACGTCCCAGTCACTACAATCAGCATTGCAAACCTTGGTTAATGCTTGTTCCAAAATTTTGTTAAAAGTTTCAACCACCCCATTTGCTTGTGGATGCTATGGCATACTCTTCGCATGGTGGATTTGAAATTCCTCATTCAAGGCTTGATTCATTTGGTTAACGAAGTGTGTACCTCTGTCACTCATTAGGATCTTTGGGCAGCCAAACCTAGTCAAAATCTGCTCAAAGATGAAGTGCGTAGCAGTATCCACGGTACAATCCTTCATCGCTTGTGCCTCAGCCCATCAAGTGACGTAGTCGGTGGAAGTAATAATGTAGTGTGCACCTATTTTCTTACCTGGCGGATTGATGGGTCCTATAAAATGAATGGCCCATTTTTCAAAAGCCTGTAGAGCCATTTGAGGCTGTAATGGCATCTCATCTCGGCATGAGGTCTGTCCAGTTCGTTGGCACGTGTTGCATGATTTAAAAATAGGTGTAAGAATCCTAATGGAGGGTAGGCCGCCACAACCCAACACTCAAAATATTTTGTGTCATTGCTCATCCTGCATAGTGGCCTCCTCCGACACCTTCATGTGCTTCTGCTAAAACGATAGGCCATTCATGTTCCAGAACATATCTGTGCATTATTTCATCCCCGCATAGCTTCTATAACTGACCGACGATGATAGTAAAGTCCGTTGCCTGAGTAAAAAACTCTTTCTTCTGCTGGAATGAATATTCCACAGGGGCCACGACTGTAGTGATGAACTCAATGATATCAGTGAAGTGTGCATCAACAACCTTAATGGTGAACAACGACACATCTGGTAAGCCTTCCTCCAAGTTAGTAGGAACTTCCCCTGTCTCAATGTGGGATAGATGATCTAGGCCCGCATTCAACCTTCTGGGCTTGACGATGATCTCAAAATCATATTCCTGAAATAGCAACAGGCAACGGAAAATATTCCCCCCCAACACAGGCTTGTTGACCAGGTATTTCAAAGTCGAATGATCAGTGAAAATTTTGAAGTGTCCACCCAGTAGATAGTGTTGATATTTCTGTAACGCATATACCATAGCCAATCCTTCTCGCTCAGTGGTAGAGTAGTTCCATTCTGTACCCGAGAGTTTTTGACTCGCAAAGGTAACCGGGTGATCAATATCTCCCTCTCCAGGTTGAGTTAGGATAGTGCCTAAGGCGATGCCTGACGCATCCACATTTACGTGGAATTCCTTCAACCAATCAGGAAATATTAGTCTGGGTGCAGAGATCATCTTCTCTTTGAGCAGTTCAAAGCTCTTCTGACATTCATCATTCCAAAAAGAGGAACCATATTTTTTTAACAATTTTTCTATGGGTGTTGTGATCAGTGTGTACCCCTGAATGAATTTCCTCTAATAGCCCGTGTGTCCAAGAATAGAACGCAACTGTTTTTCCATTGTTGGGACTATCAAGTTTATGATTACAGCTACCTTCACAGGATCAACCATCAACCCTTGCCGACAGACTATATCTCTGAGCAAGATTCCAAATGGTACAAAAAAGATGCAGTTCTTAATATTCAAGGAAATTTGGTGCTTCCGGCACACATGAAATGTTAATCATAGGTGAGAGACATGCTCTTTTCCCAGGTTGAATACCATCCAATCATAGAAATAAACTTATAGGAACTTATGAATAAACTCCTTGAATACAGCAACTATGACCCTTGAGAAAATAGCAGGTGCATTTTTTAGACCAAAGGGCACGACCATATACTGAAAGGACCCCCATTCAGTTATGAGTGTAGTCTTACTGTGATCCTTAGGTGCAGTTCAGATTTGGTGGTATCCTGAGAACCCATCAGTGAAGGAATAAGCCTCATGTCTACCCACGCTATCAAGGATTTTGTCGGAGATGGGCATAGGGAAGGGTTCATGGATGCAGCCATCGTTTATCTTGCGTAGATTCATGCAAATGCATATTTCTCCATTTTTCTTCTTCTCCTAGATGAACATTGGACTTACCCAATCTAATTGTTCAACTGGTTCAATAATACCTGTGGAAAGCATTTTTTCCAATTCTTCTTTGTCGTTTTTCTTATATTTAGGGTTCAGTTGTTAAGGTCGTTGCTTGACGGGGTGCACCTCACATTTTAGAGTGATGTGCATAATGCCTAGGTCCCCGGTGATTCCTTTGAGCTCATAAAACTTTGTCGGAAATAAGTCTTCATATTCTGTAAGTAGCTATGCAATTTTTCCTATGGTTCCTTCATCCCAATAGTCGCCAATTTTAGCGGGGTTGTGTGTTCTTCCATCCCAATATTAACTTCGCACAGCTTGAGAGGTTGCATCACATCAATATTCTGCAGCAGGGGTCCAATAACAGTGTGCTCCCCTTCAGATTCCAGAACATATATGTTTCGAGGATTATCTTCGTCTTTGTCAACCACCAAGCTCCAGCAATTGACTATGTCTTCCATCTGTGCTTCACATGTCAGGACCGCTAGTGTGGCATGGTGGTGAGAATTATTAAATACAAATGTATCGATGTCATATAGAGCTTTGTCGAGCGTCTCTGTCCCCCCAATTAGTCCAAACATTCCCATAAAGTCCTCTTTTAGTATTTCCCAGTGGTGGGTACATTGATGTAACTCCACATCTAAGTACCAAGTAGTAGGGATAGGGCCCAAGGCATGAAAAAATAGATGGACCCATTCTTCTATAGTCCAGTCGGACCAATTGGTGATCTAGGCATGCAGTTGTGCGCAGGGATCCTCGGGACTGAGGAATATCTTGGTGCGTATGTTAGCTGGGGGGGGAAACTGCAGAATCATCCTATCCAGAAACGTTTCCCAGTCCAGGAATGCTTTCTTGTGTGTATCCCACCACTGTGAAGGTGTCCCACGCATAGCCAGATTAAGGGCCCAGAGCCGTCGTTCTTTTGGCACCCTAGGTTCCAGTGTTCTTAGGAATTCCTAGACACTACTAGACTCATCAAAGTGGCGTAGATCTCTTACCTCCGAATAAATGCAGTAGAGGGCCCTCGAGACCCAAAGACATTTCAACGGCGAAACATCGTGTAACCAGTTTTTCCAAGTCTCCAGTTCCCCCACAGGGTTGGAAAAGCATTCACTTTCCTTATCCCAACAAAGTATCCCTTCTGCTACGGGGTTAACCTGGTCTTCGTCCTACATAGCCAATCTGTAAATGTGATCTATTTCCTCCTCCCCATATGTTGGTTCTGTATACCGCACACCTTCGGCGAGATCTAGTGGTACTATTACGCGCGTACTATTATTCTCAAACACCATGTTGTGCTTTTTGAGATTGATGACACCCCCCATGTCTATAACACAGTATAGCCCTAGGAGCGTAGGGTAGGGATCCGCATCTTCGACAATTTCTATTACTTCAAAGTCAGCTAGGACTTTTACTCCTACGATATCTACCCTGGTAACCTTCCCAGAGGGATGATCTTCTGTTGATTCGCCATGTGCAGCTGGATGGTGGAACATTCCAATTTAGGCTGTCCCATTCATTGCCATGTTGGCTTTGGTAATACGTTCTCATCTGACTGAAGATCGAGAATAACTTTATCCATCTCATAGTCACCAATCTGCGCAATCAACCGCATTTCTCTTCTAGTGCATTTTTTATAGCTGTATAGTTTGTGTACATCCTTGGTCCCAGGAATTGTATACGGCCAGGCTATGCAATTATGCTGTAATACTTGAAGGTTTTCTACAACCTGTGGGTTACGTAGCAGCTTCAGACATGCCTTCAGAAAGGGCTTAACCCCTTCCTCTATCTTGAGGTGCGTTGGCAGCTGCCCATGAGCTGCTAGAGTTTCTTGCCCTCCAATGTTTAATCCTTCTGGAGAGGTTGTAGGATTTCTAGAAAGCACTTCCTTGGCCCCTTGGGTGACCATCCCACTACGTGGCATGAATTTCACACTCGGGTCTACACTCCTTAGCTCGGTTTTAACTCTTTGCACATTTTGCGTAGGGGTGGGCTATTTTTCCTTTATTTTCGCTATCAAGATGGGGCATTCTTCAATCTCATGGTCCAGTTGTTTTCAATATTTGCAGGATTTCCTGGTGGGATTTGGGCAGTCCCTTAGAAATTTCCCTACCTCCTCACAGTTATAGTAGATTAGCTTCCCCAGCCCCCGTCCTGCGCTTCCTCCTCGACCTCCCTTGTCCCTTGCTGGGGAGCCCCCAAAGTTCGCAGGGATCTCGGTGATGTAGGGTATGATTCTACCCTACAGAGGTTTCCTCGATCTAGAATCAAGTCATACGTGCAATATTTATGCTTATCGTGCCCTACCGACCGGCATAACCTGCACCATTGTTTCTTTAGTTCGCCCATACTTAGCTGAGGGCACTGGGCCATATCATCTAGTCCCACTACTCGAAAATCATAGAACCATAGCATAGATCCGCTGGAGCCAAGGCATAGCTGACTAGGTCCTCCTGTCTATATGTAATCCATCAATAGAGGACATGGGTCCTATGCATGGCCAGACACCTAACTTCGTATTCACCAGAGGTTTGTGCTAGCTCCTTTTCCTCATTCCGTCCGTAAGCTCTGAATTTCCATGTGCATGGCTCTGAGCTGTTCTTGAATTTGTTGTAATCCCCCCAACATGTCGTCCTTGGGCGCGGCTTAAAGTTTCATGGCAGCTTCCAAGGCTTTTTCCTATGACTCGAAGGTTTGGTTTCCCATTGGTATACGTAAGTGAGGTAGAAACATAGTGATGAACCATTCCGTGTGTTGTTTTTCATTGTACTTGAACCCTCCTTCCCTGATTTCTTTCTTCAATAGCTGATCGGCCTCTCACACCAACTGAGATGCACCTTGCTTGAAGTATTTTACTTCTACTACCAACTGAGAGTAAGATTTTGGCTTTTGGAACTGATGTTTTAGGGCGTCCTTAATATCTTGAAGAGATGTGCTCTCATTTTGACATATATACTGCATATACCAGTCTAGAGCTCTTTCTTCAAAGGCCAGGGACAATTGTACTCTCTTCACAATATCACTTACCACCCCCTGTGCAGTGCATACTGAGTCGACCATGAACCAAAAATGATCCATGTCCTCATTGGCCACACCTTTAAAGGTAGGTAATTTCAAGTGTACTGCCATGTCTCCTTCTAGCGAGGTTTCGGTTAAGGGCTTGTTCTCCCGTGAATCTGACGTTAGTGGACCTTACATAGATGCTCTTCTTAGTGGGCTGCAGTCGGAGTGATCCTTTTCTTCATCGGTTCGATAGTATTTACCGCTCAATGTTGTATTTTCATCAAGAGTAGTGCTCATTCACTTCCGCATTAGATCTTCAGTATTCTCTTGTCAGTACCTAATCACTTTCACAAAATGCTTCGGCTCCCGGCAACAGAACCATTTTTTGGCTCGAGGAGTCCTTACCCAAGTTCAGAGTGCAAGGTTTGCCAAAAAACCCCTATACTACTCGCCCTTTCGGTAATGACCAACTTGGGTAGGTCAAAGTCTCACCCGAAGTAGTATGGGTGGGTGTTGGAACCAGGTTTTTGCACCCTGAGAAGGGATAGGTAAGGCAAGCAGAGCTGCATTTGGCCCTGTGATACCCAAATCACCTTATTCTACATAGGGCGAAGTAGGTCTCTATTCGCATCCACATGCACTAGATCTATAATTATATACTTTTATGATAGTAGCACAACATTGCATAAATAGAACAGAACAGATTGAGATACAGAAAACACACTTACATAGATCTTCACCGCTTAAATACAGAAAAAGCACAATGGAGTAACTACCAATGATTCACAAAAAGAGTACTCATAGATTCAGTTCTCTATCAACCTTTCTTATTCATCAATTCATCAATTCCTTCATACAATTCCCTTCCCAGCCTGCGCACACAGCAGCAAGGTCTGCACACAGCTGGACTTGGATCTCCGCACACATAGCCAGCAGGAGTCCTTTCTCGAAAAACCAAAACAGATCATTTAAACCACAATTTGCATCAATAGCTCTTTATTTTTCTACCTTACAATACAAAATGTTCCTCTATTCATAATCTAGCCTAGACTTTCCTATGGTCCGCAAACTGTGGTTTTTGGACCCCTAGTTTACCCCTTTACCCATTACAATGCTTTTGGGGCTTTGACCCACCCCAAAACACCTGCGCTACACTAACTTTAATCAAAAGTATTCAAAATGGACCAGTTTCATAGCTCGTAGGAGACCCTGTTCCAACAATGTCCTGATAGGCTACTATATTTGAGTCTTGGATTTCCAGGACCGGTGTCTTCACTGCTTTTGGTTTGTTGATTCTATTGGTCTTTTTGGAGTTTCCTTTGTGTTTTCGCACCTGGGGTGTTTAATCCTACGCTCTGAACCTTACTACAACATTGAAGGTTCTTTACATCACATCCCAATGTCATTTGGTCATTTTATTTGATTTTTTTGGTTGTTTGTCAGATTGTATAGACTTTCTTAGTCTCGATGAGTGAAAGGAGATAGACATAGTTAAGTTTGTGAAAAAGAAGTTTTTTGGCTCCTTTTTATTTCCAATGATATGTGTTGTGAAAGGCGGGGGGGGGGGGGGGGGGGTTTGCTTTCCCTTCTTGACATCTTCCATGGTATGGATTGTGGAGAAAACCGAACCCTAGTAGCTCAGCCCCAAACCCTAGCAAATATCCTCCCTCTTTCGAAATATTATTGACTATCAATACTTTCAAAAATCACAATTTGTATTTGATTATTTTTGTTATATCTTTAATATTTGTATTATCTAATTTTCACTTTAAAATTGATGTGAATCATTATTTTTTTGTAAAAAAAATGTGATTACTATTAATTTTTGACATACAATTCATAAAAAATTCCATGTTTAAATTTTTAGCTTTTTTCTTATATAAATGGTTTATTTAACATGTCATTGTTAACAAAAGTCTTAAAATGTGTATTTTTTTCATTATATTTATATTCAAAATGTGTAATTATTTTGTCAAATGTTTAAAATCATTGTTTTTTTAGTGATAATTATTTAATGTGCATTCAAATATTAATTAAAAATATATAAACATATAGAAAATCCTAGCTTTAAAATATTGACATTTTTTAATTTTTTTTAAATATGTGAAAAAAAGAAGATTTCATTACAAAAAAAAATGAAAAGAAAAATAAAAAAACAGAAATACACAATTATACTTAAAAATAAATATGTAGAGGAAGAAGAAGACATAAGAAAATTTAAAGTGTCAAAAATAAACCCTCTAAACAAAGGGTTGATAATGCATGAACCCTTGTCAAAATCAACATGAAAATCACTCACATATAAAAAAAAAATTCTCAATGTGATATACAAGAAAATTTATATTGCCAAAAATATGCTCCAAAAGAAAAAGATATATTTTAAATAACTACTTTTCAAAATAGAGTGATTTTTTGCTACAATACAGAAAACAAATCAATAAAGTTCTAATTTATTAGTAACTATAGTTATTCTCTTATGTCCTTAAAGATATCACTGTATCTATGAATATTATTTGGGTACAATATTTGGTATTTAGTAATAATTCTAGTTAGGATACTCGCAAATTTTTCTTATTACATCCATCATCTATATATGTATAATGCTACTAATATAGTTTCATGGATAGGTTGTCTCTAAAATTAGTTTTTGTTGAACCCATATAGCTTAATGTTGTTATTTGAGAATCACCACTTCAATGCGCTCAATAATTCCCCTTTCAAGGTTTTATGCATACTCAATTTATTTAATATTTCCTTTACACTTTTAAATATTTTAAGACCCAGTTTTTAAATCATTTATGATGACATAATCATGTTGATTTTGGTTATCAATAATTTTATTTACATGACATCTTCCTTATAGTTTAGTTTAAAAATTATGACTCTAGTGAGATGGAACTAATCCTAGGTTGTAAGGTGTGTTTGTTTGGACCTGGAACTAACCGTATTCTTTACTAGGCTTATGCCATAAGTTCTCTATGGTCAACTTCGATTCTCATATATGAAATTTATATAACCAAAATCATATATTTAGTCTTGCAAATTTTTGCATCAGCATCATACAACATTTTTATTCCTAACATTTTGTAGTCCATCATACATTCTTTAATTTTCTAAAACATTCTCACAACACACACATTTTGCACAATATACTAATACATTTCTACAATCTAAAAGTAGTGTTTTAAATAATTAATCTTATATCAAAGCTAATGACTTCCCATTCCTCCTAAAACATACTAGCTCATTCAAATTTTGGTTGACATGATTTCTTATATTTCCATAGAAACAATTACAGAAATAATTCACATAAAGAATTTATAGAAACTATTTGCAGAAATCAGCATTTACAAAAAACCATAACCTGCAAGGAAGTCTCTACTAGAGTGACTCATGAATACTTATCTCTTCAAGGTTAGTTAGATGGCCATATGAAATCCCTAGGGAAAGGAGAATTCTCTTCCCAACCACTGAGCTCAGAGCTACCCGTGAGATGATTTTCCTTCAAGAAAATATTTCATGGACAGAGACCAAACCAGGTCTACCATGGCTTATTTGAACTAACAAGGTCCTGCTCAAAATTTCCATAGACTCATAGGTCTAAACATAAATTCCATTGGTAAACCTACTTAAGTATTTTTCTATGGCAGTGTCTTGTCTTAAATTAACAACATTATCTTTAAGGTACTGAATTCTCCTCTCCTCTTTCTTAATTGCTGCACCTTACTATCTACTCTCATATCTCTCTCTTCCCTAACTGATATATTTATCTTTAGGGAGAAGAGTAATTGTCCATTATCTTCCTAATAAGTGAAATCCTCATTTATCATTTTCCACCTTCCAGTGATTCCTTAATTAGCCATAACTAATCTTGTCAATTCAATTAAAATAAAATAAGCATATGTTTCCAACATTATATCATACCTTCTATTATCCCACATTCTACCAAATTACTTCCCATAGAAGTAAATGAAAATATTTACTATTCACTTAAGAGTATTATATCAACACCATTAGTTTATGGCAGAGTGATCCAAGGAATTGAATGGAATGTTGATGTTTGACAAAAACTTCAAGATTTTCACACAGCTTCCTGAATTTTCCAATACCAGATTAAAAATGTATTGAATGAGTGGATAATGGGAACCCTAAAGTAGGACAGCAGCTCATAAAACTTGAAGTAGCTTTCTTAATGGGATACGAGTTGGGAGAGTAATTACTGCAACTTTTATCAAACAGCGTGTCAAGGACGTAAAAGATTTGGTTTATTGATAATTTTCTTGGTTTTGTTATTTTGCCTTTTATTTTTTTATTTATTTATGTGTTCAACCTATATTGCACATCAGGCATGAAGCCAATGTCCCATCTCAACAGGAAACTATCACAAAGTGTCTTCGACTCTTCGTCTATATTTTTTAGAGACCTAAGAGTAACATATAAATCTTATTGACAATTTTTTAATGTTCACATGACGTTTTATTCATTGAAATTGGATATTTTATTGATACGTTATATAAATCAATATAAGCTGTATATCTATGTGATTCCATTATTTTTAAAATATTTCATTTTTTTTATACAAATATTTCGTTGTCATTGTAATTTTCTTCCTCGAATGAATGACTAGGTTTGTTTATTTTAAGAAGATTCCCTTATTATATTATATATATACATATATGATAAATGACTATCATATGACTATCATAGTTATTATATTTTTTAAAATTGTAATTGTCAAATTAATTAGGATTTAAATATTAATTATTAAATATTATTTAATTATACAAATATTTTATTATTTTGTGTAAAAGTGATATCACATTATAAAATTTCATTTAATTTTAAGTAATTAATTTATCTCCTTACATTTTCATGAATAAAGAGTTTTTCTTTTTAAATATTTTTGTATTATGAAAATGTATTTTCAATATAAATTTTTTTATATAAACAACCTAATTTCCTATCTTAATCATTACTCAAATTTTTAGTAGAAAAACTATAGATATATCAATAATATCTAACCATAAGCTTATATATAATATCTAATACAAAATTCTTTATAATACACAAATATATATATGTGTTCTAACTTATGACAAAATAATTTTTTACCACCCTCAAAAATTTCTACCGAACTCAAATGTTATATATATATAAAAAGATCAACAAGAGAAACCTATCTAATCAAGATTCTTAGTAGAATACCATATGAATTCATATCATATTTTTGCTTAGTATCATACCCATGTTTTATTGCAATAATAAGAGAACCGTGTATAGTAAATCAAATTTAACCCTGAAAATTCACGTGATCATGGTTCATCCTAATAATTATCAATTTGTTTCCATTTCTCAATCAAAATTTTTACTTTAATTTGGATTCAACAACTTCTCATTGTTTAGTAGTTTCAAAATCTAGTAAAATTGGTTGATAAGAGTCACCATAATGGTGTTACTTCAAACTTGCCACTTTGAATATCCATCTTCAACAATCAATATTGACGTAATATGTTTTTTTAAGGGTATAATTAAGGTTTTTTTTCTGATTCTCAAATTACATTTTAGAATTCTAATGAAGAGACCAAAAAAAATTAAAATCATTAGAATGCTTGTATGGAATTTCAACAAAATGTATGTGGTTAACATAGTAAGTTGATAAAAGTTTATAATATGTAAAATATTATACAAACTATCAATATTTAAAATTTAGGTTAAATATCTGTAGATTATAAATCTACATTGGTTTATGTGATGTTTTCTCTCTTTTTTCATAGTGGGAAAACTTATCACAAACTAATATTTGAATAGTCATAATTGACTACTATAATAGTCATCATTGGGTGATATCCCCCAATACTAACAAAATTGTATTTAAAGGGAAAATCCTAAAGGGGTTATATTAATAAAGGGAAAATAATTAATAATTTGTCACCAAAATCTTTAGAATTTAGGAATTGCATAACTTGAATATGTATAATTAAATATAGCTCTCTTTTTTTTATAATATCTTGTTTTCTAATTGTACCAATTTTTCTTCTAGTTTTAGATTCCTATTTATGAATGCACATTTATAGGATTCCATTTTTCCAAATCTTGATATTCTTTGAGGAGAGAGGTTTCTACAACTTAGTATGAGGGTGATGTGTAATTATATTTGTCCTCAATATGGAGTTCATGCATGTCCCTATTAAAATAAAAATAAAACATTGTCTAAATAGAAGATCAATGTCCAATATAGTAATAATAAAACAAAAATAATATGTGATTCATATTTCCGTAGTTTTTAATATGGGCTAAAATAATTTCATGTAAAGTAATAAATTAAATATTAAAATAAAATATTGTAATGTTTCATATAATAAAAGTATTCAATGTTCGTGATCAATAAAAAACTTTAATAGAAATGTATAAATACAAAAATAATATTAAAAAAAATAGGAATAACAAAGAAACTATTTTAATGTGCACAAATAGAATATTTGGATGCACATGTTATGAAAAATATTTTAATGTTAAATATGTATATTAAAATATTGTTAAAAGTCTATGGGGTCTTGGATAGACCGTGGTAGAGTGCTACGTTAAAGCTCTCCTTGATGTGAAGTAACAGGTTCAATTCCCCACCCCTATATATTGGACATGAGGAAGATTTAGTCTTTCCAATATCACAAAAATAATATCCATGCGGTAGATTATATGGTGATTGGGTGTTCTATTAAGTCACTCCTCTATTCAATTTCCCACTTGGGGTGATAGGTTTGACATGATGAAGATAATCAAATATTGTTTGTTTTTTTAATTTATATTCTATAAATCTATTGGGAAAAAAAAATTAATGGTTACAATATTTCAAGTAGTGTTTAGTAATTTTTTAGCTATATGTTTTTTTGGAAATCCAACATAGATTTTGTGGACTTAAAAGTTTAATTTATGTACTCTATATAGCATTCAAAAATAAAAATTAAATAATTTAAAATTTAAAATTATTTTTTAAACTATCAAAAGACTTTACACATAAAGAAATTTTATCTTTATTCACTCATGTTAGATCCATGCTTAAGATAAATCTATGTTGTTTTACTTTAATGTAGCTATATTTAAATTAGGTGGAAGATACTCAATACTATGTAACTTGTTAAATCATGAGACCATGAAAGATTTAAATTTTTTATATAAAAAATTCTAAAAGTGAAAGATATGAATAATATTATCTATTAAAATACATAAATTAAAATATAAATAATATTGTTTATTCTAATGGAATTTTTTTTTTCTTCATGAAATTTCATGCTATTTATAAATTTAAAAAATAACACATATACAATAAATAAATTATATTTTACTATTATTGATTAACACTCTCTAAATATTAAAAAACAAACTATATACATTTACCTTTCTGTAGGTGAAAAAATGAATGTACTAGTTCCATCCTTTTACCATAATTCTAAATCCTTCAAATAAATTGATATATCTATGGAAATTACTAAGAGGGGGTGAATCAATAATTTTAAGCTTCAATTTTTTATCAACATAAATTTCTTCTTATACCAGTAATGATTTACGTATATTTCTAGTTATTAATGGTTTAGCTTTGGAGTTATGAGAGAGAGACATATCTAAATATATATCTTTAAAACTCAAGGGAATTCACACAAAATTGATCCGGATTTATGCAGGAACGCAACAGAATAAACACATAACCATAAAGATAGAGATGCAGCGGAAATAACACTTCATTTCATTAATATCAAAGAACTGAAATTTGCTTACAGACAAAATGGAAATAAAACTAGCTAGGGCACTGGTAGCTATCTCTGAGAAGAGATGTGGCGGGCTACAAAGTTCTCTGAATCTGCTTTACAATGAGGCGGAGGGCCTATTTATTATTGAGTTGTTGAGAAACCCTAAAATCCAAAAATCCTAACCCTAGAGATGAGACACTAAAACTATGGGCCCTGCTTGGGTAAATTATGTTTCAACTTCCCGTGGACGAATTTGGCTACTATCTCATGGCGACATGATACATCAGCCAGAAAGCCTCCTATCCGAGGACTACACTTGGTTTAAGAATTTTATCAAAAAATTTGTCGGGCGCTTTCATACCCAAAAAAAACGTCGTTTAGGGCCTCAAAACGGCTCCGGAAGTTCAGGACCCGAAAAACTGCTAAAAATAGTAAGTTATGCCGAAACTGAAAAACTAAAAGAGATAATGGTGGGGGGCCAAGTGGAATAGGTGGGTGGCCACCAATATCCACCTGGATCATTCCTCCCCCCTTAGGAAGCAATGGTCCCCATTGCGTTAAGTTCCTCCATGAGATGAGGAAATTTCTGCTGAACTTGGTCCCTGGTGAACCACTTTCCTTGGTGCGGGAGTTGGCCAGCTTTGACAACCCGATACAGTTGGATCCTCTGTTGGCGAGTGTTCTTAATTTGCATGTCCATGATACAATCTGTGGTGGCCTGTTCCATGCAGTCTGGGTTTAACTCTGTTGGTGTGAGTTGTTCTGCAATGTCCGAAGTGTCCAACAGAGGTGGGAAGTAAGGACGAAGGCGATCCACATTGAAGACTGGGTGCAGACCAAGGAATGGTGGAATACTAAGCTCAAAAGCATTGTTCCCTACATCCTTGGTGATGGTGTATGGCCCGTATTGGAGCGGGCGAAGCTTGCGGTGAGGTCCAGTGAGGCGCTCCTTCTGCAAATGCAGCCATACTTTATCACCCACCTGGAAGTTGTGTGGCGCCCGGTGTTGATCATGGCGCTGCTTGTACTTCGCATTAGCTCTGTCCAATATATCATGAACCTGTTGGCGGATGTGTTGAATGCGCTCGATGAAGCTACTTGCTTTGTCAACTTCAGACTCGACGTGCGCTGAATCGGCCTGAGCAGCTGCAAATGGCATGGCTACGTCAATGGGACATAGTGGCTGGAATCCCAAGCCCACCTGAAAGGGGCTATGGCCAATTGAACTGTGGAGAGCCCGGTTATAACTATGTTGTACATAAGGGAGGTTCTCGTCCCATGTGCGTGGATGCTTTGAATTGTACATGCGCAGAATGTGTACAATCATTCTGTTGACGACCTCTGTCTGGCCATCTGTTTGGGGATGGAAAGCTGTGGACTTGGTGAGCTTTGTGTCCATCATTGACCAGAGGCTGGACCAAAATGTGCTGAGGAACCCGCTATCTCGATCTGATATGATAGACTGTGGGATCCCAAAGTGCACCCATACTCGTTCAAAGAAGAGTTTAGCAGTAGCTTCTGCTGTGATATTCTTCTTACAGGCTGCCATAATGGCCATCTTCGAGAATCTGTCAACGACCACGAAAACACAGTCATTGCCATTCTTAGTAGAGGGCAGTCCCGACATGTAATCCATGGAGATGGATTCCCACGGTCGACTAGGGGTAGGTAGTGGAGTATATAGGCCTTGCTTCTTGATGGTCGGTTTGGCAATGGCACAAGCAGTGCAGGATCTGATGTGCTTCTCGACATCCTTTCAAAGGTTCGGCCAATAGAAATACTTCTGCAGGATTGCTACTGTTTTCTCGACCCCGAAATGCCCAACGACTCAACTATAGTGTGCTTCCCATATCATCTTGGCACGCTCGCTTGAAGGAACACAAAGGTGTCCCAGGTGACATAAAAGTGCATCTTGGAGGTGAAAATTTGGAACTTGTGTGCCCCCCAAGAGTGCCTTGTAAGTGTGGCCGAATTCCGGGTCACTCTCATAGAGAAGCGGCCAATCAGAAGTCTCGTGCCCACAAGAGTTGAGCACGGTGGTGAGCGCCACGATCGGTGGTCGGCTGAGGCAGTCTGTAACATTATTGGTGCTACCCTTCTTGTACTTGATGTTCAAATGAAACTGTTGCAGATATGTGGACCACTTCTGATGGCGATCATTCTGCAACTTCCCGTGTGTCTGTATGAACTGCAGGGGCCGGTGGTCTGTGTGGATGATTGTTTCCTTCCCCAAAATGTAATGCTTCCATTGTCGACAGGCTTGCACAATGGAATACATTTCTTTGTCATAGGTGGGATACTTGCGAACTGTCTCAGACAATGTCTCACTGTGATATGCCACTGGATGTCCCTGTTGAGCAAGAACTGCCCCAATAGCATAGTCAGAGGCATCTGTCTCGATCTCAAATGGCTGTTGCAAGTCTGGTAATGTGAGAACTGGGGCAGAACAGAGGCGATTTTTCAATTCTGTGAACACCTTCTGTTGAGGTTCCGACCAAAAGAATTTTTCTCTCGCTCCTCCCTTGGTGACTTGACTCAAGGGCCAAGTGATATGAGAGAATCCCAACACGAACCTCCGGTAGAAATTAGCAAGACCTGGGGGTCCATAAGCTCTATAGTAGTCAGCTGGCTAACCTTAATGACTTGATCTGGCTAGATCCACAGTGCACCCCTTTTCATCAATAATGTATCCTAGAGAGTGGAACATGGGTCATGCTGTCTGGCAGACTTTCTCAATGGGGGCAAGACAACTGAAGTTTGGAAGTTAAGTAAGACTTATTTATGGGATGAAGGTGGTTTTCCCAAGTCTATTTAAGACCGACATTGCCACCCTGGCACACCACTATGAATGAGCTATCGGCCGCAAGATGTCGCCCATCATCCTCATGAAGGTTGCGGGAGCATTCGTCAACCCGAAAGGCATGACCAGCCATTCAAAAAGGCCTTCCTTAGCTTTGAAGGCAGTCTTCCACACATCAGAGGGTTCAATTGGTACCTGGTGATACCCAGACTTCAGGTCGATCTTACTGAAATATTTTGCACTTTGGAGTTGGTCCAGAAGGTCATCAATCCGTGGGATTGGGTACCTATTCCGGACAGTGATCTTGTTCAGCGCCCGATAGTCAATACAGAGTCTCCACGTCCCATCCTTCTTCTGTACCAACACGATCGGGCTCCCACAGGGCGATGAACTTGGTCTCATGTGACCTTTCTGCAACAGCTCCTGAATCTGCCTCTTGATTTCATCATTTTCCAGAACAGAGCGTCGATAGATCGGTCCATTGGGTAGCGGCGCACCTGGGGTCAGATCAATCGGGTGCTTGACCTGGCAGTGCAGAGGAACCCCCGTGGGTGAGGTGAAGATGTCCCCGTACTCCTCCACGACCTTATCCATTTGTTGTCGTCGTGCAGAGGGGCCCTGTCTGGAGGTCGTGGCCACAGTCTTCTTCTTGCCCTGGGGGCGGATCATCAGGAAAACGAATTTCCTGGTTTGGGAAATGAGCTTACTGCATTGTTTTGCAGTAACTAAAGAGATAGTCGTAGGAGGTGGTACCTCTGGTATCCTGTACAACTTATTTCCCAAAGTAATAATAACAGCACGAGGTCGAGACTCATACACAGCATGACGCTTCCACAAGCATGGTTGTCCTAATAATACATCAGAAACATCAATAGGAGCAACGTCACATAATACCTCATCCGTGAAGGGCTTGATGCTATAGGGAAGGCGGCACTGCTGGCTGACGCGGAGATCTCGTCCTTGGTGAAGCCACCCGATGGTGTATGGATGTGGGTGAGCCGTGGTCGGCAAGCCCAACCGCTTCACGGCGTCTGCTGAAATGAGGTTCTTTTGGCTCCCATTGTCGACAATGAACTGTACAGGGGAGCCCTTTACCCACATCTGGGAGTGGAAGAGACGTTCCTCCTCCTCTGGATCTTCCGGTTCCTCCTTCTGGACCTTTGTAGTGGCAACAATGGCGTTGGGCTCCGCATCAATAATCTGTTTCCCTTTTTCATTCCCCTTTTCAAGTTTTGATTCGGAGTCGGAGCATGCATCTGACTCAGAAGCCCTCATCTCGGCCACTAGCGACTGCTTGGCCCGGCACTCACTTGTGTTGTGAGTGGAGCTCTTATGGAACTCACACCACTTTCCCGTGTCCTTCTTTGGCTTTACGGTGTTGTTCTTTTCTTGTGGCTTTGGTGGGTTGTCTTTAGCCGCCATGCCTTGGCTCTGTCCTTTGTTCTGCGGTTTGGAAGCACCTTTTCCTTTCTTTTGATTCGCAGATCCAAAGTCTCGCTTCTTCTGTTTGAATTTCTGCTCAATCTTGGCAGCATACCGGTATGCCGTACCAAGCGAGGAGATGTCGAGGAACTCCATTTCTTCCTGAATGTATCTGTGCAGACAGCTGCGATACTTTAGCACCAAATTTTTCTCTGAATCTTTGATACCCAACTTTGTGCGCAGGGTATGGAACAGATTCGTCAGCTCGTGCACATCTTGATCCCTTTGTTGTCGCAGCGTGGTCCATTGTATGTACTTGTCCTCATAGCTCCCCACCGGATAGTACTGTTCCTTGACGGCGTCTCGGAAAGAATTCCAAGTTGGTACGGCCGAGAACAGAGAGGGTTCTGTCTGGTCCTTGTTCTCACAGTAGGTTTCCCACCAGTCCTTAACATGGGGGGTAGCTTTGAGGAGTGCAAAAATAATCTTCTCCCGGTCCGAAAAGTCATGAACAGAGAAATATCCTTCTAATAGATTCAACCATCTATCTACGGCATCTGCGTCTATTTGACCCTCAAATATGGGAATGTCAAAATTTACTTGTACCTTGAAGGGAGTCGCAACTCCAGAGTGGCTACTGGATGCAGATGCGCCGCCGGTGGGCAGCCGTTGAAGGATCTGAGCAAAACTATCCATCATCGCGTTCCTTTGTTTTTCGAGGGCCTCCTCGAGCAATATTTTGATAGGATCTCCTGCTCCCTCATATTTCTTTTCATCCCCCATGGGCGTCCGTTGAGGTTTGCGAGGCTGATCTTGCAAAGGTTCCACCAGATCAAGCCCTAGCTCCTTATACCCCAACCTCGTTGGGGACATGCAAAGAAGGATCGAGAAAAAGCAGACCCCTCTGATACCACTGATCCGGATTTATGCAGGAACACAATAGAATAAACATATAACCATAAATACAGAGATGCAGCGGAAATAACACTTCATTTCATTAATATCAAAGAACCGAAATTTGCTTACAGACAGAATGGAAATAAAACTAGCTAGGGCACTGGTAGCTATCTCTGAGAAGAGATGTGGCGGCTACAGGCCTCTGAACTGCTTTACAATGAGGCGTGAGGGCCTATTTATTATTGAGAAACAATGGAGAACCCTAAACATCCCAAAAACCTAACCCTAGGAGATGAAGCGCCAAAACTATGGGCCCCGTTTGGGTAAATTGGTGTTTCAACTTCCGAGGGACGTAACTTTGGCATACTATCTCCGTTTGACGCACATGATACATCATTAGAAAGCTCTATCCGAGGACTACAGCTGTCAAGAAAATTTTATTTGAAAATTTGCTGGCGCTTTCATACCCAAAAAACGTCGTTTAGGGCCTCAAAACGGCTCCGGAAGTTCAGGACCCGAAAAACTGCTAAAAATAGTAAGTTATGCCGAAACTGAAAAACTGAAAGAGATAATGGTGGGGGGCCAAGTGGAATAGGTGGGTGGCCACCAATATCCACCTGGATCAAAAATTCAATGAACAACACATGAAAACACTAGATATTAGTAGAAACCCATTAGGGAGAAAACTACAAATTTTTGGTTGAAAGTAATGTGAAGGCAAGATCCTAATTCCCAGTTACATCATATTTTTGTAGTCTCCAACCTATAAGAGGTTGCCAACTCAAGGAAACTCCAACTCCCACAAACTTTTTTGTAGGCTACAACCCACTCAAGGCTCCTAGTCAACAGGCTACAACATGTTCTTTATCAAGCTACAACTTGAAAAGAGAGTGAAGTCTCCCAATCACAAAACAAAGCCAAGTTTTCTTGTTACATGATATCAATTTTTTCCTCAATGTGTATTGTTGATCTTCTCTACTTCTATTATTAAATTATTTTATTTCTCTCATACTTTTCCTCATAGACAATTCTACTCATCAAAAACTTATTTTCTCATTCAACAATGTATCTTTTATAAGAATATTTTATTGATTGTTTGTATTTTATGAAAGAATACGAAATGAGGAGTTTTGTCTTGGCCTTCTAAAGTTGTTCACAATATGTCTCTTCATTTTCAAATCTCAAAATCGTAAATTTGTAAAATAAAATAGAGCTTAAATAATATAGCTCATAAGTATTGATTTCTAGAGATAAGTCAGATTTATATTAGCTAAGTTTTCCAAAATTATAACATATATTTTCATGTTTAATGAACACATATATTTTCCAACTTGTGTCTCAATATATCATGTCCCATTTTTACATCAATGATAAAGAATATAAGCATTTATTTAACAATTTTTACCCTCACAATAGCTTTCATATTCTTTGCACTTCACAACCTTGCAACAATAGTCATCTAACATTCAACATAATTAATCCTTAACACAATATCATTAACATGATCAGTTCACATCAGTGCTAACATTACTAACACTCTCCCCTTTTGGCATTGATGAAAACATAGAAGTCCCTTGTCTTGTTTTTCCCCTACTTTTTCCTAAACAAAATACCTCTATTTACCGGCCCCTTAACATCAATGAAATGAAAAGGGGTTGTAGTGACAAAATATTCTTTTAATCAAGTCATTTGTTTTGTTCACGTGAAATGAATTTACTTTCTTTAATATATTTTCAACTGGACCTCCATTGTCGTAATAAGATATTGTCAACACAAAGCCATGTATGAAAAAATGTGTGTTGGGATAAAAAATCATACACTATTCTAATGAATTAACGCAAGTCATCGATTCAATAAAGTGTTAATTTTGCTTCATGAGGATAATAAATACTCACTCAATTTAGGGTATTAAACCCTAAAATATGCTCCATCGAATTATTTTCTATTGCCAAAATCCGAAGATGTTGTGGAGTATATTGCAAATTAAATCTGCGACAACCATAATTTATACCAACAACATTACATGAAATGAGCCGTTGAATGATGGCTAGTTGTATATTGAATGAAACATTATATATTTTCGAAAAAAAAAACATTGTTTAATGTATAGGTTATATACATTAAACACTAACACATTTCTTGAATAACACTAGCTCCATAGATTTTTCTAACACTGCCTCCATAAATGTCTTATAACTGCCTCCTTCATTATGGCAACTCTTCCTCCAAAATTTTTTGAATGTTGTCTCATTCATTAAAAAAACAAGGTTGGTTGCATAACAGCTACTCCCTGCCTTGAGCGGGAGCTTCTTCGTGCATGATTATGATTATGAGGCCTGTATTGAGCTTGCTCATCAGTGTTTATAAGCTGAGTCTCATCAGTGTTTATTAGCCATTCAACTTTCTCATCAATGTTTATTAGCCAACCATAAGGTGTTGTTTAACTTCTGCCACACTCATTGAGGCCTGTATTCAGCTTGCTCATCAATGTTGTATTCAGTTTGCCAATCGAGCCAAACGTTGCTCTAAACTCTGTTCAGCATAGGGTCAGGGCATTCAGATTTACCACTTTTCAGATCAACACCGTAATTTTTTCTCTTTCACTTGAAGACTCTATCGACTCCAAACAACTGACTGGAACTGCATTAACCAAACAAATTAGTTGATAGCTTTGGGCAACTCAACGAGTTTAGTAACACAAATTTTCTCAAACTGCGATATTTCATCAAATTGATTCAAAATAATTAATCCTAGTAAGTGTTTACTTTAATGGTCAAGCGAGTGGTCAAGTAGTGCCAGTGCATGCAGATAGCCACAGATAGCCATTTCAGAAAAATATTTAAAATATACGAATTTAATAGAGCAAGAAACTCACATGCTTCTGCAAGATAAGAGGCAAAGGCTCCATAGGTAGAGCAACATGAGTGAACTAGGTGATAGCTAGGTGCCCAGCCATAGCTTTGTGGTTGCTTTTGCTTCTTTGACCTGCTAATGAATCCATGGCTTAGTGCTTGCTTTTTCTTTTTTCCTTCTATGACCTATTGCAACCCTGAAACCATGGCTTGGTGCTTGTTGTGCTTCCTCTCTGACCTGCTGCTACGGAACTACTTGTGCTCTGCTACTGCATTAGTAATGCAATGGTAATGACTAGAGGCAGAGGTAGTGACGTGACAGGTATCAACCGATGTCAAGGGCTGTTGTAGGAGCCATGCAAAAAGCCATGTGCCACAAAATATATATATATGCTATTGCAACTGAATAACATAGCATCTAATACATTAAATTAATGTTGGCATTAATATAAACTAGTCATCATATACGACAATTACACCACCAAAAAAAGTCACATACTATATGGTTTTATGGTTAGCCTCGGTAGGAGGCCAATAAAATGATAAGTTGAAAGCTATGTTCATTTATTAGTAGCACTAAATAATAATTTACTTAAATAGGTTAAAGTAATATGTATTTGGTAATATTTTAAGAAAATTTGCTAGGGATTTTCGTAAATCCATGTTATAATTATGAAACTTTAATATTTTGGTTTTTGAGGTTTTTGATTGTGCTGAATCCATTTCCAGATTTAAATATTGTAAGATTTCTTAAATTTTTTTGATCTAAATTCACGCCAATTTTGTTTGTCCAAGCAATTCCTCCATTTAATTAGACAAGTCCTTAAAGTAATGTTCACTGCTACATTTTGATTACAATAGTCCTAATAATACTGCCGGCAGGAACTAATAATACTGCCTCATTCGTTAAAAAGAATAACACTACCTCATTCATTAAAAAAAAATAATGCCGGATCGTTCATTATCATGTGAATGTTGCTTCATTCATTAAAAAAAAAATAACACTGCCTGACAAGAATGTTGATCCAATGAATAACTAAAACATGAACAAATGAATAAAAAGAATATTGTTTCTTCATTCATTAAAATATAACGTTGGATCATTCATTCATTATGTGAACGTTGCTTCATTCATTAAAATACATAAATCTTCCTCACAAGAACGTTTCTCCAATGAATAAACGAACGTTGCCCCAGTTAATAAATGAACACTGTTTCAATGAATAAATGAACGACGCTCCAATAAAATTATGAAATGCATGTATTGCAAGCATATATATATAGGTTGTCACGTTGCAAATATTTGAATGCATATGTTTCCAATAGAAGGATATATATATATAACAATGGTGGACAGCATTGATATGAAAGGAGAGCTGCAACATATATATATATATATATATATATATATATGCTGACTGGATATAGCGTTGCGAATTTAGAAACAGATATAGGACAATTGATATAACACTGCAAGTATATCAAACAAGAGTTGCAATAGATATGTATATGTTGCAAAATATATATTTATATATATGCCGCAATAGGTATATCGTTGGAAATATGCTGCAATATACATATGCTATATACATATGGTACGATATATATCGAAGGCGAGTGTTGCAAACATACTGCAATAGATATGCAAAGAAGAGAGCTGCAACTATATCCATGTATATGTTATTTAATGCCGGTTTTCAATAAAATTATGAAATGCATGTATTGCAAGCATATATATATATAGGTTGTCACGTTGCAAATATATGAATGCATATGTTGCCAATAGAAGGATATCAATTGATATATATATATGTATGTATATGCTACAATAGTGGAGAGCATTGATATGAAAGGAGAGCTGCAAAATATATATATATATATATATATATATATATATATATATATATTGCAATGCATATAGCGTTGCAGATTTAGAAATAGATATAGGGCAATAGATATAACACTGCAAGTATATCAAACGAGAGTTGCAATAGATATGTATATGTTGCAATATATATATATATATATATATATATGCCGCAATAGGTGTAGCGTTCGAAATATGCTGCAATATACGTATGCTACGATATATCGAAGGAGAGTGTTGCAAACATACTCGAATAGATGTACAAAGAAGAGAGTTAAAAGTATATCCATATATATGTTATTTAATGCCGGTTTCCAGCAATTCTCATAGATATTAACGCTTCCTTCAAAGATATTAATGTTGTCTTCTAGAATTAACGCTTCCTCCAAAGATATTAAGTTGAGTTTTGAGCATTGTTTTGAATGCTACCTCGACATATTATTAACGCTTGCCTGTAATATATTAACACTGGCTTTTGATCGTTGTTTTGAATGCTTCCTCCAATGATTGAGCATTTCTTTGAACACTGCCTCGACATATATTAATGGTGCATATAAAATTGATACTGCAGATATCTTCTCTCATTTATGCTGGTCTTTTCACTTCCATTCAAAATGAAGGTGAGCGTTGCGAATAGTGGAGAACATTTATATATTTGATAGGTGCCAACTGAGCAAGTATTAATATGCGAGCATGCTCCCAAATAAGTGAAAACATATGTTTAAAATAAACCATATAAAATAATATGTCAACGCTGTTCCTATCCAAACTTTCCAATAGGCTACTCCATGTACCATAACGTTGCTTTAAGGCTTCTCTATACGCTCTCCAAATTAGGGCACAAAACCCTAAAAACTGCTCTATTTGTTTTGTAATGTAACTATGTTGGCATTGATCTCGGAATGTAACATGCCTTGGCATTCACTTATGAATATTATTGTCTCCATATATTAATGGCTCCATAGATACCTTCGATTCAATTTACACTCGCTTCATATATGTTTAATGAATCAAAAATAATGTTTATGTCTTCATATAACAAATAGAAAATATTGTAATGCTTCATATTATAAATATTGGTAAATGCTACAATGATGGCTTCATATTGTAACTCTTGGAAATGCTTGACAAACATATGGCTTGTATAATTTTAATTTAATATTTGCAATTGGCATATTTAGTTAGAATGCGAGTGTTCTCAATTTTTTAAGTAATCGTTTCCAACGAAACACATCCAAGGTTGGAGTTATGTACTTTTCAACGTACTGGAAACATCACTCTCAAAACGTATGGTTGTCATATTCCTTCTCCTCCTCGTTCTTTTTAACGTGAATAGGATTTGTATTGCATCCACTCACAATATTTGCATTTCAGTCATTTTCGCTACCTCTCTGTTTCCTGCAATCTCTGTCCTTGTCAAATTTGCCGTAATGATGCTACTTCTCATTCTGTTAGAGCCAAGATTGCACAGCACACAAAAAACATATACACAACAGATAAATCATGCACAAAAAACACAGAGGTTTAATGTGGTTCACCCAACCAATCTGGGCTACGTCCACACAACATAGGCATCGGCAATTCTTTATTATCAAACAGGAGATTACAAACTCTCACACCCCCTCAAACCATCCGTATGGATACCTGTTTTATAGCAAGGAGAATCTAACTGCCTCATAAATCCTCTCACATCAAATTTAGGATGCATTAACTCCCTCCCAACAAACTGGAGCTAATCTAGGAACTAATTCCTATTGTTGTCACACACTGAGATTTTTGCCTATTTTATTTAAAACAGAAAATCTCAACAATCTCCACCTTGACAACAATTAGCCTGATGCCCTGTTTCTTTATTATTTATTTTTTCTGCAAGCCAAGAGAAGCCAAACACCAACGCAGCTTCTCTAACAAAACTGGTTTCGTGAACATGTCTGCACAATTCTCCTTTGTATGCACCTTTTCAAGAGAGACTCCCCTTTCAGTGATAACATGTCTTACAAAATGGTACTTGATCGGTATATGCTTTGATTTACTATGATAGGCCGGATTTTTAGCCAAATGTATTGCACTTTGACTGTCACAAAATAACTTGATGCTGTCCTGCAACCTACCAAATTCACCAAACAAACCTTTCAACCAAATCGCTTCTTTGCAAGCATGAGAAGCAGCAATGTATTCTACTTCAGTAGTGGATAAAGCAACAATGTTCTGTAGCTTTGACATCCAGCTGATAGCTCCACCTGCAAGAGTAAATACGTACCCTGAAGTTGACCTTCTCTTATCCAAATCACCTGCAAAATCAGAATCAACATATCCGCAAACAAATTCACTACTCTTATTGTAAGTAATACAATAACTACTTGTGCCTGTCAAGTACTGAAGCACCCATTTCACTGCTGACCAGTGTTCTTTACCTGGATTTGCCATGTACCTGCTGACAACCCCAACTGCATGTGAAATATCTGGTCGAGTACAAACCATCGCATACATCAAACATCCTACTACATTAGCATATGGAATTCGAGACATATAATCCTTTTCTTCATATGTATTAGGACATAAACTGGAAGAAAGCTTAAAATGGGAAGCTAAAGGGACTGACACAGGCTTCACATTGTTCATACCAAACCTCACAAGTATTTTCTCAATATACTTCTGTTGTGATAGCCACAGCTTACCACTGCTCCTGTCTCTGAAAATCTCCATTCCCAAAATCTGTCTTGCTGCTCCTAGATCTTTCATATCAAATGTCCTTGCCATCTGAGTCTTCAACCTGTTGATTTCTTCAATGCTTTTGCTTGCTAAAAGCATATCATCAACATACAACACTAAGATAATGAACATGCCATTACTTAACTGCTTAAAGTAAACACAATGATCATATTCACTTGTTATATATTTTTGACTCAACATGAAAGAATCAAATTTCTTGTACCACTGTCGAGGCGACTGCTTCAGACCATACAATGACTTCTTGAGCCTGCAGACAAATTTCTTATTGCGATGCTGAACAAAACCTTCCGGTTGTTCCATATATATTTCCTCATCTAAATCTCCATGTAGAAATGCAGTCTTAACATCTAATTGCTGCAACTCTAAATCAAGCAAAGCCACTAATGCTAACAAAATTCTAATTGAAACAATTTTAACCACTGGTGAAAAAATCTCATGAAAGTCAATACCGGCTTTCTGAGAAAACCCTTTTGCAACCAGTTGCACTTTGTACCTGTCCTCCGTATCATTCACACCCCGTTTCATCTTGAAAACCCATTTACACCCCACAGGTTTCCTGTCTTTCGGAAGCTCAACCAGATCCCATGCGCCATTCTTACCTAAGGCCATCATTTCTTCCTTCATGGCTGCTTTCCACTTGTCACTTTTCGAACCTTCTATAGCTTCCTGATAGCACAGAGGTTCATCATCGTTAGCTGTCAAAGCAACTGAAGTAACATAATCATCATACCTTCTCGGAGGGCGTTTGATTCTTGTAGATCTCCTTAAGGATGTTTCTGGTGCTTCCACAATTGGCTGACTACCATCTGTAGGAAATTCTTCATGATCACCATCTGAGACCTGTTCATGACCTACATCTGAACCCTGTTCATAATCTGATTCTGAAACCTGTTCATGACTAGAATCTGAACTATGGTCATCATGACTATCATTAGAAATGCTATCAAACTGAATGTGCTGAAAATCAAATACATCATCCTGTTTCAATTTACTATCTACATCTAACTGTACAAGAGAGGATTCATTAAGCTTTACATCTCTGTTGATGATGATTTTGCGGGTAGTAGGATCCCACAATCTATATCCCTTTGTTCCAACACCATACCCAGCAAAGATATACCTTTTAGACTTTGGATCTAATTTAGTTCACTGATGTTTAGGCACTAGAGCATATGCATCACAACCAAACACTCTGAGTTTAGAATAGTCATAAGGATTTCCTTTCCATACCTCTTGCGTAATCTTGCAGTCTATCGCCGTCGATGGAGATCGGTTTATCACATAACAAGCTGTAGCCACCGCTTCTGTCCACAATTCCTTTTGCAAACCGGCGTTACTAAGCATACTCCTTGCTCTCTCCAAAAGAGTCCTATTCATGTGTTCAGCAACTCCATTTTGCTGAGGAGTATAAACAGTGGTCTTATGTCTCTCGATCCCTGCATCCTTGCAATAGTTTTCAAACTCCTTAGAAGTAAACTCACCACCATTGTCAGTTCTTAAACATTTTATAGTTCTACCAGTGATGTTTTCTACCAATGCTCTAAACTGTTTGAAAAATGTAAAAACATCAGACTTCCTTTTCAACATGTAGACCCACACTTTCCTAGAAAAGTCATCAATAAACGATACAAAATATGACGAACCACCATATGAGGTTGTAGGGGCTGGTCCCCAAACATCTGAATGGATATAATCAAGTATGCCTTTACTAGTATGTTTGCATGTTTTAAACTTTTGTTTACTTTGTTTTCCAAACAGACAATGCCTACAGATATCTAACTTTCCAGACTTCAGATTTGGAAGTAACTTGCGATCAGCCAAAATTTTCAACCCTCTTTCACTCATACGGCCCAACCTTTGATGCCATAGGCGAATGGAACTACTGTCATGTTCAGACACCGTAGACACATGATCTGACCCTGTTCTTCCTTTTAATTGAAACAGATTTCCTACTTTCTTAGCCTTCATTACTAGTAAGATACCTTTATAGATTTTCATAACTCCTCCTTGAATTATAGTTTTATATCCATTCGTATCCAATGCTCCTAAAGAAATTAGATTTTTTCTTAAGTCTGGAACATGTCTCACATCTGTTAACAATTTAGTTGTGCCATCAAACATTTGCAGTTGTATACTTCCTATCCCAACAATATTGCAAGTAACATCATTACCCATGTACACGACACCATCATCAACAGATCTATACGTCTTAAACCAGTCTTTATGGATACACATGTGGTTAGATGCCCCGGAATCTAACAACCAATGTTGATCATGTTTAGACATATTAACAGACAATACTTCATCGCTCATACCTGAACCAGATGCCGAACCTGTATCTGTCGCATTTGCCTCCTTCTTCTCTGTCGAAGAATCTACTTTTGAAGTTTGCTGTTGTCGCTTCCAGCAGTCCTTCTTCAAATGCCCCGATTTGCCACAAAACCAGCACTTTACTTTACTCTTCTTCCCTTTCGACTTTGAACGCGAATCGCTGTGCTTACCAGAGCGTCTTTCTCTAGAACGACCTCTAGCCATCATTGCCTCTGATGTAGAGGTGTCAGCATTCGACCGCTTCCTGGTCTCCTCGGACAACAAGGCTCCAACCACATCGTCAAACTCAAGGATGTCTGCAGTACTAAAGCTTATGGAAGTAACAAAGTGATCCCACGATTCAGGCAATGAACACAATAGAGTTATTGCCTTATCCTCTGAATCAAATTTTACATCTAGACTTTGTAATTGTACCAATAGAGTATTGAAAACATTCAGATGGTCAGTAATCGAGGTACCTTCCTTCATCCGCAAACCATAAAGCTGTCGCTTCAGGAGAATCCGATTTGTCAAGGATTTCGTCATGTAGAGCTTCTTAAGCTTCGACCACAGGCCTGCAGCGGTCTTCTCTGACACAATGTTGAACAGAACGTCATCCACCAGACATAACTGAATTGCGCTCAGAGCTCTGTCATCCAACTCATCCCATTCATCCTCCGTCAAGGAAGAAGGCTTTTTGCTTTTCCCCAATAGCGCTTTCGCCACGCCTTGTTGAATCAGCAGATCGTGCATCTTTACCTTCCAGATCTCGAAATTGTTTTTGCCATTAAACTTCTCAATTTCAAAACGGGCACTCTGAGTTTTCGCCATCTTGTAGCAACCAAAAAAACCAATCTCCAATTCCAACTAGTGAGTCAGTTAAATACCGATTTAACACACAATGCCTTCGCCTTTATAACAAACCTTTCCTTCCATACCATATGCAAATGGTATTAAACAAAAAAATTACAAATCGATTTTTTTTTTCTTTTAAATCACAAATCGATTCACCTTTTATTAAATCGATATACATAAATCGATTTAAAAAAAAAACATTTAAATATGTATGATAAACCACTACAATCGATTTGTGTTTTGTTTTAAAACATTGCAACGAAAATCGATTTGAATGAACCTTCAAAGAAAAAGCATACGACTGTCAGATTGTCCGATTTATAAATGGCGTTCAAAAAAAAACTTTCCAATCGAATTTTTATGAAAAAACTGGAGACCGATTTAAAAAAAAAATCGATTTGTAATGCTGATAGCAAATTATGTTCACCGTTCAATGCTGCGAACGGCTCTGTAGTCTACGGTTCCGGCTTAACAGTCTACGCTTCCATTAGACCACCGTTCAATGTTCAGCAGACTTCAAACTGTGCTCAGCAACTTTCGCCTCATGGTCTCTCAACAGGCCATGGCTTTTCAACACGACAGCCACGTTACACTTATGGTTTCAATCCTCCCACGTAGCAGGTTCATTCAGCGCAGATAAATTGGCATATGCCATTGCCACAGCTACAGTCCAACGCCGCAACAGCAGTGCGCACCTCCTCCACTGCGCGCTCCTCCAACATGCTCTGATACCAATTGTTAGAGCCAAGATTGCACAGCAGACAAAAAACATATACACAGCAAATAAATCATGCACAAGAAACACAGAGGTTTAACGTGGTTCACCCAACCAATCTGGGCTACGTCCACACAACATAGGCATCGGCAATTCTTTATTATCAAACAGGAGATTACAAACTCTCACACCCCCTCAAACCATCCATATGGATACCTGTTTTATAGCAAGGAGAATCTAACTGCCTCATAAATCCTCTCACATCAAATTTAGGATGCATTAACTCCCTCCCAACAAACTGGAGCTAATCTAGGAACTAATTCCTATTGTTGTCACACACTGATATTTTTGCCTATTTTTTCATATTCCTTCTCCTCCTCGTTCTTTTTAACGTGAATAGGATTTGTATTGCATCTACTCACAATATTTTCATTTCAGTCATTTTCGCTACCTCTCTGTTTCCTGCAATCTCTGTCCTTGTCAAATTTGCCATAATGATGCTACTTCTCATTCTTCCTCGAATACCTAGAAGTTACCTCTTACCTATCAGTCATTTTATGTGTTGTAAATTATATATGCATAGTCTCCTACCTTCTTAGTTCTGTTTAGCTTTTCAAACCTTTTCTTTTCTTGTTGAGGAGCTTATTTAAATTTTGGGATTTTCTCTTCTGATCCATTCACACATAATGAATTGGATGATTTCTCGAATTTTAGGGTTATACTTCATTTCCATTTGTAGGTTTTCAATAATATATCAATTTTGGTGGTACCTCTTTCAATGGAACGCACTAGTGACTTCTAGTCCAAGGATTTGGTGCTCTTGAAATTCTCATACCATTGGATGCCTTTGCAAAATACAATTAGACATGATTACTTCATTTCAGTGACCGTAGAGAATATAATCTGCAACATAGTGGATTTGAATGTTTTTCCATTTTCTTAATATATGATACATGCGACTTATTCTCGAAAACATGTATGTAATCTGTAACATAGTGGATTTGAATGTTTGTCCGTTTTCTTAATATGCGATAGATGAGACTTACTCTCTAAAACATGTATGTCTTCTTCCATTGATATGGAGAATTCCCTCTCATTATGATGCTATTTATTCTTCTAGAAATGAACTGAACTTTGCACTAAACTTGGTTTAAGATTTTTAACATAACCTCATGGCAATAAAAAAAATTCCTCTTTGAATTTAAATATTTTTATGAACAATTATGAGCTTCTAATGAGTTTATTCTACACTCAAATCCTTATCAGACTTGGTTTAAGATTTTTAACATACCCTCATGCCAATAAAATGCCTCCTTGAATTCAAATGTTTTTCTAGAACAATTATAAGCTTCTAATGATTTTATTCTACACTCAAATCCTTATGAGATTGTGATTTTCACCTGATATAAAAATTTATTCTCTTCAACTATGTTGCTAATGATTTTCAAGATATTTCTTTTATTGATGACAAATACACTTGAAATCTTGTTGCATAAAAAGTATAGCGTAAATATCATCCAAATATTTGTGTTCATAGTAACAAAGCTAAAGGATTTAAACAAAGCCTAGTGATGCAATCAAATGTAGGAATGTAACTTAATCGCTTGTTTTCCTTCACATTGTAGAATCAAATTCATAGACTTCTTTAATAGAATTTTTTGCAATCATAGAAGATATATGTATGAAGTTATCCTTGATGCCAATGTGTTACTTGATTATTTGATTATCTAATTGTATTTTCCATATAGAACTTGTAAATAATATGGTTTAGATGATGACATCATGACACTTCATGATTAAGACTACTAGAAACCAAACATAAGGATTTGTAAGGTGGGCTCCTCTAGGCATGATGCCAATGGCTTTTATTTTACCAAATGTCTGCTGAATACATGAGTTATTATAATATACATTGATGTATACCATATACATATCCACATTCATTTGAGGCTAAAATTTTTTGAGAAAATTCTAATGATAATATATATATATGTAGGCTTATCTTGAATAGGTTTTCCCTATATTTCATAATTTTAAATATATATATATATATGTATGTATGTAGGTTTATCTTGAATAGTTTTTCACTATATTTTGAAATTTTAACTACACTATGTACATTTGTGAATGATTATTTGCACGCTTATATACAAGATATATACATATCTGCATATTTCATAAAATTCTTAAATCAAAGAATGAGCCTCTAAATGAAGAACCTTATTTATGTCGCTTATTCATGAAAAATATGAATTGATCTTGAAATTTGAGGATTTTCCTTTGTGCTTGTTGCTTTTTTACCTCTTCAAAATCTTGATATAATCTTATGCTTCTTGTTTCTCTTCTTTACTCCTTCTTCCTGTTGTACTCTCCACCTTATATAGGGAACTTAATTTCATATTACCTACAATGTTTTAGTCTCTTATTCTCAAGTCAAATTAATGAGAAGAGTGTAATTGAACAATCTCTAATTTGCTTCTTAGAAATTTAAATGGTTCCCTAGCAAGTGGATTTTTAAATATATCTACTATTTTTTCTTTTGTGGGTATATATTCCATCTTCATAGTTTCCTGAACCACCTGTTCTTTGAGGAAGTGATACTTTATGAGAATATCTTTATTATTTGAGAGGAGCAGAAGATTTTTCTACATACTTATTCCACTTGTGTTCTCACACTTAATAGATATAGGTTCTATGAATTTTACCTTTTTATCTTGCATAGTTTGTTTCATCCACAACAAGTGTGTGAAACAAGAAATAATTGATATTTATTTAACCTCTGTTGTAGAAAGGGAGATTGATGATTTTTCCTTTCTAAACTGTTATCACTCCAATAGTTCTCAAGAGTTGTTTATTTTTTTGTTTAAAGAATATTAGAGGTAAACACAAACCTACTTTTAAGCCTTACGATATAGGGCTCTCTCTATATGATTTATCTTAGTTGATTGTAGTTGATTTTAGGCTAGTTATGTAGGATTACTTATCATTTGTCTTTGGATTTGGTTTGGTGGTGAAATCACTAAATAACATGGATAGATGTAGGTATGTATTTCATTGGGTTAATGGAGTCAAAGTGTCAAGCAGAAAAAGCAGGACCAAGGTTCTAAAGGGAAGTATTCATAGGGAAATATAGTTTAGTCACTTCACATCCTCAGGCTGATCGTGAAAATTGTTTCAATCAGGGTAAGAGAGAAGTTAAGGATTCTCAAATCTGGATAATTATTGAAAAGACAGAGTTGAGTCGAAATAAGGGAGCAATTAAGAATTCCCTAATCTGGATATAGAAGAAAAACATATAAATGATAAATATTTCAAGACATAGTGCAATTAAACATACTCTGTAAAAACATTCCAGTTATATCATTTAGATTAAGAAAACATACGAGCATGTGAAAAATTCAGAAAGAAACAATTGAACAAGTAGAAATTACTTCACTGTAATGGCCCAACACATGAATCCTGTAATATAATATCTTTATTTCTTTAATCGAGTCTGCTGACTTGAAATTGGTACAATCACCCTCAGGTTCCAGAAATGTACAACTATAGAAATCTTCAGCAATTAATCCACACTCAATACTTAAAAATGTGAAGTATTTATACAAAAACTCTTACAAAATATCCTCAAACAACTTAGAAATTATTCAAGGAATAAAGAAATATCTTCATGTAAGAAGATAGAGACAACTATCTAACTAATGCAAGGTGTTGCTACTTTTATTGATTTATTGTTTAATTGTTGATATTTTCTTGTTGATTCGTCTCTAATTGTTGCTCAATGAAGGCTGCAGTTAGGCACTGAAGTGTCCTCTACACTAGCATCTTTATCTCTGTTTTGAATTTTACTTTGACCTTTCAATTAATACTCTTTACCTTGTTTGATGCATTTTGACTGTCTCTTTTTACTTGTTGTTCTTTGTTGATAAATGTAACTATAAAACATCATGCTCTGTTTTATCTTTTCCCAACTAATATGTTTCTCATTTGACTGCCCTGTTTCACTTCTTTGATCTTCATAGTAAATCAGTCAATTTTTCCCAAAGTTTTGCCTCTGGTAACTTAACTGTCAACATCATCCTAAGGATCCGAAGTGACTAAACTATATTGCCCTCTGAATAATTCCCTTTAGAACCTTGATCATGCTTCTGTTGCTTCACACTTTAACTCCATTAGCCCAATGGAATACAAGCCTGCATCTATCCATCTGAGTAAGTGATTTCACCACCAAACAAAATACAAAATCAAATCCCAATTAATCCTACATAACTAGCCTAAAATCAACTACAGTCAGAAAAGATAATTCATATAGAGAGAGCCCTCTCTGAGCATTAGGAAGGCTAGATCCTAAGGCTTAAAATTAGGTTTGTGGTTACCTCTAATATTCTTTAAACCAAAAAATAAACAACCCTTGAGAATTATTGGAGTGATAAAATATTGGTGACCATACTTGGGAGCTAACGAGTCCTTAGTGTTTAAAATTATTCTTAAAGGAAATAATTTTACTTATCTTTTCACCTAAAGATTGTTTTAAAGGGTTGTTAGTAAAATTTTCATTAAAAAAATACTGAAATTCTAGCTTCCAAAAGAGTCCACTATACCAGGTCTAATCCAATTCCAGAACCTACTGTCATAGTAGATAATCCTGATAGAATTTTAAAGAAAAACAAAAAATAGAAGATTTAGGTAATAAAAATTCATTGATCAAAGAAAATTCTCTTCCCAATAAATTATCAAGTTTACAAGACATTGAATTTGATTTAGTTTTTGAGAAATCTTTGTTTGAAACTAAATCAGAAACTAACATACATAATAATGTAATAGATCCTGATTTCATTTGATTCATTGAAAGTAAGAAGGAAACTGTTTCACTAGATTTAGATGAAAAAACCCTAGAAGTTTATGATAAAATTGATGCTTTAATTATAACTTTGATTAAGGCAACTGATGAAGCTTATTTTCAACATTCATTTGAATTGAGTTCATTATCTGCCTATACCCATAAGCCTTCTACTAGTCATTTAGATACAAATAATTTAGAATTTGTAGGCTAATCCTTGTTTAGTACCACCTCATCTATTATTTCCACCACACTTCATTCCACAAAATCCTTCATTCCTAAGCTTCCACTTCAACCTAGATTTTTATTTCCAAACCAAAATACTAAAAATTAATCCTGTAGGACTACTGCTGCATTTTCGAGCACTTCAACCATATTTCCAAGCACCTCTTCTAGTATCCCAACTACATCTTCAAGTGTTCCCACCTCATTTGTAGGTACCTCAAGCTCATAACCGAGTACTTAAAACATACCTCCTATTTCAACCAGTATCTTAGCCATGGTTGTCAAATATGCCCCATTGGTCCTACAAGCCCCTCTACATGCCATGCCCCAAGACTACAAAAGAGAAATCTTTCAAATTGATGGTACTAGTCATTACACTACCGAGCAACATGTTAACAAAATGGAATATTACTTTGAGCTGCATGAAATAGATTAATTCGATGCTCAAATAAGACTTTTTGCCCAAACATTAGCTGGTGATGTAAAGAAGTGGTTTAAAGGTTTTCCTGCTAGTAGTATTGTTGATTTAGCTTCTTTCCATAGGATGTTTCTTAATATATGGGAGAAAAATAAGAATCAATTACAATTTTTTTCTAAATTTGAAAACATAAAAAGAGCACCTAATGAAACAGTTCTAGACTATTGTACAAGATATACCAGTATTTATAATGCAATCCATCCTAATCCTAAAACTCCTCCAGACTACGCCCTGATCGAACTCCCTAATGGATTTCATACAGATATGGCTTAGCAACTGAGAGAGAGAAACCCAAAAACCTTAAAGCAGATGCAAAGTAATGTTGTAAGTGTAGAGGCAAACTTGTTAGCCAAGAAAGCTATATTGAGAAATGAAAGAAGACTGACAATAAAATAGGAAACATCAATCTCAGATCCGAAAATAGATAACTTAGCAAAAACATTAGAAATAATGATGGATATATTAGATCATATGGAGGAAGCCACATTGGGATAATCAACAACAAGGCCCTGAAATAAGAAATCCCAATTTCAGGAAAAACACTAACAATGGTAAATCTATAGAATCAGCACCTGATCAAACAATAAGACCACCTTTCCGAGAGAACTATCCTGAAATTTCTCACCAAAACGAAAATGATGAAGACACTAAGATTAATCTAATGGGAATTAATGATGATAATACCATTTTTCTTACACTTGAAGAACATGAATTATATGAATTGCAAAAGTTAAAATTAGAATTTGGTGAGTCTTTTGATTACAAGAAAGGTTATGAGTTTGAAATTAATGAAGTTCATAAGAAATATAACGTTAGGAGTAAGAAAAATGTAGAAGCACCTAATAAGAAATCTACCCAAACTCAAAAAAAGAAAATAGTAGAAGCTCCTACAACCAAAGTACTGTAAATTATTCCTAGGGAAACCCAACAAAGCTCTAGTTAAACTCAGAAAAATTCAAATCCTAATTAGAAAATTTCTAGTCCTAAATTTTTATCGTGTCTTAAAATTGTTGACATTACAGATATTGATTTTCAAACATCAGTTGATCATCAAATATCTACTACTCATCAAAAATCAGCTGATCCAAAAACAGCTATTGCCAAAACAATTGCTGAAAGTTCCAAAACTACCAAAGTTATCACTGTAACTCAAAATGTTAATGAAAAAAAGATAAAAAGTAGTAAAACAATGGAAACACAAACAGAAAATGAAAATCCAACTGTAGAAAAACAAGTGAAAAATACCCAAACTGCAGTTACGAAAGAAGAAGTAATTCACTTAGGAAAAACACAACACCATTCAACATTCAACCTAAAATTGACAAACTGAAGATACCAATTCCTTTAACAGAATTGGTTAAGCATGATTTATACAAGTCATAGATCACTGACACATTAATCATAAATAAAGGAGAAGTCTCTCTCAATTTGAGTAATGACCAACCTGAATTAATATTTGGTCCTGAAGTAAATGGAAAACACCAAGAGTGAGGATTTCCTCGTTTCTACATTAGCTTGACTATTCATGATCCGATTTTACATGATGCTAAGCTAGACTCAAGAGCCTCACATAATTTAATGCCAAAATCCATTATGGAAACCTTGAATTTAGACATCAGTAGACCTTATAAAGATCTTTTCTCATTTGATTCTAGTAAAGTGAAATGTCTTGGCTTAATCAAAGATTTATGTGTCACTTTAGTTCAATACCCTGGAAAAAGCATAGTCATGGATATCGTAGTAGCTGATATCCCTTCTAAATTTGGAATGTTGTTATCTCACTCATGAGGAGAAAAACTACAGGGATCTCTAAAATTAGACATGCCTTATGGCACTATTTATTTTTTGGCCAACCCAAGAAACTTTATAGAGAGACATTAATGAAGTACATGGTTAGTAGTGTATAAATATCTTGAAATTATCCTATTTATTCTACACCTACTGATATGGACTCTTTCATTCTATGTAATTCAAAAACTGGCATAAATTACAACATAGAATTAAAACGGAAAGAGAAATACCCAGACAGTGAGAACATATTTCATGACTCAATGTGGCACCTAGACATTGATGGATCAGTGAAAAAATTAGGAGCAGGAGCAGGAGTTTGGATTGAAAACATGGAAAACAACCATTCTAAAGGTCACGCATTTTGATTAAACTTCAAATATACAAACAGAATGGAAGAGTATGAAGATATGATTTTAGGATTGAAAATTGTTAGAAATTTAGGAGGCAAAATAGTTTCTATCATGCAAGACTCTGATTTAATTGTAAAACAGATTAGAGGGAATATTTTGTATAGAATCCTAGATTAAGGCGATATAGAGAAATATTTTTAGATTTGATCAAAGAATTGCTTGAGTGTCACTTTGTTGTAATTCCTACAAAACAAAACATATAAGCACACAGTTTAGCAAATTTTGCTAGTACCTGTAATCTACATTTTCAACCAAATCATCAATATAAAGTAGAAGTTAAACACAGGCCTACAATACCAGATAATCTAAAATATTGGCAGATATTTTCATAGCATGAAAAAATCTATCATTTCCTGAATGCTGAGGGAGAATTTCAGAATTGTAACATAGACACATATTGTACAATAGATGATAAAATAAACAATGAAATAGATAAATAATTTAGATTTCACTAAACCTTAAGAATAACTTTTTAAACATTATGACATTTTAAACCTTAAGAATAACTTTTTACCTAAGGGATTAGCCCCAGTAGAATATCTTTTTGATTAAAATTACATTGCAAGAAAACCAAAAATGGAACCATTAAGATCAAATAATTAAGAATGCAATATAGTAACAGAACAAAGGCCTAAACTCATCAAACTTTCAAAAGCCCTACCTCAAGAAGAAAAATTGAAATACATAGCTATGTTTAAGGAATTTAAGGATGTATTTGCATGGAGTTATGAAGACTTAAGATCTTATGACACTAGCATAATACAACAAAAAATACCTATAAAACAATATCAAAAACCTTTCAAATAGAAGATTAGAAGAATCAATCTAGTTTTAATGCCTTTAATTGAAAAAGAGGTTAAGAGAATGTATGAAGCTTAGATAATTTCACCTATCAGATATTTTAATCGGTTTTCAAACCTAGTTCCCACTAGGAACAAAATAGGGGAAATAAGACTTTGTGTTGATTTCTGCAATTTAGATAAAGTGTCCCTAAAAGATAGCTACCCTCTCCCTAGGATGGATCGTATTTTATAGAGTGTGGTTGGTTCATCCAGGATTTCATTTCTTGATGGATTCTCTGGGTATAACCAGATTTTAGTTCAACCTGAAGACCAACCAAAGATTTCATTTACTACTCCTTGGGGTACTTTCATGTATTTGAAAATTCCTTTTGGATTAATGAATGCAGGAGCCCCCTTTCAGAGAGTTATGGATATAGATTTTGCTAAATAAATTCATGATTTTATTGTGGTCTATCTAGATGATATAACTATCTTTTCGAAAACTAATAATAAAAATTTAGATCATCTAAGAAAAGTGTTTATCAAATGCAGGAAATTTGGCATTTCTTTAAATCCCGAAAAGACTCTTTTTCAACTTGAAGAAGGAAAAATGTTAGGGAATATTATATTGAAAGAGGGAATTAGGATAGACCCAACAAGAATAGAGGCCATTTTGAACATAAGCCATCCTAGGAATATTAAATAACTGCAGGCTTTCTTAGGTAAAATCAATTTTCTCAGAATATTGATTTCAAACTTAGTAGAAATAATTAGAGAAGTCAATAACATGTTGAAAAAATACTGATCACTTAAATGGAATTTAGAGGCCAAAAAATCATTTAAATCAATCAAACAAGCCTTGAAAAGAACACCAGTCTTAATAAGTTTTGATTTCAAAAAATATTTCATTATTTTTCTTTTGCTTCAGAACATACTATTGCTGCAGTCTTACTGCAGAAAAATGATCAGGGTTATGAACAACCCATTGTTTTTTTTAGAAAATCATTTAGAGATGCCACACTAAATTATAACATTATGGAAAAGTAGGCACTAGCTTTAGTGAAGGCTATCAAAGACTTTAGAGTGTGCATATTGTATTCACACATCATAGAATATGTTCAAAATTCAGTAGTGAATGAAATTCTAACTCAGAATGGGCTTGATCATAAGAAAGGCAAGTGGATGGCCACCATTTTGGAATATGACATAGAAATTAAGCCCACCAAACTCATTAAATGTCAAGGTTTAACCAAACTCATGCTTGAATCAAATTTTCATGCTTTAGATATAAATTTTATTGCCCAATTAGATGATTAGGAAGATATGGTGACTCCACAGATCAGTGAAACCTTTCTAGATTCACCATGGTATGCAGATATCATATTTGCATTACTAAATTTACAAGCTCCATGTGTATTATCAAAAACTAAAGCTATATTTTTAAAGTTAAAAGAAATGAAATTTTGTATCATAGGTAATGGACTGTTTTGGAAAGATAATGGTGGAATTTTATTTAATTGTTTGCTTAAATATGAATCTGATAAAGTTGCCGAAGAGTTTCATGCAGGTGACTGTGGAGGACACCTTTAACGGAATTCAACTATAGATAAAATCTTGAGAGCTAGTTTCTAATGGCGTACTCTTTTTGCAAATGTGAAAAAGTATGTGACATCCTATCACAAATTCCAAATCATTGAAGGAAAGAATTTTTTTTTACCTTTACCCCTTAAACCCATATCCACGATAATGCCTTTTGATAAATGGGGTTTAGACTTCATTGGCATAATTCACCCACCATCCTCAGCCCAACACAAATGGATTTTGAGAGCCATAGACTATTTCACCAAGTGGATAGAATCCATTCCTTCTAGGCAAGCCATTGGTACTGTCATAATCTCATTCTTAGAAAACAATATACTGTCTAGATTTGGAGGCCCCCAAAAGCTCATTACTGATAATGAAATTTCTTTCAAGTCTAAAAATATGATTTATTTCTGTAATAAATACCACACTACTCTTGGCCATTCCATTGCCTATTCCCTCAAGGTAATGGTCTTGCAGAATCCTCCAATAAAATCCTTGTTAATATCGTCAAGAAACTACTAGAAGAAAATAAAAGGTCCTAGAACAAAAGGTTAGTTAATGCCTTATGGGCAGATAGACTCACCACAAAGAAGTCCATTGTTACATCCCCTTATCAGCTTTTATATCAGATGGATGTTGTTTTTCCATCCTCTTTAGGAGTACCATTGATGAAGATGATTCAAGAACTATAGGTAGAAACCAATGATATATAGAGAACGATAAATCAAACCATACACTTGCAGCAAACCAGGGAGGAAGTCTATCTCAAGTATCAACTTTTTCAAGATAAGATTAAAAATATATTTGACAAGAAAACTAAGGAAGATTATTTTTACATAGGTGAAAAAGTTCTTAAGTGGGATTCCAGGAGAGAAGAGAAAGGTAAACATGGTAAATTTGATTTCCTATGGAAAGGTCCTTATGTTATTTATGCTTACAGAGGTAACAATGAATTCTTTTTGAAGGAGTTGGATGGATTAGACATGCCAAGTGGACCTATCAATGGTAGAATGTTGAAGCATTACTATTCCCAAAAATAACAGTAGTTAACTTTATTTACTTTTCTAATTGTATATAGAATTGCAGAGTTTAGATTGGATTGGATGTTTTTCTTACTAAGTTGAAGCCGGGAGAGAAGGCCCTAAACTTTGAAAGATTAAATATCATAAATATGAATAATGCAGAGCTCAGAAAACAATTCGAAGGAAAAATAATAGTCAAATATTCATGTCCACTGATCTTAAAGTTCTTGACATTTCACCAGGAAACGCCATCCCTATGTGGAGCCACTGTTAGGGTCCTATAACAATAGGATTCATAATTTTGAATGGAATTTGACTAGTTTTGTAATATGTACATACTTTGCTTTCTGAAAAATTGTTTTTCCATATTAAAAATTAAAAAAATTAAAGAGGGTAAAATTCCTAAAAGAAAAATCGAAGGACTTGAAAGAAAAAAGATAAAAAAAAGAATAAAAAATGAACCCCAAACAAAAAAAAAGAGATAAAAATATATCATGAAAGTGATGTAAATTCAAATTCCACTACTTTTTACTTCACTTTGCAAAGTAATATTGTGTGCAACTTGTCAAACAATGAAAAAATACTTAAAGGTCAAACTGCTTAATCTTGACCTTTCATGCTTTAAATTTCATTTTGATAGATAGAGAATAAAGATATAGCCAAACTGTTTAATCTTGGTTGATCAATAGTTAGGTAGAGAATAATAAGGAGCTAAAAATTTCAATCTAAGCCTAAGGAAGAAATAAGGATAGAATTAGTTTGTTTGTTCTTTAAAAGAAAAATGAATAAGGGTTTGCAAGCTCAAATACACCCATGTAAATGAAGAAAAAATGTTAGAAAGTATATGGTTAGGCAGAAGTAGTTTTCATAAGGCACAGATAGTAGAAAATTGGTCATTTAATTTATTACCTTCCTTTCAAATCATTCCCCTTGTAAAAATACCCCATATACTTAATTTTTACTCTTTTCTCCATTGCAAAAAATCCCTTTTCCTAAGTTAAAACACATTTTCCATTTGGAAAAGTAAAAATACCTTTACTAATTTCACATGATTCAAAAAACACTAAAAACCCCTAAAAAACCTTTATCATAATTTTAAATGATTAAATTATATGTTGAGCCTCACTGAAACTATCCATCCCCGATACTAATTTTACATTAGAAACCTATTGTATTTAACAATCCCGCTCATATATTAATATTAACATTTAATTTTAATTATTTAAATTCCCTTTATACATTTATCCCGTATTCAAATAATTCACGCTTACATATATCCCAACCCATATTTTGTTTTAAAAATATGATTTAATATTCCCCACATGTCATATGTTTCGGGCCCACTGATTATTACCCCGCCTATACATAAGTCCCACTTACCCAAACCCCATTGCTTATATATTTAACCCTATCACATGACTTGATGTCTCGACCCCATGCAATATAAACCACAACTTATATGCATATATAAATTCCTCATTTGACTTTTTCTGGGCCCACGCCTATTCAATCCCTGACACTCCATCACATCGTCCCATCCACTAGATCAACAGTAACCAGATCTAAAGGCCATCAAGCCTTGTCACACACCCAATAGACCAACCTTTAACATACCCCCGACCTTGTGATATCCTTGGTTATTGGAGCTTTGCTCTTGGCTATGTGGCTAATTACCATTTGATCACATCGATCTAAATAATACCACCAACCACCTTTGGCCAGTGTGAAAACCATTAAACTATATTATTTCCCATCGCAGAAACCACCCTGCCCATTTGAGTTGACTGTGCATTCAATGTAAGAAATGTTAGCTAAAAATGAATATTAGCTGCCCATTACACCATTTTAACATTTATGTTATAGTTTTTCACATAAAAAATATTGTCGACCTATTTCTGAGCAAACAAATCAGTCAACCGACCTCATTTCAAGCCATTTTACGAGAAATCAAGACTATTTGCTGCAACAGCCAGTTCAAAACTTGAACTAAAGCATTATATATACTAGAAGAACCTCAGAAAGGCCTTCCGCTACCTCAAAACCCTTATGCAAACCAGAATCCTCATTTTATCCAGGTATTCCTCAAAGAAAAGAATTGTTCCTTAAAGCTATAAAAAAGTAATTCAAGTAATTTAATTAATTTAAGAGTTTTAGCATACCAAAAGCGCCTATTTCCTTCCCTATCCCTTTTTGTAGACCCTAATTTTCCTTTTACAAAATTTTGAGGTACTGAGATTGCTTTGGGTTACATAGAATACAACTTGATTAATTGAATCAAGCAGAAGCCTTTGCAGACATAAAAGGAATGCTTGTAGCTTCTAAAATCCTTTTTCTGGAAACCCTCAACCTATTTCGATAGGATTCCCAAGGCCTAGAACTGTCTTTTGTTACACAGAGTAATAATTGACCAATTGGCTTCTTAAATCATTCTACAAACTATCAATTATCTGTCTGAGGTGATCCTACATGCCTAAATTAATTTTTCTAAGTCAAATATTAATCAATTGATGAAATTTAACAGAATAATGGCTTCCAAAAGAATTCTATTTGTCAATCCTTTACAACCCCCAGTTTTGGATGTCGAACACACTCCCCTAGCTGAAAAATATTTTAAGATTAATGACATAGTCATTTAATTTAACATTTTTTAGATCCAGTGCTTGAGCCATTAAAAATCCATAGACCAAGTAGGTGGGGTTTTCATTTGGGAATCTAATTTTCCAAAGTATGTATTCCCAAAAACTTTCCATTTCCTAGAAGTAATAAGACTCTATCAATCTTTTTATTTCCCTGACTAGAGAGCCACAATAAACCTGGAAAAATAAATTTAGTTTACTATTATAGCTGAGTCAATTAATCAAATTCGCCAAATCCAATCGAGGCCAGATAAAACCCCTTTTTCCAATGAGGCTCTTACATAGTTGTATATTAATCTAGACTTCCCCAAGAGGTTCTAGATATTTCAAACTTTCATGCCTTCATCTGTAGAAATTCCCAATATAAATCCTCCTTACCTATCGGTAAATTTTTTTGAAAGAACTAGACATATCATTAGCATGTTGTCTTTTATTTTTGGTTATTTCACAGATTAGCATGTTGATGTTGCAGTACTAGGTTTTTTGTCTACTTTCACATCTGGTCAGCCTCCTGCTACCATTTTCAAATTTTCCCAATACCTTGCAGATAATATTCATGAACAGATGGTCAAAATTACTGAAGAAGGTGTCTTCAAGTATTCCTCAGTCCTATTCCACATTTTTTAGTATTTTCAATCATAGAAATTTTCCATCAACCTTCAAAATCTTGATGTTGAAGGTAACTCATGGTCAGTCATATTTTCGACTCCTTTAATAAGAAAAGACTCGACACAGTCCCCCATTACATAGTTTATTGATTCTTTCATTCACCCAATGTTCAATATGCTAAACAACAACATGCAAGCTAGATCAATGAAGAGATTAAAAAGGTCCTGGAGTTCTTAGAGAATAATAGAATAGGATATTGGTACTTGTACCAAAACCATAAAAATATAAGGGTATATGGATCGAATATTATTCCATATAAACTGCCCAAATACCTCCAAATGAGGTTATTTTCCTTTGAGTATAAGGAAAATTGTTAATTCTGATCCAATCAATTTCCAACAGCTAAGAAGAAGACACAATCCAAAATAAAAAATTAGTTTGGCCCTTTCATTTGTAACAGTAGAGATGTAGGTCCAAAGGCTGAAAAGTATTTGGAGGAGTTTAAATTCAGTAAGATTTTTCTATGGTATTATGATCCTCAAGGTGTAATGAGTAAATTGAGAGCTATGCAAACTAAATCATGTACATGAGAAAAAACCAGATATTGAGAAATACTCCAATCACTCTGAATGGTTAGAGAACACCTTGATAGAGCTAGAGAAGCAAGGTGATACTAATAAAACCTTGAAAACTCCAGCAAAAGAAGAAAAAAACTTAAAAATAATTAGAGAGGAAGGATCATATACTGCAGAGACTACAACTGAAACAAAATTTAAATTAATGTACAGGAAGAAGCCAAAATTAAATCTTGTCAATGAAGAAGTGGAAACGATAGATGTCATTGATATAGAAATAGTGATGAAAGATAATGTACCACCTACAATTACTTAAGAAACACATCAGCCTTGAACTTCAAACACTTATCTTATTTAGAAGCAGAACAGTGTTGAAATTTCCTCATCCATCAAACTAGCAGAAAAGGAAATGGACATTATGTAGAAATACAAAGATATAAATATGTGAATGAGGCCTTGAAGACTGATAAAAACAACAAGTATTGGAAGCAGTCACCCAGTGACCAAAGAAGATTTCTTTCTTGTTTTTACTATAAGACTAGAAAGATGCAGATGACCTTCCGATAGCCTAAAGTAAAGCATCCCAAATCATCATCTTATTACAAAAAGACATGATATGAAGTTCAAGCAGAAGATCTTCATCCTATTGATGAGATATAATTTCACAAACAAGCTAGTGAAATGCTTTATTCCACAATAACAAATAAAGCCATGAGTGTACAGAAGCTACAAAACACTCTTTGTAACATCAAATATCAACTTAAATTGGGAAAGGAATCCTCACAGGATAAGGATAATATAATAAAATCATAGGAATATTTTATTATTGAAGTAGGATATGATCCAAAATATGTAAAAGTTGTAGATGAATTGATAAAGAAGAAAAATGCAGAAATTGTTGCATTAAAGAAGCAACTTAAGTTGAATCCTATTGAAAATGCTCAATAAAAGGAAGTGTTACAAGATGCAAATTAGAAATATGAGATGATGAATCTCATACTTCAGTTGACTACCCAGATAAAGGAAATGGACAATGAAATGGACAAGTTGGTTGAGGAGAAAAAGGCCAAAAAAGAAGTTCATGTCACTATAATTCTTGTATTCACTACTGTTGTACCTTCCACATTAGTAGAATCATTGGCCCCTATAGTCCCAATAGCTATAGCATTACCTGACACCTCATGAATAGCTTCAGCAATAGAGTCTTCAACAACAACAGTACAGTCTATAGATTAAGAAAATAAACTAGTAAAAGCTATGCAAGACATTTCTATCCAGAATAAGAAATTAACACACTTAAAGAACAATTGAAAATTCTGGAAGATGAAAAGAAACTTGTTAATATTATGCAAAATAATGAAGAATAGAAGGAAAACAAGTGGAATGATAAATTGAATAAGTTAGAGAAAGATCTAACACCAAAATAACCAATGGAACAAGCCAAGAAGCAGCTATGGGTCAATTTCATTGAATTTTTCAATGATATTTGGCCATCCATACATGTTATCTATGAACAAAAATATTTAGTCAAAGAAACAAGTAAATCTATCCAAAATATATAAGAAGAACTTGGTAAGAAGCCTGAAGAAGCTATTGAAATCATAAAATTTCTTAATTCCAAGAACAGGCAAGAACTAGAAGAAATTTGAATTAGTGACAGAACATAAACCATCCTAGAAGTTAGGAAGGTTATTTCTAAAAAGAATCTAATGATACAGCTAGAAGAAAGATACCAAAACATGGAGGTTGTCATCACAAGGTTCATGATGAAGTTTGATGTCCTAAGGCTGAAAGGGATTCCCAATCCTCTGGTTATTCATGAAAAATTAATGAAGAAGGATGATTATGATAAGAAAATGAGAGAATTGTACAAGGATGAGGCTAATCTCCCTTCTTCACAAGGAATTCCAACAGGGAAAGTTCTCAACAAGAATTTTGAGAATCTATTTTACCTGCAACATAAGGTGAACCAACTATTTTTCAACAATCCTACATTCTCAAAATACATAGAGGCTGATGAAATATTCAGGAGGATGGTGAACATTAAGTTATCAGAGTTAGAACTTTGGGAAAATTTGACTGATTTACTATGAATATCAAAGTAGTCAAACATGCGAGTCAAATGAGAAACATATCAGTTAGGAAAATATAAAACAGAGCATGTTGTTTTACAGTTGCAATTTGCATTAAAGAACAACAAGTAAAAAGATATAGTCAAAGAGTATCAAACAAGTTAAAGAGTATCAGTTGAAAGGTCAAAGTAAAAGTCAAAACAAAGATAAAGCTGCCAGCGTAGAGGACACTTCACTACATAACTGCAGCCTTCATTGAGAAACAATTAGAGACAAGCCAACAAAAAAATATCAATAATTAAAGAACAAATCAATAAAAGTAGGGAAAACTTGCATTATTGAGATAGCTGTCTCTATCTTATTGCATGAAGATATTTCTTTTTTCCTTGAATAATTCCTAAGTTATTTTAGGATATTTTGTAAGATTTTTTGTGTAAATACTTCACATTTTGAAGTATTGAATGTGGATGAATTGCTGAACATTTCTATAATTGTACTATTCTGGAACCTGAGGGCGATTGTATCAATTTCAATTCAGTAGACTGGATTAAAGCAATAAAGAGATTATATTACATGATTCATCTTTTGGGCCATTAAAGTGAAGTACTTTTTACTTGTTCAATTTTTTCTTTCTGAAGTTTTCAGATGCTCATATGTTTTATTAATATAAATGATATAACTTGAATTTTGTTTCAGAATATGTTTAATTACCTTGTGTCTTGAACTTTTTATCATTTATATGTTTTTCTTCTGATATCCATATTAGGGAATTCTTAATTTCTCCCTCATTTCGATTTACCTCTATATTTTCACTCATTATCCAGATATGAGAACCCTTAATTTCTCTGTTACCCCGATTGAAACCATTTTCACCATCAGCCTAAGGATCTGAAGTGACTAAACTATCTTTCCCTATGAATACCTCCCTTTAGAACCTTGATCCTGCTTCTGCCACTTTACATTTTGACTACATTAGCCCAATGTAATACATACCTACATCTATCCATCTGAGTAAGTGATTTCACCATCAAACTAAATCTGTTAAGTACCCATATTAATAGGTAGTCCCTTATTATGTGAGTGTAGCCCCCCTTATTTTTATTGTTGTACCCCTGTAACCCCCATATTTTTATTATTGTGCCATTACATTATTATTGTTAGGTCGGCTAGGATTATATTGTGGCCCCACTAGGATTACATTGTGGCCCCATGGACTCCTATATATAGAAAGGAGGTTTTGTCATTTGTATCATCCAAGAATTCTTCATTCATGTAATTTATCGGAGGTTTCCCCTCGAAGTGGCTTATTTATAAGGCGTTGATATCTCTTTTCTTCAATTTTTGGAGCTGGTTTCCCAACATTTGGTATCAGAGCTTTGGATTATAGGGTTTCGCTGCTCCAAACAAGACATCGTGAAATTTGCGCTATAAATTTTTTTCTACGAAGGTTCAAAAGCTGAAATTTTTAGAATGTGAAGTAGAAATCCTGAGGAACATCGTCAAAAACTTTCAAAGCTTGGTTCATAATATTTTCGAAGATATGATATGTGTAAGTTAGGTCTTTTTGCAGGCTCCTAAATTTCACTTAAAAATGTCATCGCGAAATATTTTCTATAATTTTTTTTCCACGAAGGTTCAAAAGCTGAAATTTTTAGAGTGTGAATCTTAAATCCTCAGGAACATTGTCACAAAATTTCAGAGCTTGGTTCTCAATATTTTTGGAGATATGATGAGTGGAAGTTAAGTCTTTTTCAGGGCTCCTGAATTTCATCTCAAAGAGGTGATCATGGGAAAATATTAATAACTCTCTCTTTGAGCATCAAATTGGAATTTTGTACAAAGTGACTGGAAGTATACGTGCTATAGTTTCCTATCTATAAAATTTAGATACAAAGGAAAAAACTGTAACACGTGGCAAGTCATACAAGTTCGCTATACTAAACTAATCCATAATTCTATCATTGTGGGAGATTAGACATAAATTTTCCTTGAGGAATCCAAATCAAGTCAGACCTATGGAATTTGAAAGAAGCTTCAGAGGACTACTATAGAGAAAAATTTAAGATACTGTGGATTTGCAGTTATAGAGATAAGTCAATTTCAATATTGAGCTCCTCAAAAGCAAGTAAAAGGTGTGTATTTTTTTCTTCTGAATTTCATAAGTCTTGTTTGAAGAATCAAGTTGAATTGATTCCAAGGGCATATTATAGAATCAATATCAATATTGGATTCTCAAATGGCCCCTAAAAAGAATTCAATGCCCATTAAGTCTTTATAAGGCTATACTATGACTCATGAAGACGAAGAATGACAACATGACATATCAAAATCATGGTACCAAGTGCAACAAATTTCGATCTTACGAAGAGAAAATGAAGATGACATAGATGGTTTAAAAGTAGAAATGGAGGCTAAGTTGGATGGTTTGAAGGATCAAATAATAGCGAATATATATGATAAATTAGTGGAATATCACATCGATCATCAAGAACAAGTTCTCCAACTCTCAAAGGATAACCTAAATTTGGTGCAGAATCTAATGAAACAACAGGAAGATCAACATCACATCGAAAGAAGTTCTGAAGCAGTCATAGAAACAAGAACTTGACAATTACGATCAATTTTAGAGTATCTCAGCAAGTGGCAGAACTTTCCTGTAGAAGATTCCACATGGGTGGATGAGAATTTTATATAGAAGCATCAAGAAATACGCAAGCATTGAGGAAAACACTTGTTTGAAGGAGAGGGGCATGTTAAGTCCCTATATTAATAGTGTAGTCTCTTTGTATGCTAGTGTAGCCCTCCCTATTGTTAGTGTTATACCCCTGTAACCCCCATATTTTTATTATTGTGCCCTTACATTATTATTGTTAGGTCGGCTAGGATTACATTGTGGCCCCAGGGACTCCTATATATAGAAAGGAGGTTTTTTCATTTGTATCCTCCAAGAATTATTCATTCATGTAATGTATTAGAGGTTCCCCCTCGAAGTGGCTTATTTCTAGGGCATTGATATCTCTTTTCTTCTATTTTTGGAGTTAGTTTCACAACAAAATCCAAAATCAAATCCCAAGTAATCCTATATAACTAGCCTAAAATGAACTACAATAAAGGAAAATAAATCATATAGAGAGATCCCTCTCTGAGCATTAGGAAGGCTAGATCCTAAGGCTTAAAAGTAGGTTTCTGGTTACTTCTAATATTCTTTAAACCAAAAAATAAACTACCCTTGAGAATTATTGGAGTGATAACATGAACCATGCAACAAAAGACTCTCCTAGGGAGAACACACCACTAGTTGTACTTTTCATGTCATCCACAAAACTTGCATGCTGCATCTGTGTATGCCGTCAAGGTAAAGCTCTTAACTTTTAGTTACCATAGTCCATAGTTTGTAGAAACTTTCAAGTATATGAATATCATCTTATTTTATACTATATGATTATGATTATGTATTGATTGATATATTTTCACTAATCTAGCTCCTAAAATTATATTTGGTCTAGAATTTCTAAGGTATAATAAACTTCATATCATAGATATATAAATATTTTCATCAACATGAGGCTATTCATCATATGCACTTAAGTTTCATCCAATTATTGTGAGGGTTGAAACGTTGCTATAGTCTTGTTTTTGCAACTTTTTGAGAATATCTCTTACGTATTTCTCTTGAGAAATGAATATGCTTCCTCACATTCTTAGGATTTTCAGTCCTAGGTAAAAGGTAAGTTATCCAATCATTGACATCTCAAAATCAGGCTTCATCTCTTCAAAAAACCATTTACTAGATGATATTTACTGCTGCCAAACATAATACTATCCACACACACAACCATAAATAGTAGTTCATCTTTGTCAGCCTTTATGCACAAATTAGTATGAGCTCCTACCCTCCTAAAACCATGCTTCTGAAGATATTTTTCCAACCTTGAGTACCATGCCCTTAGTGATTGTTTACAACCATACAATTCCTTCTTAACCTGCAAACATAGTTAGGATTATCTTATAATAAAAATCCTTCAAGTTGTTCTATAAGACTCTTCCTCAAGTTCTCCATTAAAGAGAGTAAATTTCACATCCATTCAGTATACTTTGAAGTCATTATAACAATAAAGGGCTAAAAATTTCCCAAATCCCTCCAACATTTCAACAGATGCAAAATTTTCTTCATAGTTAAAAGCTTCTACTTGTGAGTAACCCTTACAAACTAGTCTGCCTTATTTTCTAAAAAAACTCCCCTGTTCATTCATTTTATTCTTGAAAACCTATTTTTTGCAAATGACATTGTTTCCAACTAGTCTTGGTGTTAGTTCACAATTCTTATTATTTTCAATTTGGTCAAAATCCTCATTCATAGCATCTATCGAGTTTTAATATCTACTTGATTCATTAAAGTTCTTCGATTCGATCTATAACAACATAGAAATATGAGTTTGGTTTGAGTTCTCTACAAGTTTCTCCTCTTTTTCACTCCTTGACCTTCATATCCAATAATGTTACTTTCAAGATGATTCTTTTGTGTATGATTCCATCTAATAGTGAAATTTTGATCTCACATAGATAGTATAGGGAAAGAGTAGGTAAAAATCAGTGCCATGTGTTACATCTCCACCCAAGGATAAAATGTGAATGGAATCATAATTCATTGTATATATTGTATTCTTAATTGAAATAAAAATGGGGACTAATTCAGGGACACAAATTATAAAGTGGGAAGGAAGTCTCTTGCTTGGGACACCTTGCTTTCTTGTGAAACAGAGAAAACTAAAAATAAAATACAACCATTAAAGATTGGTATGTGTGAGAATTGAAGAAAAGAGATATTGAAATTTAATGAGAAGAAAAAATAGGTATGTAGGCCCATTCTTCTTGGGAAGACACCACAATGAAAAATGGATAATAATTTATGGAATGGGACGATGCGCTACAGGCCAGAGAGGATGCAAAAATAATGATAGTCAAGGAAGAAACATAGAAAAGGTGCAATGAAAAAGAGAAAAATAGAGACCAATGAGAAAGAAGAGTGGGAGATATGAGAATACATGAGAAACAGAAGAGAAGAGAAGAGAAGGAGATTGGATCCTGACACATAGAGGTTGTGGGTTGAGTTGCTAATATCTGGAGCCCTGTGACAACTTGAGTCCTTGAAGGCTATGGGTTGAGATAAAGGTCTTTGGAGCCCTGTAATACATTGGTTCCTTGAAGAGTATGGGTTGGGATATAATCTTTGGAGCCCTCGAACAACGTGGTTCCCTTGGAGGTTGTGGGTTGAGATAACAAACTTTGGAGACTTATAACAACTTGGTGAGATGCCATGAGGAAGGAGAAGCTGAGGAAAACCATAATGAAGAATAATGGTCAATGCCTAGTTGGCACACCCAACTCTAGACTCCATGGAAGGGGATGAATAATTTTTTGAGCACCTAGGGGTGAGATTGGGAACCTCTCGAGTCTTGGAGTTGACCAAGGAAGAAGCTTCCAATAGGTGGGATTGAGGAAGGAGGTCCTCTAGAGTCCAAAAATTAAGTGACAACTTGGTTTGTTAGTCCCTAAAGTGAAAATTCCCTATGCCTTGGGGGTGATGGTTGAAAGTCAGTGTGGCTTCAATTGTCTATGATTGGGTGGAGAGTACTTGTCTCAAAGTCAATTTCCGTACCTACTCCAAGATAAGTGACTATGTATTTTGTTTTAACATATGATGAATAGTATTATTGTGTTTATGGATAATGTTTTGAGTGTAGGGACAATATTTTAGTAATGAAGACACGCTAATACATTATATTTCTTATTTGTTGATAAATGTATTAAGTAGTTGCATCTGTGTGTCTATATGTTTGGAATACCTGCATGAATGTGTAATAAAGTTGAAAAGTGAAATTATGGTAACAACTGTTAAAAAGAAATAGTTGGTACATAAAATCATATTGATCGTGTGATATCTAAGACAAAGTCATTATATAACATCGAGCCATGAAATATTTGGTTAGTGGCATGCTCTATGAACCTTTATTAATATAATAATAAAATGAGAGAGACCTTCTACATAGAAATAATTTTATTTACTCATGAGTCCTCCATGGTCACGTTACAAGTTACTATGTTGCTCGACAAGTGTGACTTTAATGTACGAGGGATTTTTCCCTTGTATCGATTGAGCCACCCAATTTATATAAATGTCCTTCAGCATTGAATTTTTAGTAGGATGTATATATGTTGTTTTCATAATAAAACAATGGCTGAGGCTCCTAGAGGAGTTGTGTATCAACACAGAGCTATTTTTAGTCCCAATATAAGGTCTAGCACCATTAGCATGTGCCAATTGAGGTTGTATCCTCCCTGAACTCTACACTATGTCTATGGTAGGTAATCCAGTCAAAAGTGCCTACGCCTCCCATGGTGATATTTCCTCATTATAGAATGGGTGGACTCACAATATAGGTACTCACTGGAGGACTAATCAGTTAAGCTTGGGATGGATAACATCATCAATCACCCTAGGAAACCAAGAGCATCACATTCAACCTGTAATTATCATATAAAGTTATACCATACTACTAAGGTAAATTCATATTTCGTAAGGCTAGTTTAAGAGAGCTATGAAATAGTGAAGTTGGCAGTCAGGATAATTTCCAAGTCCTCCTTCCATGGCACTAAACACTGTGTACCCAGGAGCATTCAAATGAGTCATGGAAGAAAGGAGTAGGAAATAATTGTTGTAGATCAAGGGTAGGAGGCGATTAAATCATAGGAAAATTTGGGCCAATATTATCCTCAGAATGGTAAAAAACTTAGTCAAAGAAGACTCCTCATTAGTCGAAGGATATTCCCTTCATAGGGTTCGTTAGAATGATAGTGAAGAAGGTCATAGGGAAGGAAGCCAGAAGGTAATTTAAATTATGAATCGTGGACTTAACGGTGGAAGAGAATCAGGATTATATCAAGAGATAGTGACATAAGTTCTCCCATTACCTCTATCATTGGGTGAGGGAAGCTTATCGTGAGTGGCCACCCCAAAATCCTTGAAGGTCAAAACCCAGGGAAGCTGTGTGATCCATTTCGTATCTATCCCAGTTTCGTGCATCGACTATTGCTTGGGAGCCAGTTCTAATTATAATTTCCAATGGATTTCCTTTTCCTTTTGCATGGTGACCATACTAACACAATTCCTTGAGGGAACATGGTTAGCATTTGGGTATCCCAGGTTCCTAATGGGTCATTTACGGACGACTTTCCAAATTTTTTTAGGTGGGGACCAGTGCATGATTGATTCCGCTTCAGGAGGGTCAGACTTGATAGGTCAGAAGTTGAATCCTTAGTTAAACTAAGAGGGGAGGGGGGGGGGGGTGAATCATTTTAACACATACATGAGCTTTTTAAACTTTTCATCAAGCTTATTTACAACTTGATTTTATAACCAACTTTAATATGTGAACAATCTTAATATGTAGCAGCAAGTATTAAGTTAATGTGACACCAAAATTATTATGAGAGCAACAAACATTAAGCAGATTGAATAGAACATATCAACACATAGGCAACACACACAGAGACAACATTTATAAGTGGAAACCCATAAAGGGAGAAAACCATATCTTATTATTATTGTGATGCAAAGGCAAGCTCCAACTCCCTCTCACCACTGTTTTACTGCGGGCACCAACCTACAGGAGGCTCCAACCTTAGTCAGATACAAATGACATATATCAAGCTTCAAGTTGATAGGGAAGCTCCAACTTCTTCAATCTATCAAAATAGAATATTTGTTGATTTACCTTAGATATCAACTCTGTTCTGTAGCATCTCTTTCTGCTCCTTCTTTTCTTTATCTTCTCTACCTCAATTCTTCATACTTTTCATTCTCTAACCTCTTTCTACATATGAATGTGATATGATTTATACAGTTTTCCTCATAACAGTTCCTATTCCTCAGGGAATTCAAAGTGAACAATCCTGACTCTTTGTCTTCTGCCTCCTCACTTTTTTATCCAGCTCATTCAGAAAATCTTAGCAATTTATACAACTTTCAGTTTTACAGTGGAGTTTTATTTCCTATGGAGACTTTCTAGTGCATCACAAACAATATAAACTAATGAAAAACATTTACATTCAGTTACAATATGGATTACAAATAAACCCTTTCAGTTTTGGATCACCGTGTCTTTGTATTTTTTGTGACTGTGTCTGTCTTTTTCTGCTCTGCTTGCTCTCCTGTTCATTGTCGTGGTGTAACTGTTGCATATATGTAACTGCGCTTTTTATATAAAACACTTCAACTCTCGGTGTAATAATAAAGGTGTTTTAACACCAAAACTGCTCTTTCAATATAATGCAAATTCTTCTTGGTTATATAATCCTAATGGACCCTTTAATTTTTTTTTTATTTTTTGTTCAACTAATCGATCTTTACTTAAGTTCTGATGTGATTACGACTCTTGTGAAAGACCCGATGAGATAATCGCAATCACAAATTTCAATAGAATGCTCTGATGTTTAGTTCTCCTCTGATGCGATTAATCACTGCTCACTTCACTGCACCGATGCGATTAATCACTGTTCACTTCACTGCGCCGATGTGATGAATCGCTCTGATGCACTTAGGCCAGAACTTAGACAAAATATGAGAATCATCATTTAAAACATATTGGTTCTGAAACTCAATCGCAATCGAAACTTTTGTTATCATGTTCCGCAACCATTAGTTTCTCCGATGTGATACGTGAGGGTCCCACCTTATGGTACTTCGTATATAGAGCGCTGCACATATATATATATATACTTTTCCACTAGGGTTAAGATTCTTAGAATTGAGTTTATGTATCCTCTAGCTTGGGTTAAGATTCTTGGCATTTATGTAGGGGGTCCCACCATATACTGCTTTGTTTGTTTTAAGCACGAACAACAAAACCCTTTGTTCTTTTAATATCGTGCACAATAATACATATGCTTCATATTATAACCTTATTCCCTTGTACATAATATATATATATATATATATATATATATATATATATATATATATATATATATATATATATATATATATATATATATATATATACTTTCTTGCATCAGCCTTTATGTATCCTTTAGCTTGGGTTACGATTCTCAGAATTTTTGAAGGGGGGGTCCCACACTACACATATAATATCCTCCGTCAACATTGTATTAAGTCTTTGACTCAGACTTAAACCCAGCACTAATATATTTAGTAATATAACCTTTTGGGCTCTAGAGTTATTTTAACTCGCCTTGTTTATAATGATATAATGCACTGTCTAAAGTTTGGGTTACCTCTTCGTCAATCCACAACATAGTCGAGGTCCACAGTTAATATATATAAACAATTCAACCATTCAACATTTTCTCAAATAGTTAATCACTAACCATTAATGTGATACTTCAAATGGGCCAACCGCAACTTATATCACATAAAAAATGTTTTATATGCCTTGTGTTATAATCTTGGTCTCCATTTAATACAGTGCACATACTATATTGAACCCCTTTGTGATATTTCATACTCTCAATATTGTATTTGCATATATTACCTTCTCTGTCATATTTCAAACATTATATCATGGCTTTGAATTAAAGCTGACCACCAGGCCCACATTGCATTGTGACTTACCATCAGCCTGTTAATTTAAAATACAAATAGTACACAGGACTTCGCATAATACTTGGCCCCCGCAGAAACGAATGTAGGTCCCACAACAAGTTTTATATAATATATATCAACAAACTTAAAAAACATTATAACGCCCCTTGAATGTATAACGAATAGTCCTCATAACATTTCGCCTTTAAAATTTTGTTTATATTTCAATTTTCAACAAATGCATGTCTTGGACCCACCGTGCTTTGCCTCAATAACCTTTGTTCATCGCACAAGTGTAATCACCGTTGATCTGCGAGCCATGGTAATTGGACGGACGTTGTTGATATCACATTTTTCTTTGGGCCGAGGGTTAAAACTCAGAAATTACATGATGTAAGTGGTATCCAAATACCACCCAAGGAAACATGTCCATCAACGACATAGATCGTGTTCAAAAAGGTGAATTCATCTTACCACTAAGGGGCAGCGCGATACAGGTTGTTTCTTCCTCCGAAACCGCCGTCACTATTCCTCGTGGTTCCATCTTTGACTCAGGGTTTTGGTATTTTATAATTTCATGTCAATTGTTTATTAAACCTCCATTCTTCATTTAAATGTACAGATTGTGCTTTAACCCATATACACATAACCCCGTTGTTATTGTTATTTTCGGTTCTGCCCTTACTTGTTCCATCTTTATTATTATTTGTCTCTGTGATTCTCTGTCTCCACCTCTGTGATTCTCTGTCTCTGTCATTCTTTGTCTTCACCTCTGTTATTCTCTGTCTCTGTTTCACTGTACTCTCTGCAGCCTTTCTCTTGTGCTCGACCGTTTCATCTCACGGCTCTGCCTCTATATTTTTCTATTTTTTTATTCCTTCCTCGTGAACCCTCTCTCAACTCTACTCTGTACCACCAGATTTCTCCAGTTATTTTGCTCTTTGCTTCATGTCTCATGGTCCCTCTTCTTGCCTCTCTTTATCTGCCTCTTGTCTGCCACTTTGTGCTACTTTTGCTTCTCTTTTTGTTGCGTCTGCTACTCTACTATTTTTCTTCTCTTGTTGCTGCCTCTGCTACTATGCTATTTTTTTTCTCTCCTTTGCCATCAATGACAACATTTCCAACAGTCTCCCCCTTTGGCATTGATGGAAATACACTTCCTCTGCTTTCCGTTTGGGACCCTTTCTTCTATTGCTTGCTTTTCCTCCCCCTTTGAAATCAATGGAAAAGGGTTTCTCATTTCCCAATGTGCTTTTAAATCTGGTCCATGTTACTCTGATCTCGAGGACCTGTTTCATGCTCTTCTTAGTTTCTCTGGCTCTTTTGTGAATCTCTTTGTGGAATGATCTCCCCTTGGACTGATGTCTTATTTTCTGTTCTCCTAGTGGAATGAAGCTTTCTTTTTCTGTTAGAGAGTAGCATTTGAAGACACTACCCCTAATTTGTTTCTCAGATATTCGAATGGCTCTCTAGCAAGAGGTTTTGTGAATATATCTGTTGTTTGTTATTTTTTTGGCACATATTCCAGCTTCACTACCTTTTGTGCTACTTGTTCTGTTAGGACATAGTACTTGATTGGGATGTGTTTAGTTTTTGAATGAAGTACAGGATTTCTTGAAATACTTATAGCACTTGTATTATCACATTTGATAGAGATAGGTTCATCAATGCTTACCTTCATGTCCTGAAGGGTTTGTTTCATCCACATGACTTGTGTGCAACATGCTGTTGTTGCTATGTATTCTGCTTCTGTTGTAGATAGAGAGATAGATGTCTATTTCTTGCTTAGCTATGCCACCAGAATTTTTCCCAAGTAGAATGCACCTCCACTTGTGCTTTTCCTGTCATCCACACAGCTGGCCCAATCTGCATCTGTATATGCTATGAAAGTGAATCTCTTGCCTTTTGAATACCATAGCCCATATTGTATAGTTCCTTGTAGATATCTAAATGTTCTTTTGACTGCTAGAAGGTGATTTTGTTTTGGTGCTGCCTGATATCTAGCCACAAGTCCTACTGCCAACATAATGTCTGGTTTAGATGCTGTTAGGTATAGAAAACTTCCTATCATGGATCTATAAAGTCTTTGATCTATATCAGCAGATCCATCATCAGCACATAGCTTGCATCTAGTGATCATGGGAGTTGACATAGGTTTGCAGTCTTCCATATTGAACTTTTTCAACATCTCTTTTAGGTATTTTTCCTGTGAGATGAATGTACCTGTGTTATTTTGCTGAATTTGAAGTCCTAAGTAGAAGGTGAGCTCTCCAATCATAGAAATCTCAAACTCTGATTTCATCTCTTCAGCAAATCCTTTTTCTAGCTCATCTTTGTTGCTTCTAAACATAATGTCATCAACATATACTACAACAATCAGGAATTCATTTTCATGGGATTTTATGTATAGATTGTTGTCTACTCCTCCTCTCTTAAAGCCTTGTTTTTGCAAGTACTTATCCAGCCTTGAGTACCAACCATGAGGAGCTTGTTTTAGTCCATATACAACCTTCTTTAGTCTGCAGACATAGTCTTCTTTGTCTATTAATGAGAATCCTTCTTGTTGTTCCATGTAGACTTCTTCTTCTATATCTCCATTCATAAATGCAGATTTCACATCCATTTGATATACATTGAAGTCATGGTAGCATGCAAAGGCCAGAAACATTTTGATAGCTTCCATTCTGGCTACAGGGGCAAATTTTTCATCGTAATAAAGTCCTTCGATTTGTGAATATCCCTTGCAAACAAGTATGGATTTATTCCTGATTACCTATCCTTTCTCATTCATTTTATTCTTGAATACCCATTTTAAGCCTATGACATTTTTCTCATTGGGTCTAGGAACTAATTCCCAGGTATTTTTCTTGTTAGTTTGGTCCAAGTCTTCATTCATAGCATTCACCCAATACTTGTCCTTGCTAGCTTCTTCAAACTTCTTTCGCTCTATTTGTGATAACATAGCTATGTATACCTCTTCTGTCCGTTCAATTAACTTCCTTCTTGTCTGGACTCCTACACTCTTGTCTCCAATGATTTGATCTTCTGGATGGTTCTTTTGAGTGTATCTTGAGGGGGCTTTTGAGTTTAGTTCAACGTCTTCAATTGTCTTGCTTATTTCATCATCATCTTGGTTCTCTTCTTCATAGTCTTATGGAGGATTGCTGCAACCTGTAATTCTTGTATTGTTTGGCAGTTCTTCATCAAATTTTACATCAATGTTTTCCACAATTTTTCGAAGAGTTTTGTTGTACCACCTGTAACCTTTACTCTTGGAAGCATATCCTAAAAATATCCGTTCATCTGCTCTTGAATCAAACTTCCACAGATTTTCATCGTTACTCTTTATGTAACACTTGCTTCCAAAGACTCTAAAGTGCTTGATTGAAGCTGGTCTACCATGCCATAGTTCATAGGGAGTCTTGTCACTACTTGGCCTTAAATGAGCTTTGTTAAGGATATGCATAGCTATGTGTACTACTTCTGCCCATAAGGTTTGAGGAATGTTACTCTCTTGCATCATGGCTCTGGAAATGTTTTGTACATACCTGTTTTGTCTCTCTACCACTCCATTCTATTGAGGTGTCCCTGCAATAATAAACTGTTGCTTTATCCCATGTTCATTACATAGGTTTGCAAATTCATAGTCTGTGAATTCACCTCCTCTCTCTAATCTGATGCATTTTAGGTTGCATCCTATTCGATTTTCCGCCAATGCTTTGAATATCTTGAATTTCTCAAGTGCTTCCGATTTAAGTATGAGAAATGTAACCCATGTCATTCTTGAGAAATCATCTATTATCAACATGATGTAGGATTCTCCACTTGGTGTTTTAGTTATTTAAGGTCCACACAGGTCCATGTGTACAAGCTGAAGTGGCCTACTTATTGATAGCTAATCTTTGGTATTAAATGTTGTCCGGGTCTGTTTTCCCAATTAGAAAGATTTGCATATGGTATTTGAAGGCCTTTTTATTGCTGGCATATCTCTAACATCTTTCTTCTTGCTCAGTCTAATGATATGGTCGAAGTTAATATGTCCCAATCTTCTATGCAATAACCATGACTCCTCAAGTTTGATAAGATGGCATGCTTCATCCTCCTCTTTCACTATGTAGACATTACTCTCTGTTTGAACACCTTTGAGTAGAGTCTTTCTCGTGGTGCTTGATCTGACTTCACAGTATTGTGCTCTAAAAAGAACTTCATAGCCTTTATCACACATTTGACTGAAACTCAGTAAATTTACTTTCATCCCATCCATAAATAGTACATCTTGGGCCTTTCCTCTGCCATTAGCTAGGCCGACTGAGCCTTTTCCTTTTATTTTTCCTTCTTTATCATTGCCAAAAGTAACATTTCCAGATTTCTTTTCATCAAAAGTTATAAATTTGGTTCTATCTCCAGTCATATGTTTTGAGTAGCCACTGTCCAAATACCATTGGCTTTTCAGGTCTTGAGCGGTTAGATCCAGGTCACATTTATTCACCTTCTTTTTCCACTGCAAGCATCCTTTTTTTTGGTACCTTTTTTGAGATGATGAACCACATTCTCTGAGAGGACAATTGGAAAGCACATGTCCAATTTTACTGCATACACAACATTTGATCATAATTTTTGTAGAATTGGGAGTATGAGTAAAATATCCATCATTCATAAACCTCCTTGAGGTGTTCAACATAAATCTTGGTCCATATTTTCTGCACTCGATGATTTTATGGCCAAATTCCTTACAATAAAAATAGTAACCATATAAACAATTTGCATACCTAATGTGAGGTTGTCTTATCCATTTGTTTTCTTGAGAGAGTCTCTTCACTGTTTGCATCCATTGTTGGTTTGAATTACTCCTCCTTGTACGATAGTATGCAGCAATATGTCCTAGCTTGTGGTAGGCATAACAGGTTGCATTTTTCATAGGAGGGAAGAATCTCCTTTGATGGCTTCCAAATTTGACATAGCGAGGGGTATATGAGCCTTTTTCTGTTGACCGAGTATTTAATTCATTCTTTCTTATTAGAGGTTCCTTCTGGTTTCTGTCTCCTTCATTGCATTTTTCTTCTTTTGTAGGAATCATTTGGGCTGCTTCATCATCCTTATTTGCTTTTACAAAGATAATATTTTTGTTTTCCTTTTCTTTGCCTTTACTTGATTCTCCTTCATAGCCTATCCTAGTTTTTATTAGAGGAGATCTTTGAGCATCCAAAATTTCATTCAACTTACCAGAGCTTGTCATTTGAGAAGAGTTTATTGACACTTTCCTTTGGGAATTTTCTAATTTCTTCCTTAGTCATAATACTTCCTCTTCAAACTTCTCTTGTTCCTCAGTTTTATCCTTGATTTGCTTAAGTAGCATGTCTTCTATCTTCTTGGCTTCTTCAAGCTCTATTTTCAGCTGCATGAGGACTTCTGAATTTTTTTCTTCTCTTAGATACTTGAGGAGAATGTATTTTTGTTTCCTGCACTTCAGTTTGAGTCTGTCAATCTCCTCCAGGGCACTTCTTAGCTCCCCCTCAAGATCAACTTCACCTTCTTCTTCATCTTCTAGAAGGAGTCCTTAAAGTTCTTCTATGGCCATCAATAAAAATTCAGAGGTTCCTTCTTCACTTGAGGGCTCATCTGACTCTTCAGATGCACTGTTGTCTTGTTGAGCATAAAAATATTTTCTATTGAATTTCTTTCCTTTCTGCTAGTTCTTTGATGTAGTTTTCTCTAATTCTTGAGCCCGATTCCTTTCTTTCTTATGAGGACACTTAGCAGCATAGTGTCCAACTCTTCCATAGTTAAAGCTTTTGAATGGAATTTTACCTTTATATTTACCTGAGCCTCTATCTAGTTTCTTGACAAATTTGGCCTCTTCTTCATCAGAGCAAGAGCATATATCTTCCTTTTCTTCTTTCTTCTTTTCTATTTTAAAAGTTGCTTCCCTAGCACTTGGCTTCTTCTGTGGCAGTCTCATCTCATAGGCTGTCAGATTTCTAAGTAACTGGTTCATGGTCAAGGTTTCCCAATCAGCTATTTCTTCTATGGCAGAAACCTTGGGGTTAAATCTGGGTGGAAGAGATCTCACAATATTTTGTACAATTTGTAACACCCCTAGTTTTATGTTTTTCCAAGTTAGACATTTCAACTTCACTCCAAAGGGGAGTGGACCCCCAATGGATAATTATTGTGTGGATGTAATTAATGAATTATTTAATTATGAAAAATAAATAAAATAACTATGTGCATATTGACCAAATGAGATTTTTGAGATCACTTGCCTAATCCATGAGGTATGGAAAGAGGCTAAGACTTTCCCAAAAAATATTTCAAAAAGCCTTGAAAGAATTTATATTCTAATTTAGATTTTTGAGGAAAAATCTAAATTTTCCCAATGATGTGGAGAGTAGTTGGGAAGAGGTAAAAAGATGGAAAAGCAGAAAGCAGCTTTAAAGTTCCTAAATAAGGGAAGCCTAAGCAAACAGGAATAAAAGCATCCTGTACTTCTGAACGCAGAATTAGAAACAGACTTTGGGGAAATCATAAGCTTAAATAAGCTACTCCAAAACAGATTAAGGTTGGTTTGTTCTTGGAGGGGATCTTAGCTCAGGGGTTAGTTCGGGAGACAAAGGAACTCTAAGGTTGGGAGGACTGGTCATCAGAAAAATTGGTATGCCTGCTAATTTTGTTGGAATGGTTAAATCAGATCCTATTGTATAATATTTAAAATTGGTGTAGCTGAGATTTTGAATTAAAATTTCTAAGATTGTTATTCCTACAATTAACAGAATTAAATAGAAGAAATAAATCTTCTAAATTTTTCGTATGGTAGTAGGAATAAATTCTAGGGAATACTATCAGCCAGAATCTCTAAACCATAATCTGGTTTAAATCTAGAGATATTGAAAAAAATTCCTCTAGAATAATTAAAGTGAAATTTTATCCTGCTTCTATCAGGAATAGATATCTTAACAAAAAAAATTATAGAATAAATTTCATGTGCTAACAGTAAATTGATATAATACATTATTCCTATGTAAAACATGCAAAGGCAATATTCACCTCAAAAGGGTAGAATACATATACATGTAGTTATTCTAGAAACAAGTAAACTCTCAAGTAAATTTTAGATGATTGTTGTGATATGGAAAGCTATTAAATTTGCCAAAAAAAAAGTTAAAATCTGTTCATATTCGATGATAAATACTTGAAAAAAAATATATTTGTTGAAGGAACACCAAATTACTTTGCTTATATTTACTGAATTGCATAAAAACTATTTAATGGAAGTTGTATGGAACATTGATACAGAGTTACATGAGAAACCAATCCTGGTTATAATTCCAATAGTTCAAGAATAGTGCCATTCAAATAATGGAAAAGAAAAATTTAATAATACCTAGACAATAATTATATCAATCAGAAATATATATATATATATATATATATATATATATATATATATATATATATACATAATCCTGTTAGAAATTCTGGTTCTAATTGTCTATTCATCCTGTAATCTAATATGGTATTATACAAACGTAGTTACCATATATTAGTTGATGCACAGTGAAAAAAAAAAATATAAGGTGGGACGAGCAGTATATGCAGCGAGGAGAAAGAATTCAGACCGCACGAAATATTACATATAAAATTAATTTGACAGCGGAACTTCACTGCCAACTTATTAACAAAATCAAGTATTATCCAGTATGACTTTCATAAAAAGTAAAACAGATATGTAGTACTATATTTACACAAATAGATAAGGAAGGATTAGTGAAATATATTATTGCAAATGATACCGTGAATTAAATCAACTACACAAAACTAGGTATCATAAATTAATTATATTAAACCCTTAAGCATTGATATAGTGGAGTAAGAAATGTAAATGGGTTGAGAAATGTTATAAATTCGAAAAGTTAAAATGTCCATACAGCTTGCCCTAAATTAAAATAAAAAATATCCAAATATTTACAGTGACAGCCTATGCCATACATTCGTGAGATTTCCCACAAGATAGTTCACTGTAAAATCATAATAAAATACTCGAATTAAAAGTCTAATGGACGAGGCGGCCACATTCTGAGAATGAAAAAATAGGTATATACCAACCTGAAATGGAAATAAGCAAAAACGATTTCAATGCGACGTGGATAATATAACGAAATGGCCTTTCAGTCAAAATGATAAAGGGAACAGTATAAAAAAAAATGTGGTTACCTGCAATCACCAAACGAGAGAGATTGATTAACGAAAGGGATGAAATTATTTTGGTACTCATAGGAAACTGAATAAATCAAATCGAACGATAAAACAAGAGTGCTATCTTACCTCGGGTCAAACTAAGCCATGTATTCATTTTTCTCCTGTGCAACAACCAAGTGAACAAAAAGTGTATATAATCCATTTTGGATAGTAAATGCGTAAGACACCTATGCAAATCCAAGTTGAAAATAGAAAAAAAATTTAGATACATTTTCCAGTCTTACCATTTAGAAGGGCTGACAAGTAAAATCACATAGGGACAAGGGCGTATAGGCCATTGTTATTAGATTTCAAAATAAAAGGAGGAGGTTTGAGTACTTATGAAAGGAAAGAGGAAACATTAAAAACAAAATTGAAACCCTCAAAAAAAAAAAATTTAAACACTAGCTAGAGTAATCTTAAGTAGAATGCGTCCTTTGAACCGACATATTTCACTGAAAAAATCTACAGGAAACCATGTTATCAATATTATAATTAAGACCTAAGTACACATACAGAGGAAGGAGATAAACGAAAATGCTGAAGGGTATAGATATACCTGAGTCCGATTCGCAGTTGTTGTAAGTAGGACGCCATGAGAGTAATGTGAGCTCGACTAACAGAGAGTAAGAGAAATTCAACGTGACAGAGCTCGCTCAAAAAAAACGGGAGCCAAATAAAATTTCCTTCTTGGAAATAAAGATGTATATAATTCACATAAACCGTAACTCCCTCTTCAGATCGACCATACACGTGTAAGATGATAAAGGATTCATCATTAAATCTACCAAATAAATTATCGAAAGAGTAGTCATATTAACTTTAACATAATTCGACCAAATCCGTCGACAAAAGTATGAATCGTCTTCATAAATGATTCAATACCACGACATTTGATGCAGTAGGTAAGAAAATTTCAACGGTACTCATAGAATTTAAAACAATATGGCTAACTGCTATTGCAACCCTTGAGAATATAAACGAGGTAGATACGGATTCCAAATAATCGATGGATCTGAAAAATGACATTAGTTTGAGCCTTGATGGGCTGCTTAATAGCTATGCAAGTGTACTTTGTATTTAATGCCTCTTACCATCGAAGTTGTAAACCAAATAAACCCAAACCTTTATAATCCTTATGTTATAATTTTTGCGATAGCATCTCAATCATTTACCTACTTATATATATATATATATATATATATATATATATATATATATATATATATATATATATATTCTCAAAAATTACAAAAAGAAGACCTAGTGCAAAGTGGGAAAGAAATATATTGGAAGAGATATTTATATTAAATTGAGGAATATTTACTATAAATAAGTATGAAATGGAATATAGAGTCTTCCTATTATATAATGCGATGAGTATAAGTGGAATGTGAAAAACCTAGGTAGAAGGTAAAACATTAGACATGGTCAACCTTCTGTTCTTAATATCATCAATATTGTTTAACTATAAAGGTTGTAAAACCCGAAGGAAGAATTAGAAAATTCACATCACTCTTCCTTTGAACCAATGGAATAGAAAAAAAAATAAAAATTTAGTGAGGTATGTTACAAATGGTATCAGAGCTCATGTTAGAAAAACTGGGTTGTTGTTGTGCTCACTGTATAAATTATTTAAAAAAAAAAAAAAATGTTGCTGATGTTGTTTTGTTTAGTGTACAGTTGAACTAGAACTGAAAGGTCAATGGCTGAAGGAGATGAAATTTATGTTGATCTGGGTGATGGAGATAACACGCCAGATCCCAATGCTCCTTTGATGGCTATGTTGTACAGGTTGCAATGGGATATGGCCGATCTAAGAGGAGCAGGAAAAGCTGATAAGAGAACTGACCGCACGGAACAGCCAAGAAGGTGAAGGTTCCGGAAAGAAGAGGAAAGGAAAGTTCTCAGATGATTATGAGGAAGATGACACTACTAGACATCAATATAAACAGAAGAAGGAATTATAGGGTGAATTCTGAAAAATTAAACCTCCCTCCTATAATGGGGAGAAGGAGGAAGATGCTGAGGCATGGCTGTTGAATATGATTAAGTATTTTCAGGTCTATGAATATGAAAGCAATCTGAAGGCCATATTATCTATCTACCAGTTGCAAGGTAAGGCTACCTTGTGGTGGGAAGAGACAAAAATGGTTCATGCCATTGATGAAAAAATAGTGACTTGGGAAGATTTCCAAGTCAAGTTTAAAAACCGCTATTTGAACGAATGCTATTATGATGATAAAGCAAAGGAGTTCGACGAACTCAGATTGGGACAACTCACCATAGATGAGTTTGTCACCAAGTATACAAATCTGTTAAGGTATGTTCCTTATATTCATGAAGAGAAAGCAAAGGTGCAAAGGTTTTTGAATTGTTTGCCTATTATGTACAAGGATGTCACACCTCCCATTTTCCTTACCTCCCATTTTCCTTCCCAAAAAAAGAAAATTTCATTCATGTTTTCAAGTTAAACTATAGCAAGGTATTATACTATTACTTTGTAGATTTGATCAGATCAGAATTGTTTCCCCAATTTCGATTTATTTCCATTTATCAAATATATTCAACTACATGGAAATGAAATAGATTTGTAACACCAATGGAATTTAAATAGATTTGTAACAAAACATAACCATAATTAACATAACCCCTAATGGGTTTATATATCACCAGCCATTTTATGTCCCACCATTTTTTGTATACATTCAACACATTCGTATATTTGATACACCTATGGCAAATCGATTCACCTTCACATGTTGCCCACATTGTTATATGTCAATGGGCCTATATTAAATCACTTCGATTTAATATGTTTATTACCCCATGTCTCCACTCGTTGATGACATATAACCCTTAGTGGGATTTAATTTACTCATGTTTATATTTATGCGTACACAACACTCATGTCTATTTATTGATTTCTCATCCTTGTTCATATATAGATTTGAAATCTTTTGTGTTGGCCTCCACGTAATACAATTTTGCAAATTGGTTCATCGTTGTTGTAAATTGAGATGTGAAGCTATATTCCACATAAGCTCATATATGGTTCTCTGTCTCATCATAGAGGTTGTAATGGTTCTCTGTCCATTTTTGGTCACGTGAGTTAGCTCCACGTTGCCCTGGACTCCTCCCGCCAGCCTACCTGGTTGACAAGGTAATTTCTATGGCACGGCCAGCACGCTGTGACATTTAATTGCATTGCTTGTCATATTAAACATTGAATGTATGATGTACATTGCTAATTAAACCCTTCGATCCGTGGCTTCACCCTTTGGATTTTGCCAGGTGGACGACGCCGATTCATTCTGTGCGTTAGGGTTTCATTGATCGATTCAAGAGGCCTTGATATAAATTCACCATGTTAATTTGTTCGTCAGTTCTTTTTTCCTTCCTACGCATTTGGTTTGTCGCGTGACAGTGAATTTCGGTGCCATAGGAACTGAGCAGGACTCAGTCCAGTATTTTGCGTATCTCTGAGCTACAATTGAAAAATTCAGGTATGAGATTTCACGCTCTGTTCTTGCCGTTTATCATGGCCTTTCCTTTTCTGGTTCAGAATTACGCTCCATGCTTCGAGCCCTTACTGAGATTATTGGATTTAGATGGATCATTTACCATCGTTTAGTTCCAGATTGAGTTACGTCTACCAATTTGTCAAGATTTTGTTGCGTCTCACAATTTGTTATATTGTTTTGCAGAGAATTGGTTATTTCGATTTCAAGGTATTCGATTGTGAGTGGGTTAAATTCATAGTATTGGTATTTCCTTATGCGTATTCTCAAGAGCTAGACTGGAACGCATGTTCTTGTGATTTTGGAGCTGACCCTCTACCTTACTCTTATCGAAGGTTTCTATGAGGTCATTCGCATGACGCTAGAGGGATTCTAGCCCTCTCGACATTCTGGTTCGTTTTTGTTTTTCGACCTGTGTAGGGCGCCATTCATACTGTTCGTTCACTAGAGTGCTAGCTTCCTTATTTAATTTTGAATGCCAACATCCAAGTTGTATTTATGAAAAATTCCTATTTATATGTACAGGTCACGGATGGATTTGAGTTTCTTTCTCACCAGGTAGCTATTCCCTTCTTAATTATCATTTTATCTTCGTTCACGTTATTCTTCCTCGTCATGTTTTGCATTGTATTTCTTTTGTGGTTTTGGCTCTTACAGGTAACTACGACCTGCGTCTTACTCTCTCTCTCTTGAACATTGAGAGTCGTGGCTTCCTTCGACATTAGCATTGACTCCTCTTGCCACTTGTGGGCTGGTATTCACCGAACACTGGTTAGAGGAAGTTCGCTCTTCTCTCATTGTTATATAATGTTTCCGACAGATTAAAAATTGTATTGATAAAGTTGTAAAATTTTGACAATTATACATGTTAAATCCTGACACTGAATGTCTATTTATATAAGCTCCTGGAGTATTATGAACTATCCTCAGGTCACAATGGCCTTGTAATCATTTGGATTTTTGTATATATATATATCTCTAATGAATTCTTGCTTTCCATAATACCCATTTTGATTTAGTGGATTAATATGTGTTCCAGCGGAGTTCTCTCTTTACTCTTTTTGACTTGGCTCTAGCTTAAGATTTGCTGATGGAATTTTCAATTTTTGTATCCCCCACATTTTGTGTATTTTATTCCCTGGAAGCTCTCAGTCCATACCGTGGTTAAAATATATTCATGAAATGGTGATATTTTAGTGAATACTGTACTGTTCTTCTCCATATTGAAATTCAGTTGCCTGTATTCTTATAAGTCCACATTTTATTTCGGTATTCAAGCAATTAATCTATCTATACCAATTTTGTAGTAGGAAGGTTTTCTTTTCCAAGGATTTTGTATGTGGTTCTCATACCACACTAGTTTGTAGTTTTGATAGTAACAGTATCTAAGTCTCTTCAATAATTTTGGGAATATTATAAAATAATTGCCAACCCTGCTCTGTACTTTCGTTTGTTTATTTGCACAGGATATTTGTCTAATTATCTATAGGTGGTGTAAGAATATTTATCTCTATATTTATGTCTAGGAGACATTTCATTTATAATATGCTACCATACACCACTGCCTTTGGTTTACATGATAGACTAGAATACATATAGTTAAATATGCCCTGCTATTGTGAAATCTGCATGTTGTTTATTTACTGAACTTTCTTCCATCTATTAGTTCTATCCTCTAATGTAGGAATGATTATATAGAATAAATATTAAGGAGAAGTCTCCTGCTAATTGATGTTTGCTTCCTTCTGGTGTAGAATTAACTTCTTATATGTAGAAATAATCTTTTCCACCAACTCATTTGAGCCTGATTGAAATTACGGTTAAATGTGCTCTCCAATTTTCAGGGATAATTCTGATGTCTCTCTTTACTTTATCCTACTCATGTTCATAATTTATACTAGTAGATCAAAAGCAGTCTAAAGTTCAATTATCTGTAGAGGAATATGTATCCTCAGATTTAAACCAACCTCGGTTTAGAATTTCTGTTGGATTCTACTCTACAGATTTCTGTTCTACAACTATACAGAATTATAAAGGTGAATTCATTATGATTAATTCTGTTAAATGTAGCATTAATAAATCAAATCTACAAATCAATTGTTATCTGTAGCCAATTCATACTATAAGAAATAAACACACCAATAATTCTAGAGACATACCACTCATGTCGTCGACCAACCTCCCAACCTTAGAGTCCTTTTGTCTCCCAGAACTCACCCCCGAGCTGAGATCATCTCCTAGAACAGACTAACCTCTAATCTGTTTAGGAGCAGCTTATTTAAGCTATTGTTCCCCAAAGCATGTTTCTAATTTTGCGTCCAGAATATCAGGATGCTTTTCTTCATGTTTGCCTAGGCTTCCCATTTTAGGGATTCTTTAAAGCTGTTTTATGCTTTTCCTCATCTCTTCCAGCTTTTTACCTCTTCCCAACTATTTTCCTCATCATTGGGGAATTTAGATTCTTCCTCAAAAATCTAAATTAGAAATAATTTCTTTCAAGTATTTTTGAAAGATTATGGGGAAAGTATTTTCCTTATCCATCCTCATGGATTTAGCAAGTGATCTCATAAATCTCATTTTGGTCAATCTGCACACAATCATTTTATTCATTTCCTCAAATTTGAATATTTAATTACATTCACAACACACTTGTCCTTTGGGGTCCACTCCCCTTAGGATTAAAGTTCAAATGTCTAGTTTAAAACAAAACACATAAACTAGGGGTGTTACATATTCCCCCTCTGAAAGCAAACACCATCCTCGGTGTTGTTATTTAACTACTAGAGTTCATTTGTTTTTTCTCAAACAAAAATGGATATATTTCCATCAATTCAGCTTCTCTTTCCCAGGTAGCTTCTTCAGCAGTAAAGTGCTTCCACTGCACCTTTACTCTTGCTACTGTTCTGTTTCTCAATTCAATTTCTTCCCGCTCCAATATTTGAAGCAGTTCTGGAAGAAACTCCCCTTCTGGTTCCACCTGTACAACATTTCAATCAAATATGTGAGAAGCATCATGGACATATCTTTTTAACAACGAAACGTGAAACACATCATGAACTCTAACATGGGGTGGTAAGGCTAGCTTGTAAGCCACTGGTCCCACCCTTTCTAATATTTCAAAAGGACCACCATATCTAGGATCCAGTTTTGCACAACTTCCAGCATAGAGTGTGCTCTTTTTGGGTTTAATATGCAAGTACACATGCTCCCCCACTTTAAATTCTCGGTGCACTCTTTTCTTATCAGCATAGTTTTTCTGGCGATCTTGTGCTGTCTTGATGTTTCTTTGTACCTGTTTAAAAATTCTTTCCATCTCTTGTAAAGCATTTGGTCCCAAAATTATTTTATCTTCTGGCTGGCTCCAGCTCAAAGGAGTATGACATTTTCTCCCATAGAGTGCCTAAAACGGACTCATTTTGATGGAGGATTGGTAGCTGTTATTATATGAAAATTCAGCTAAATGCAAGTAGTCTTCCCACTTTGATGGCCTATCCATCACATACATTCTCAGCATGTCTTCCAAAATTTGATTAGTTCTCTCCATTTGACCATCTATCTGAGGGTGGTAAGAAGTACCAAAATTCAACTTAGTACCCATCCCTCCAAATAGCCCTTTCCAAAAAGCGGCTGTAAACTTAGCATCTCGGTCAGAAACAATTACCTTTGGAACTCCATGGAGCTTTACTACCTCCTTCAGGAGCACATTCGCTACTTGAGCTATTCCAAAGGTAGATTTCACTGGTATAAAATGGGCAGCTTTTGTTAAAGTGTCTACTACCACCATCACTAAATCATGTTGGTATTTGGTTTTGGGAAATCCTGTTATGAAATCCATGGAAACTGTGTCCCATTTCCATTCTGCAATCGACAAAGGGTTTAAAAGACCAGTAGGATGCTGATGCTCAACTTTGACTAGTTGACATTCCATGCATCTAGTTAAATATTCTGCTACATCTTTCTTCATTCCTAGCCAAAACAACTTCTTTTTCAAAGTTGTTAACATTTTCTGATATCCTCGATGTCTTGCATATGGCTGTTTGTGATATTCATCTAGAATCTCTTTTTTCAAGGTCTCCACATTTGGAATATATAATCTCTTTCTATAACAGATCAGCCCTTTTTGGTTTTGAGTGAAATCAGTTTTCTCCTTTTTCTGTAGTTTCACCAGGAGTGTTTCATAATTTGGATCTTGGTTTGCTGTCTTTCTCACCAACTCTTCTACTTCGATCTGGGCACTACTTCCAATGCTGTTTATATTCTGACAAGCATTTCTGCTCAATGCATGAGCAATTGTATTTTCTTTCCCCCTGATATGTTTTACGTCCATATCAAATTCACTTAGAAAAGACAGCCATCTGGCTTGTCTCGCATTCAAATCAGTTTGGGAAAAGAAATATTTGAGACTAATATGATCAGTCATCAATGTAAATTTTTTTCCAAGGAGATAGTGCCGCCACATATTCAAGGCATGAATAACAACAACTAACTCCAAATCATAGGCACTGTAGTTTTGTTCATGTATCTTCAGTTTCCTAGATTCATATGCAATAACTGAATTTTCCTGCAAGAGAACTCCTCCCAACCCCTCTCTACAGGCATCCGTACATACCAAAAATTCTTTATCAAGATCTGCAATCTTCACTATAGGGGTTGTAGTAAGTTTTAGCTTTAATTGGTCAAAACTATTTTGGCATTTTTCAGTCCACTCAAATTTGACACCCTCTCTTTGTAATGATGTTATGGGATGTGCTATGGCATAAAATCTCTCCAAAAATCTGTGATAATAGCCTGCAATCCCCATGAATGACCTTACTGCTGAAACATCAGTTGGGACAATCCATTCCTTAATAGATTTTATCTTTTCGGGTTCAACAGCCAACCCTTGTTCTGAAATAATATGACCCAAGTATTGGATCTTATCTTTATAAAATTCACACTTGCTAAACTTGGCATATAACTGGTTTTCCTTTAGAGTTTGCAATACTATCCTCAAGTGTTCTTGATGTTACTGCTCACTTTTTGAGTAGACTAAAATATCATCTATGAATACAAGAACAAATTTATCCAAGTATTTATGTAACACACTGTTCATCAGGCACATAAATGTGGCAGGGGCATTTGTCAAACCAAAAGGTAGGACTACAAATTTGTAGTGACCATACCGAGTTCGAAAAGTTGTTTTGCTGATGTCTCCTTCCTTAATTTTGAGCTGGTGATAACCAGTTCTTAAGTCAATCTTTGAAAAAACTGAAGCTCCTCTCACTTGATCAAAAAGATCATCAATTCTAGGTAAAGGGTATCTATTCTTAATGGTCAACTTATTCAGTTGGCGATAATCAATGCACATCCTAAAAGTTCCATCTTTCTTTTTCACGAACATCATGGGTGCTCCCCAAGGAGACACACTCGGTCTGATATAACCTTTCTCTAACAGTTCTTGCAATTGCATTTTCAGTTCCATAAGTTCAGGGGGGCTCATTCGATAAGGGGCTTGGGAAACAGGTACTGCTCCCGGCACCAGGTCGATTGAAAAATCAATCTCTCTTTTGGGGGGAAGATCAGGAATCTCATCTGGAAAAACTTCCTTAAATTCTCTTGCTACTGGTAAAGTATTCAACAATTTTTCTTCAGTTTTCTATTCTGTTTCTTCCAGATGTACTGCATAAACTTGGTATCCTTTTCTAGCTGTTCATTTTAATTGCAGAGCTGATATTTTTCTTACAGAGATAGGTTTTGGTTTTCCCTTGAGGATAAAAGGTTTCACTTCTTCATCTACACAATGTAAGGTCTTGTCCCAAAAGTTCATCATAACCTTCTTCTTTTCCAGCCAGTCCATTCCTATCAGCAAGTCATAGGAACCTAAGGGCAGAATGTTCAAATTTACTTTGGTTTGAAAATCATTTAATTTAATTGATTTTTGGGGCAACTTATGTGTTACCTTCCTCTTGGTTCCAGTGGCCAGCTGAACCAACCATCACTGCTGAAATTTTTCAGGTTTAAGATGACATTTTTTCAATAATTTTTGGACTAATGTAACTTAAAGAAGCACCCAGATCAATCAAAACTGTAACATATTGGTCATAAATATTACCCTCCATTTCAACCATGGTAGCTTGATGTTCTGCTTGCCAATTTTCCAAGGCTGCACTGATAGTTGGTATATTTCTGGCTATGTCCTTTACTGTGGTAGCTTCTCGGTCTCTCATAATCATCTGAATGTTTTGATGGGGACAGTCTCTCAGCAGATGGGGTTCTCCACATCCCCAGAATTTCAGAGGTTCTCTCATTTTTACTGTGCCCTTTTTCTTATTGTCTCCATCTATTTGTTTTTAGGCCACTTGGGACTAAGCAGTTTGACTTTCTATGGGTTTATTAAAATTTTTCCGCTGATGATCTCTTCCAAAATTCTTCAAATAGGTTTGTTTTTATTTCTTTCCTTTGAATTCACTCTTATTGACCCAGCTTTTTCCATGTTCAGTTTTTCTTTTGAACTATTGGTAGCACAATCTAGCTTTACTAATAGCTTTGTCCATTTTTTTGGGTTGTCAAACTCAATTTTATCTTTGTACACAGTAGGAAAACAGTTCAGAAACCTTTGTACCTTTGCATTTTCTTCCCTTATGTAGGGTACATATCTCAACAGGTTTGTAAATTTAGTAACAAACTCATCAATAGTGAGCTGCCCCAGTCTAAGTTCATGAAATTCCTTGGCTTTATCATCATAGTAATGTTCATTCAGGTAGCGGTTTTTGAACTTAACTTGGAAATATTCCCAGGTAACTATCTTTTCATCAATGGCATGCACCATTTTTGTCTCCTCCCACCACAAGGTAGCCTTACCTTGTAGCTGGTAAATAGCTAATCTGGCCTTCAAATTGCTTTCATATTCATAGACTTGGAAGTACTTAATCATGTTCAACAACCAGGCTTCTGCATCTTCCTCCTTCTCCCCATCATGGGAGGGAGGTTTAATCTTTCATAATTCCCCCTGCAATTCCTTTTCCTGCTTATACTGATGCCTAACAGCATCATCATCATTAGACTCATCAATCTTCCTCTTTCTGGGACCTTCGCCTTCTTGGCTGTTCCGCAAAGTTAATTCTCTGATGAGCTTTTCCTGCTCCTCACTGGCTAATGACAATTTGTCATTCTGGCTTTTTATCTCATCCGATTCTTGTTGGAACCTCCGCAACATAGCCATCATGGGCGCATTGGGATCTGGTGCATTATCCTCATCACGTAGATCAACATAAATTTCATCACCTTCTACCATTTCAGCACCACTGTACACTACACAACACAAATCAGTGAAAATAAAAATATATAAAAAAAAAATTCCATAGAAATAAATTTATACAGTGAACACACAGCCACAGTGAGCACAATGCCACCAGCCCAGTTTTATAACTTGGGCTCTGATACCATTTGTCACACCTCCCATTTTCCTTACCTCCCATTTTCCTTCCCAATTTTTCTTTTTCATTCATCTTTCCAAGTTAAATTCTAGCAAGGTATTATACTATTACTTTGCATATTTGATCAAATCAGAATTGTTTCCCCAATTTCGATTTATTTCCATGTATCAACTATATTCAACTACATGGAAATGAAATAGATTTGTAACACCAACATAATTTAAATAGATTTGTAACAAAACATAACCATAATTAACATAACCCCTAATGGGTTTATATATCACCAGCCATTTTATGTCCCACCTTTGTTTGTATACATTCAACCCATTCGTATATTTGATACACCTATGGGAAATCGATTCGCTTTCACATGTTTCCCACATTGTTATATGTCAATGGGCCTATATTAAATCACTTCGATTTACTATGCTTATTACCTCATGTCTCCACTCGTTGATGACATATAATCCTTAGTGGGATTTAATTTACTCATGTTTATATCTATGTGTACACAAAACTCATGTCTATTGATTGATTTCTTGTCCTTGTTCATATCAAGATTTGAAATATTTTGTGTTGGCCTCCACGTAATACAATTTTGCAAATTGGTTCATCGTTGTTGTAAATTGAGATGTGAAGCTATATTCCACGTAGGCTCATATATGGTTTTCCGTCTCATCGTAGAGGTTGTAATGGTTCTCTATCCATTCGTGGTCACGTGAGTTAGCTCCACGTCGCTCTGGACTCCTCCCGTTAGCCTACCTGGTTGCCAAAGCAATTTCTATGGCACGGCCAGCACGCTGCGACATTTAATTGCATTGCTTGTCATATTAAACATTGAACGTATGATGTACATTGCTCATTAAAACCTTCGATCCGCGGCTTCACCCTCTGGATCTTGCCAGGTGGACGACACCGATTCATTCTGTGCGTTAGGGTTTCGTTGATCAATTCAAGAGGCCTTGATATAAATTCACCATGTTAATTTGTTCGTCGGTTCTTTTTTCCTTCCTACGCGTTTGGTTTGTCACGTGACAGTGAATTTCGGTGCCATAGGAACTGAGCGGGACTCAGTCCAGTCTTTGGCGTATCTCTGAGCTACAATTGACAATTTCAAGTATGAGATTTCACACTCTGTTCTTGCTGTTTAACATGGCCTTTCCTTTTCTGGTTCAGAATTACGCTCCATGCTTCGAGCCCTTACTAATATTATTGGATTTATATGGATCATTTACCATCGTTTAGTTCCAGATTGAGTTACGTCTACCAATTTTTCAAGATTGTGTTGCATCTCACAATTTGTTATAGTGTTCTGCAGAGAATTGGTTATTTCGATTTCAAGGTATTCAATTGTGCGTGGGTTAAATTCATAGTATTGGTATTTCCTTACACGTATTCTCAAGAGCTAGACTGGAACGAATGTTCTTGTGATTTTGGAGCTGACCCTCTACCTTACTCTTATCGAAGGTTTCTTTGAGGTCATTCACATGGCGCTAGAGGGATTCTAGCCCTCTCGACATTCTGGTTTGTTTTTGTTTTTCGACCTATGTAAGGCACCATTCATACTATTCGTTCACTAGAGTGCTAGCTTCCTTATTTAATTTTGAATGCCAACCTCCAAGTTGTATTTATAAAAAATTCCTACTTATATGTACAGGTCACAGATGGATTTGAGTTTCTTTCTCACCAGGTAGCTATTCCCTTCTTAATTATCATTTTATCTTCGTTCACATTATTCTTCCTCATCACGTTCTGCATCGTATTTATTTTGGGGTCTTTTCTCTTACAGGTAACTACGACCTGCATCTTACTCTCTCTCTCTTCAACATTGAGAGTCGTGGCTTCCTTCGACATTAACATTGACTCCTCTTGCCACTTGCAGGTCGGTACTCACCTAACACTGGTTAGAGGAAGTCCACTCTTCTCTCATTGTTCTATAATGTTTTCGACAGATTAAAAATTGTATTGATAAAGTTGTAAAATTTTGACAATTATACATGTTAAATCCCAACACTGAATGTCTATTTATATCAGCTCCTGGAGTATTATGAACTTTCCTCAGGTCACAGTGGCCTTGTAATCATTTGGATTTTTGTATATATATATATATCTATTGTTTCCTGCTTTCCATAATACCCATTTTGATTTAGGGGATTAATATGTGTTCCAGCGGAGTTCCCTTTTTACTCTTTTTGGCTTGGCTCTAGCTTAATATTTGCTTATGGCATTTTCAATTTTTGTATCCCCCACATTCTGTGTATTTTATTGCCTGGAAACTCTCAGGCCATACCATGGTTAAACTATATTCATGAAATGGTGATATTTTAGTGAATACTGTAATGTTCTTCTCCATATTGAAATTCAGTTGCCTATATTCTTATAACTCCACATTTTATTTTGGTATTCAAGAAATCAATCTATCTATACCAATTTTGTAGTAGGAATGTTTGCTTTTCCAAGGCTTTTGTATGTGGTTCTCATCCCACACTAGTTTGGATTTTTGATAGTAACAATATCTAAGTCTCTTCAATAATTTTGGGAATAGTACAAAATATTTACCAGCTCTTCTCTACAACTTTCTTTATTAATTTGCACAGGATATTTGTCTAAATTATCTCCAGGTGGTGTGTGAATATCTGTCTCTATATTTATGTCTAGAATACATTTGTATTTAAAATATTCCACTATACCCCCTTGCCTTTGGTTTACATGATAGACTAGAATACATATAGTTAAATATGCCCTGCTATTGTGAAATCTGCATGTTGTTTATTTACTGAACTTTCTTCCATCTATTAGTTCTATCCTCTAATGCAGGAATGATTACATAGAATAAATATTAAGGAGAAGTCTCCTGCTAATTGATGTTACTGCTAACAGTGTGGTCTTCTTATATGTAGAAATAATCTTTCTGCTCATAATAGTATGACTTGGTTACAGTTCGTATATGGAAAATTTCAAAATTGGTATAGTAACTCTCACACTGCTTTATCCTACTCATGTTCATAATTTATACTAGTAGATCAAAAGCAGTCTAAAGTTCAATTATCTGTAGAGGAATATGTATCCTCAGATTTAAACCAACCTCGGTTTAGAATTTCTGTTGGATTCTACTCTACAGATTTCTGTTCTACAACTATACAGAATTATAAAGGTGAATTCATTATGATTAATTCTGTTAAATGTAGCATTAATAAATCAAATCTACAAATCAATTGTTATCTGTAGCCAATTCATACTATAAGAAATAAACACACCAATAATTCTAGAGACATACCACTCATGTCGTCGACCAACCTCCCAACCTTAGAGTCCTTTTGTCTCCCAGAACTCACCCCCGAGCTGAGATCATCTCCTAGAACAGACTAACCTCTAATCTGTTTAGGAGCAGCTTATTTAAGCTATTGTTCCCCAAAGCATGTTTCTAATTTTGCGTCCAGAATATCAGGATGCTTTTCTTCATGTTTGCCTAGGCTTCCCATTTTAGGGATTCTTTAAAGCTGTTTTATGCTTTTCCTCATCTCTTCCAGCTTTTTACCTCTTCCCAACTATTTTCCTCATCATTGGGGAATTTAGATTCTTCCTCAAAAATCTAAATTAGAAATAATTTCTTTCAAGTATTTTTGAAAGATTATGGGGAAAGTATTTTCCTTATCCATCCTCATGGATTTAGCAAGTGATCTCATAAATCTCATTTTGGTCAATCTGCACACAATCATTTTATTCATTTCCTCAAATTTGAATATTTAATTACATTCACAACACACTTGTCCTTTGGGGTCCACTCCCCTTAGGATTAAAGTTCAAATGTCTAGTTTAAAACAAAAGACATAAACTAGGGGTGTTACAAAGGATAAAATAGAGTTCGATAATCCAAAAACTATGGATGAAGCGGTGAGGAAAGCTAGATTATGCTACCAGTAGTTTAAAGGAAAGAGTGAACATGGAAAAAGCTAGGTAAACAAGGGTGAATTCAAAGGAAAGAAACAGAAACCAGCTTACTTGAAGAACTTTGGTAGGGATCATCAGCGAAAAAAATTTAACAAACCAAAGGAAAGTCAAACTGCTCAGTCCTAAGTTGGTTCAAAACAAATAGATGGAGATAATAAGAAGGAAGGAATAGTTAAAATGCGGGAGCCTTTGAAATGTTGGGGTTGCAGAGAACCTCATTTGTTGAGGGACTGTCCACACTAAAATATTCAGATGATTATGAGAGATAGAGAAGCTACCACAATGAATGATATAGCAAGGAATATACCCACTATCAGTGCAGCCTTGGAGAATCGACAAGTAGAACACCAGGCTACCATGGTCGAGATGGAAGGTAATATTTCTAACCAATCCGTTATAGGTTTAATTGATCTGGGTGCTTCTTTGAGTTACATTAGTCCACAAGTTGTAGAGAAATGCAAGCTCAAAACTGAAAAAATTCCAACAGTCTTGGTCGGTCCAGTTAGCCACTGGCACCAAACGAAAAGTAACTCATAAGTTACCTCAAACATCAATTAAATTAAATTATTTTCAGACAGAAGTAAATTCAAACATTCTGCCCTTAGGCTCATACGATTTGCTGATAGGAATGGACTAGTTAGAAAAAAGAAAGGCTATGATGAATTGTTGGGATAAAACTCTGCATTGCATAGATGAGGAAGGAAGACCCTTTATACTCAAAGCAAAACCAAAACCAATCTCTGTAAGACAAATATCAACTTTGAAATTAAAAAGAATAGCTAGAAAAGGATATCAGGTATATGCTGTACATGTTGAAGAATTAAGAAAACCTATTAGACACTTTACCAGTGGTAAGAAAATTTAAGGAATTTTTTACAGATGAGATTCCTCATCTCCCGCCCAAAATAGAGATTGATTTTTCAATCGATTTGGTGTCAGGAGGAACACCCATTTCTAGAGCTCCTTATCGGATGAGCCCCCCTGAACTCATGGAGTTAAAAATGAAATTACAAGAATTGTTGGATAAAGGTTACATTAGACCGAGTGTATCCCCTTGGGGAGCACCAGTGATGTTCATGAAAATGAAGGATGGAACCTTTAGAATGTGCATTGATTACCGTCAACTGAATAGTTTGACAATAAAAAATAGGTACCCATTGCCCAGGATAGATGACCCTTTTGATCAGGTTAGAGGAGCTTCAGTATTTTCTAATATTGATTTGAGGACTGGTTATCACCAACTCATAATTAAGGGGGATTATATTTGTAAAACAACTTCTCAAACTAGCTATCGTTACTACGAATTTGTAGTCCTACCATTTGGTTTGACAAATGCCCCTGCCAATTTTATGTGGTTAGTGACCATCATTTTGAACAAGTACTTAGATAAATTCGTACTAGTGTTCATAGACGATATTCTAGTCTATTCAAAAAGTGAGGAAGAAGACAAAGAACACTTAAGGATAGTTTTGCGAACTTTGAAAGAAAACCAGTTATATGCCAAATTCAGTAAATGTGAATTTTATAAAGACAAGATTTAATATTTGGGGCATATCATTTCTGAACAAGGATTGGCTGTTGAACCTGAGAAAATAAAGGTTATTAGAGAATGGCTGGTGCTGACTGATGTTTCAGTAGTAAGATCATTTATGGAAATTGCAGGTTATTATCGAAGGTTTGTGGAAATATTTTCTACAATAGCATATCCCATAACTTCAGTAGGGAGAAAAGTCACTAAATTTGAGTGGACTGAAAAATGCCAAAATAACTTTGAACAACTAAAATTAAAACTCACTACAACCCCTATACTAAAGATTGCAGATCCTGACAAAGAGTTTGTTGTGTGTACTGATGCATGTAGAGAGGGATTGGGAGGAGTGTTGTTGCAATAAAATTCTGTTATTGCATATGAATCTAGAAAACTTAAGAAACATGAACAGAATTACAGTGTATATGATCTGGAATTGGCTGCTGTAATTCATGCCTTGAAGATGTGGCAACACTATTTTCTTGGGAAGAAAATTACATTGATGACAGATCATATTAGTCTCAAGTATTTCTTTTCTCAAACATATTTGAATGCTCGACAAGCCAGATGGCTACCTTTTATAAGTGAATTTGATATGGACATAAAACATACCAAAGGGAAAGAAAACAAAATTGTTGATGCTCTAAGCAGAAATGCTTACCAAAACATAAGCAACATTGGGAGTAGTGCTAGTTTTGATTTAGAAGAAGCTGTTGAAAAGGCAACAAAACAAGATCCAAACTATGAGAATCTAAAAATGAAAATGCTGAGAAAAGAAATGGCTGAATATGCCCAAAACCAGAAAGGCTTGATCTACTATAGAAATAGATTATACATCCCTAATGTGGATTCTTTGAAGAAAGAAATCCTGGATGAATATCATAAATAGCCATATTCAGAACATCCTGGATATCAGAAAATGCTAACAGCTTTGAAAAAGAAATTGTTTTGGCTAGGAAGGAAAAATGATGTAGCAGACTATTTAGCTAGGTGCATGGAATGTCAACTAGTCAAAGTTGAACATCAGCATCTAGATGGTCTTTTAGATCCCTTGCCAATTGCAGAGTGGAAATGGGACATTGTTTCTATAGATTTCATAACCAGTTTAACCAGAACAAAGTACCACCATGACTCAGTGATGGTAGTGGTAGACATTTTAACAAAATCTTCACATTTCATACCTATAAAATCTACTTTTGGGACAACCCAAGTGGAAAATGTGTTCCTAAAAGAAATATTAAGGCTACATGGCGTCACAAAGATGATTATTTTAGATAGAGACACTAAGTTCACAACCACCTTCTGGAAAGGTCTGTTTGGACGCATGGGCACTAAATTGAATTTTAGTACTGCTTCTCATCCTCAAACGGATGGTCAAACAGAGAGAAAAAATTAGATTTTGGAGGATATGCTAAGAATGTATGTGATGGATAGGCCACCAAAATGGGAAGACTACTTGAATTTAGTCGAATTCTTATAACAACAGCTATCAATCCTCCATCAAAATGAGTCCATTTGAAGCACTCTATGGAATAATGTTTCGTACTCCTTTAAGATGGAGCTAACCTGAAGATAAGCTAGTATTGGGGCCAGATACTCTACAAGAAATGGAAAGGATTGTTAAACAAATACAGAGAAACATCAAGATAGCATAAGATCGACAGAAAAATAATGTTGATAAGAAGAGAGTGCATCGAGAGTTAAAAGTGGGTGATCATGTGTATATACGCATTAAACCCAAAAAGAGCACACTTTATGCTGGAAATTGTGCAAAATTGGCTCCTAGATATTGCAGGCCTTTTGAGGTGTTAGAAAGGGTGGGGCTAATGGCTTATAAGCTAGCCTTATTGCCCCATGTTAAAGTTCATGATGTGTTTCATGTTTCGTTATTAAAAATATATGTACATGATGCTTCTCACATTGTTGATTGGAATGTGATACAGGTGGAATCAGAAGGGGAGTTCCTTCCAGAGCTGCTTCAAATATTGAAGTGGGAAGAAATTGAATTTAGAAATCAGACAGTAGCCAGAGTAAAGATGCAGTGGAAGCACTTTACTGCTGAAGAAGCTACGTGGGAAAGAGAAGCTGAGATGATGGAAAAATATCCATATCTATTTTCAAAGTAAACTGTAGTAGTTAGCTGTTAACACTGAGGACAATGTTTTTTTCAGAGGGGGAATATGTAACACCCCTAGTTTTATATTTTTCCAAGTTTGACATTTGAACTTCAGTCCAAAGGGGAGTGGACCCACAATGGATAATTATTGTGTGGATGTAATTAATGAATTATTTAATTATGAAAAATAAATAAAATAATTCTGTGCATATTATTCAAATGAGATTTTTTAGATCACTTGCCTAATCCATCAGGTATGGAAAGAGGCTAAGACTTTCCCCTAAAATCTTTCAAAAATCCTTGAAAGAATTTATATTTTAATTTAGATTTTTGAGGAAAATTTTAAATTTCCCCAATGATGTGGAGAGTAGTTGGGAAGAGGTAAAAATCTGGAAAAGCAGAAAGCAGCTTTAAAGTCCCTAAATAAGGGAACCCTAGGCAAACATGAATAAAAGCATCCTGTAATTCTGGACGCAGAATTAGAAACAGGCTTTGGGGAAATCATATGCTTAAATAAGCTACTCTAGAATAGATTGAGGTTGGTCTGTTCTTGGAGGGGATCTCAGCTCGGCGATGAGTTCGGGAGACAAAGGAACTCTAAGGTTGTGAGGAATGGTCATCAGAAAAATTGGTATGCATGCTAATTTTGTTGGAATGGTTAAACCAGATGCTATTGTATAATATTTACAATTGTCGTCGTTGAGATTTTTAATTAAAATTTCTGAGACTGTTATTCCTACATTTAACATAACTAAATAGAAGAAATAAATCTTCTAAATTTTCCGTATGGTAGTAGGAATAAATTCTAGGGAATACTATCAGCCAGAATCTCCAAACCATAATCTGGTTTAAATCTGGAGATATTGAAAACAATTCCTCTAGAATAATTAAAGTGAAATTTTATCCTGCTTCTATCAGGAATAGATATCTTAACAAAAAAAATATATAGATTAAATTTCATGTGCTAGTAGTAAATTGGTATAATACATTATTCCTATGTAAAACATGCAAAGGAAATATTCACCTCAAAAGGGTAGAATACATATACATGTAGTTATTCTAGAAACAAGTAAACTCTGAAGTAAATTTTAGATGATTGTTGTGATATGGAAAGCTATTAAATTTTCCAAAACAAAGTTATACTCTATTCATATTTTATCATAAATACTTGAACATAAATATATTCGTTAAAGTAACACTAAATTACTTTGCTTATATTTACTGAATTGCATAAAAACTATGTAATGGAAGTGGTATGGAACATTGATACAAAGTTACTAGAGAAACCAATCCTAGTTATAATTCCAATAGTTCAGGAATAGTGCCATTCAAATATTGGAAAAACAAAATTTAATAATACCTAGACAATAATTATATCGATTGGGAGTATATATATATTAAAAATAAAATAAAAAGCTTGTTAGAAATTTTGGTTCTAATTGTCTATTCATCCTGTAATCTAATATGGTATTATACAAACACAATTACCATATATTAGTTGATACACAGTGAAAACAAATATATATATAAGGTGGGACGAGAAGTATATGCAGCGAGAAGAAAGAATTAAGACCATAGGAAATATTACATATAAAATTAATTTGACAACAGAACTTCACTGTCAACTTATTAACAAGATCGAGTATTATCTAGTATGACTTTCATAAAAAATAAAGCAGATATGTAGTATTGTATTTACAGAAACAGATAAGGAAGGATTACTAAAATATATTATTGCAAATGATACAGTGAATTAGATCAACTACACCAAACTAGGTATCATAACGTAATTATATTAAACCCTTTAGCATTGATACAGTGGAGTAAGAAATGTAAATGGGTTGAGAAATGTTTGAAATTCGAAAAGTTAAAATTTCCATACAGCTTGCCCTAAATTAAAATAAAAAATATCCAAATATTTACACTAACAGCCTATGCCATACACTCGTGGGATTTTCCACAAGATAGTTCACTGTAAACTGATAATAAAATACTTGAATTAAAGTCTAATGGATGAGGGGGCCACATTCTAAGAATGAAAAAATAGGTATATACCAACATGAAATGGCAACAAGAAAAAATGATTTCAATGCGATGTGGATACTATAACGAAATGGCCTTTGAGTCAAAACGATAAAGCAAATAGTATAAGAAAAAATATGTGGTTACCTGCAATCACCAAACGAGAGAGATTGATTAAAAAAAAGGATGAAACAATTGTGGTACTCACAAGAAACTGAATAAATCAAATTGAATGATAAAACAAGAGCATTATCTTACCTCGGGTCAAACTAAGCCTTGTCTTCATTTTTCTCATGTGCAACAACCAAGTGAACGACAAGTATATATAAGCCATTCTGGATAGTAAATGCGTAAGACGCCTATGCAAATCCAAGTTGAAAACGGAAAAAAATTTTAGATACATTTTCTAGTCTTACCATTTAAAAGGGCTGACAAGTAAAATCACATAGGGACAAGGGCGTGTAAGCCATTTTTATTAGACGTCAAAATTGAAGGAGGAGGTTTGAGTCCTTATGAAAGGAAAGAGGAGACATTAAAAACAAGATTGAAACCCTCAAAAAAATAAATTAAGCACTAGCTAGAGTAATCTTAAGTAGAATGCGTCCTTTGAACCGACATATTTTACCGAAAAATTCTACAGGAAACCATCTTATCAATCTCATAATTAAGACCTGAGTAGGCATACAGAGGAAGGAGATAAAAAAAAATGTTGAAGGGTATAGATATACCTGATTCTGATTTGCAGTCGTTGTAAATAGGACGCCATGTGAGTAATACGAGCTCGGATAAGAGAGAGTGAGAGAAATACATCGCGATAGAGCTCGCTCGAAAAAAAAAAGGGGAGCCAAATAAAATTTCCTTCTGGGAAATCAAGATGTATATAATTCACATAAACCCTAACTTCCTTTTTATATCAACCATACATGTGTAAGACGATAAAGGATGCATCGTTAAATATACCAAAGAAATTCTCGGAAGAGCAGCCGTATTAAATTTAGCATAAATCGACCAAATCCATCGAAAAAAGTATGAATTTCCTTCATAAATGATTTAGTACCATGACATATGATTCAGTAGCTAAGAAAATTTTAATAGTACTCATATAATTTAAAACAATATGGCTAACTGCTATTACAACCCTCGAGAATATAAACAAGGCAGATACGGTTCCAAATAATCAATGGATCTGACAAATAACATTGAGTCGAGCCTTGATGGGCGGCTTAACAGCTATGAAAGTGTACTTTGTATTTAATGCCTCTTACCATTGAAGTTGTAAACCAAATAAACCCAAACCTTTATAATCCTTATGTTATAATTTTGGGGATAACATGTAAATCGTTTACCTACTTATATATATATATATATATATATATTGGCACCCTATGTCCATAATAAGAAGCAACGTAGGTTGTGATGGGTCAACTTTCATACCTTCAAATAGCAAGTAAATAGTTTGGAAAAAGAGTTAAGTCATAGGGATAAGTGAAAAATACATTTCATTGGAGATGGAATGTATATATTAAATTCTCAAAAATTACAAAAAGAATACCTAGTGCAAAGTGGGAAAGAAATATATTGGAAGAGATATTTATATTAAATTGAGGAATATTTACTATAAATAAGTATTAACAGGAATATAGAGTCTTCCTATTATATAATGCGAAGAGTATAAGTGGAATGTGAAAAACCTAGGTAGAAGGTAAAACATTAGACATGGTTCAACCTCCTATTCTTAATATTATTAATATTGTTTAACTATAAAGGTTGTAAAAATTGAAGGAAGAATTAGAAGAGTCACGTCACTCTTCCTTTGAACCAACGCAACAGAAAAAAATAAAAATAAATAAATAAATAAAAATTAAAAAAATAAAAATAAATAAAAATAAAGATAAAAATAAAAAATAAAAAATAAAAAATAAAAAAAATAAAAATAAAATAATAAAATTAGTGAGGTATGCTACAAATGGTATCAGAGGTCATGTTAGAAAAACTGGGCTGTTGTTGTGCTCACTGTATAAACTATTTTTTTTGAAAAAAAAAAATTGTTACTGATGTTGTTTTGTTTAGTGTATAGTGGTACTAGAACTGAAAGGTCAATGGCTAAAGGAGTGAAATTTATGTTGATCTGGGTGATGGAGATAACACACCAGATCCCAATGCTCCTATGATGGCTATGTTGCACAGGTTGCAATGGGATATGGCCGAGCTAAGAATCCAAAATGATAGGCTGTCATTAGTGAGTGAGCAGCAGGAAAAGCTGATAAAAGAGCTGACCTCACGAAACAGCCAAGAAGGTGAAGGTTCCGGAAAGACGAGGAAAGGAAACTTCTCAGATGATTCTGAGGAAGATGACACTACTAGGTATCAGTCTAAGTAGAAGAAGGAATTATAGGGTGAATTCCGAAAAATTAAACCTCCCTCCTATAATGGGGAGAAGGAGGAAGATGTTGAGGCATGGTTGTTGAATATGATTAAGTATTTTCAAGTCTATGAATATGAAAGAAATATGAATGCCAGATTATCTATCTACCAGTTGAAAAGTAAGGCTACCTTGTGGTGGGAGGAGACAAAAATGGTTCCTTCCATTGACGAAAAATAGTGACTTGGGAAGATTTCCAAGTCGAGTTTAAAAACCGCTATTTGAATGAACGCTATTATGATGATAAAGCAATGGAGTTCCACGAACTCAGATTGGGATAGCTCACCATAGATGAGTTTGTCACCAAGTTTACAAATCTTTTAAGGTATGTTCCTTATATTCGTGAAGAGAAAGAAAAGGTGAAAAGGTTTTTGAATTGTTTGCCTACTATGTACAAGGAGAAAATAGAGTTCGATAATCCAAAAAATATGGAAGAAGTGGTGAGGAAAGCTAGATTATGCTACCAACAGTTTAAAGGAAATATTGTACATGGGAAAATCTAGATAAAAAAGGGTGAATTCAAAGGAAAGAAATAGAAACTAGCTTACTTGAAGAACTTTGGTAGGGATCATTAGCGGAATAAATTTAACAAACCAAAGGAAAGTCAAACTGCTCAGTCCCAAGTTGGTTCAAAACAAATATATGGAGATAATAATAAGGAAGGAACAATTAAAATGCAAGAGCCTTTGAAATGTTGGGGTTACGGAGATCCTCATCTATTGAGGGATTGTCCACACAGAAATATTCAGATGATTTTGAAAGATAGAGAAGCTACCACAGTGAATGATATAGCCAGGAACATACCCACTATCAGTGCAGCCTTGGAGAACCAACAAGTAGAACACCAAGCTACTATGGTCGAGATGGAAGGTAATATTGTAGACCAATATGTTACAGTTTTGATTGATTCGTGTGTTTCTTTGAGTTACATTAGTCCACAAGTTGTAGAGAAATGCAATCTTAAAACTGAAAAATTTCAACAGTGTTGGTTGGTCCAGTTAGCCACTGGCACCAAACGAAAATTAACTCATAAGTTACCTCAGACAACAATTAAATTAAATGATTTTCAGATAGAAGTAAATTTAAACATTCTGCCCTTAGGCTCATATGATTTTCTGATAGGAATGGACTGGTTAGAAAAAATAAAGGCTATGATGAATTGTCGGGATAAAACTCTGCATTGCATAGATGAGAAAGGGAGACCCTTTATACTCAAAGAAAAACCAAAACCAATCTCTGTAAGAAAAACATCAGCTGTGCAATTAAAAAGAACAGTTAGAAAAGGATATCAAGTATATGCTGTACATGTTGAAGAATTAAGAAAACCTGCTAGACACTTTACCAGTGGTAATAAAATTTAAGGAAGTTTTTCCAGATGAGATTCCTCATCTCCCCCCCAAAAGAGAGATTAATTTTTCAATCGATTTGGTGCCAGAAGCAACAACCGTTTCTAGAGCTCCTTACCCGATGAGCCCCCCTAAACTCATGGAGTTAAAAATGCAATTACAAGAATTTCTAGATAAAGGTTACATTAGACCGAGTGTATCCCCTTGGGGAGCACCGGTGTTGTTCGTGAAAAAGAAGGATGGAACCTTTAGAATGTGCATTGATTACTGTCAACTGAATAATTTGACAATAAAAAATAGGTACCCATTGCCCATAATAGATGACCTTTTTGATCAGGCTAGAGGAGCTTCAGTAATTTCTAAGATTGATTTGAGGACTGGTTATCACCAACTCAGAATTAAGGAGGAAGATATTAGTAAAACAACTTTTCGAACCAGGTATGGTGACTACGAATTTGTAGTCCTACCTTTTGGTTTGAAAAATTCCCTTGCCAATTTTATGTGCTTAATGAACAACGTTTTGAACAAGTACTTAGATAAATTCATACTAGTGTTCATAGACGATATTCTAGTCTATTCAAAAAGAGAGGAAGAACACAAAGAACACTTAAGGATAGTTTTGCAGATTTTGAAAGAAAACCAGTTATATGCCAAATTCAGTAAATGTGAATTTTATAAAGACAAGATTCAATATTTGGGGCATATCATTTTTGAACAAGGATTGGATGTTGAACCTGACAAAATAAAGGCTATTAGAGAATGGTTGGTGCCGACTGATGTCTTAGCAGTAAGATCATTTATGGGATTTGAAGGTTATTATCAAAGGTTTGTGGAAAGATTTTTCGCAATAGCATATCCCATAACTTCAGTACAGAGAAAAGGCACTAAATTTGAGTGGACTATAAAATGCCAAAACAACTTCGAACAACTAAAATTAAAACTCAGTACAGCCCCTATATTGAAGATTGCAGATCCTAACAAAGATTTCGTTATCTGTACTAATGCATGTATAGAGGGATTGGGAGAAGTGTTGTTGCAAGAAAATTTTGTTATTGCATATGAATATAGAAAATTTAAGAAACATGAACAGAATTACAGTGTATATGATCTGGAATTGGTTGTTGTAATTCATGCCTTGAAGATGTGGCGACACAGTTTTCTTGGAAAAAAATTTACAGTGATGACAGATCATATTAGTCTCAAGTATTTCTTTTCTCAAACAGATTTCAATGCTCAACAAGGCAGATGGTTGTATTTTCTGAGTGAATTTGATATGGACATAAAACATATCAAAGGGAAAGAAAACAAAATTTTTGATGCTCTAGGCAGAAATTTTTGCGAAAACATAAGCAGCATTGGGAGTAGAGCTAGTTTTGATTTAGAAGAAATTGTTAAAAAGGCAGCAGAACAAGATCCAAACTATGAGAATATACAAATGAAAATGCTGAAAAAAGAAATGGTTGAATACACCCAAAACCAGAAAGGGTTGATCTACTATAGAAACAGATTAGACATCCCCAATGTGAATTCTTTGAAAAAATAAATCCTAGATGAATATCATAAACAACCATATTCAGGACATCCTGGATATCAGAAAGTGCTAACAACTCTGAAAAAGAAATCTTTTTGGCTAGGAATGAAAAAGGATGTAGCAGACTATTTAGCTAGGTGCATGGAATGTCAACTAGTGAAAGTTGAACATCAACATCTAGCTGGTCCTTTAAATCCCTTTCCAATTGCAGAGTGGAAATGGGACACTATTTCTATAGATTTCATAACCGGGTTACCCAGAACAAAGTACCAGCATGACTCAGTGATGGTAGTGGTAGACACTTTAACAAAAGCTACACATTTCATACCTATAAAATCTACTTTTGGGACAGCCCAAGTGGCAAATGTGTTCCTAAAAGAAATATTAAGGCTACACGGGGTCGCAAAGATGATTATTTCAGATAGAGACGCTAAGTTCACAACCGCCTTTTGGAAACATCTATTTGGGGGCATGGACACTAAATTGAATTTTAGTACTTCTTATCACCCTCAGACGGATGGTCAAACAGAGAGAAAAAATCAGATTTTGGAGGATATGATGAGAATGTATGTGATGGATAGGCCATCAAAATGGGAAGACTACTTGGATTTAGTCAAATTTGCTTACAACAACAGCTATCAATCCTCCATCAAAATGAGTCCATTTGAAGCACTCTACGAAAGAAAGTGTCGTACTCCTTTAACTTGGAGCCAACCTGAAGATAAGCTAGTATTGGGGCTAGATACTCTACAAGAAATGGAAAGGATTGTTAAACAAATACAGAGAAACATCAAGACATCACAAGATCGACAGAAAAACTATGTTGATAATAAGAGAGTGCATCGAGAGTTCATAGTGGGTGATCATGTGTATCTGTGCATTAAAACCAAAAAGAGCACACTTTATGCTGGAAGTTGTGCAAAATTGGCCCCTAGATATTGGGGGCCTGTTGAGGTGTTAGAAAGGGTGGGACCAGTGGCTTATAAGTTGGCCTTGCCACCCCATGTTAAAGTTCATGATGTGTTTCATGTTTCGTTATTAAAAAAATATGTACATGATGCTTCTCACATTGTTGATTGGAATGTGATACAGGTGGAACCAGAAGGGGAGTTCCTTCCAGAGCCGCTTCAAATATTGGAGCCAGAAGAAATTGAATTGAGAAATCGATAAGTAGCCAGAGTAAAGGTGTAGTGGAAGCATTTTACTGTTGAAGAAGCTACTTGGGAAAGAGAAGCTGAGATGATGGAAAAATATCCATATCTATTTTCAAAATAAACTCTAGTAGCTAGCTGTTAACATCGAGGACGGTGTTTTTCTTTAGAGGGGGAATATGTAACACCCCTAGTTTTATGTTTTTCCAAGTAAGACATTTGAACTTCAGTCCAAAGGGGAGTGGACCTCCCTTGGATAATTATTGTGTGGATGTAATTAATGAATTATTTAATTATAAACAATAAATAAAATAATTCTGTGCATATTGACCAAATGAGATTTTTGAGATCACTTGCCTAATCCATGAGGTATGGAAAGAGGCTAAGAATTTCCCCAAAAAATTTTCAAAAAGCCTTTAAAGAAGTTATATTCTAATTTAGATTTTTGAGGAAAAATCTAAATTTCCCCAATGATGTGGAGAGTAGTTGGGAAGAGGTAAAAAGCTAGAAAAGAAGAAAGCAGCTTTAAAGTCCCTAAATAAGGGAAGTCTAGGCAAACAGGAATAAATGCATCTTGTAATTTTGGACACAAAATTAGAAATAGGATTTGGGGAAATCATAAGCTTAAATAAGCTACTCTAGAACAGATTGAGGTTGGTCTATTCTTGGAGGGGATCTCAGCTCGGGGTGAGTTCGGGAGACAAAGGAACTCTAAGGTTGGGAGGACCGGTCATCAGAAAAATTGGTATGCATGTTAATTTTGTTGAAATGGTTAAACCAGATGCTGTTGTATAATATTTACAATTGCTGTAGTTGAGATTTTGAATTAAAATTTCTGAGACTTTTATTCATACATTTAACAGAATTAAATAGAAGAAATAAATCTTCTAAATTTTCCGTATTATAGTCGGAATAAATTCTAGGGAATACTATTAGCCAGAATCTCTAAACCATAATCTGGTTTAAATCTGGAGATATTGAAAACAATTCCTCTAGAATAACTAAAGGGAAATTTTATCCTGCTTCTATTAGGAATAGATATCTTATATATATATATATATATATATATATATATATATATAGACATCGATTAAATTTCATGTGCTAGCAGTAAATTGGTATAATGCATTATTCCTATGTAAAACATGCAAAGGCAATATTCACCTCAAAAGGGTAAAATACATATACATGTAGTTATTATAGAAACAAGTAAACTCTGAAGTAAATTTTAGATGATTGCTGTGATATGGAAAGCTATTAAATTTTCCAAAACAAAGTTAAACTCTGTTCATATTTGATGATAAATACTTGAACAGAAATATATTCGATAAAGGAACACCAAATTACTTTGCCTTTATTTACTGAATTGCATAAAATTATTTAATGGAAGTGGTATGGAACATTGATACAAAGTTACATGAGAAACCAATCCTGGTTATAATTCCAATAGTTCAGGAATAGTGCCATTCAAATAATGGAAAAAAAAAATTTAATAATACCTAGACAGTAATTATATGAATCAGGAATATATATATATATATATATATATATATATATATATATATATAATAAAAATAAATAAATAAAAGATCCTGTTAGAAATTCTAGTTCTAATTGTCTATTCATCCTGTAATCTAATATGGTATTATACAAATGAAGTTACCATATATTAGTTGATGCAGAGTGAAAAAAAATAAATATAAGGTGTGACGAGTAGTATAATCGGCGAGAAGAAAGAATTCAAACCACAAGAAATATTAAATATAAAATTAATTTGACTGCAGAACTTCACTACCAACTTATTAACAAAATTGAGTATTATCTAGTATGACTTTCATACAAAGTAAGGAAGATATGTAGTACTGTATTTACACAAACAGATAAGGAATGATTACTGAAATATATAATTGCAAATGTTACAGTGAATTAAATCAACTACACCAAACTAGGTATCATAACGTAATTATATTAAACCGTTTAGCATTGATACAGTGGAGTAAGAAATGTAAATGGGTTGAGAAATGTTTGAAATTCGAAAAGTTAAAATGTTCCTACAAATTTCCCTAAATTAAAATAAAAAATATGTAAATATTTACACTGACAGCCTATGCCATACATTTGTGGGATTTTTCACAAGATAGTTCACTGTAAAATGATAGTAAAATACTCGAATGAAAAGTCTAATGGACGAGGCAGCCACACTCTAAGAATGACAAAATAGGTATATACCAACCTGAAATGGCAACAAGAAAAAATGATTTCAATGCTATGTGGAGAGAATAACGAAATGGCCTTTCAGTCAAAATGATGAAAGGAACAGTATAAAAAAAAATATGTGGTTACCTGCAATCACCAAATGAGAGAGATTGATTAACGAAAGGGATGAAATGATTTTGGTACTCACAGGAAACTGAATAAATAAAATAGAACGATAAAACAAGAGTGCTATCTTACCTCGGGTCAAACTAAGCCTTGTCTTCATTTTTCTCCTGTTCAACAACCAAGTGAACGACACGTATATATAAGCCATTCTAGATAGTGAATGCATAAGACACCTATGAAAATCCAAGTTGAAAACGAAAAAAAGTTTTATATACGTTTTCCAGTCTTACCATTTAAAGGGGCTAGCAAGTAAAATCACATAGGAACAAGGGCGTATAAGCCATTGTTATTAGATGTCAAAGTCAAAGGAGGAGTTTCAAATCCTTATGAAAGGAAAGAGGAGACATTAAAAACAAAATTGAAACCATAAAAAAAAACATTTAAACACTAGCTGGAGTAATCTTAAGTAGAATGCGTCCTTTGAACCGACATATTTCACCAAAAAATTCTATAGGAAACCATGTTATCAATATTATAAGTAAGACCTGAGTACGCATACAGAGGAAGGAGATAAATGAAAATGTTGAAGGGTATAGATACACATGAGTCTGATTCGCAGTTGTTGTAAGTGATCTGAAAATGGAATGTACTTGTTTAAGGGTGCAAGGTATCCATTTTCGTTTAAGAAAATGAGTGCAAATACTCATAATTTTAAATTGAGCTATAACTCCAAGTGACCTCTTGCTAATGTGAGAATAAACTATTTCCCATACAGAGATGGACTGTAGGGGCATTCACTGGACATGTCACCTCTAAAGAGAGGATGAGTTCCGAAGGAGAGCTGGCCCTACGGACTGTCTAAGGAAATAATATGTAAACACAAATATCGAAATCCCCGTGGGAAAGTATTTTATTTTTAAGTCAATGTGTTCATTGATACATTTTGAGGTCCGCATAGTATATGTTCGCTCATGTATAGGAGTTTGATGAAAAATAACAAGTTTGATTTCTTTGTGTAAACTTGTTTGGAAGAGCAAATAATATAAAATTTCTTGTTTAAACTATCGGAGATGCGAAATAAACGGCCAAAACACCTGAATGAACGGCAGATGTTGTTTAAACGGTTCACCCCTCTCTTGAGCTACCTCACCGTGGTCAAAAGCCTCACAATTGACTCGATCCTCTCTTTTTATTAAAGGCTTAAAATGAGATACATCTTTATAAACTCCTCTAATGAGAAAATAGACTGCTAAAACAGACTCAGAATATCCAAATCAGTAGAAATAGACTACAAATTCACCTCCATTGGAGGAAGGTAGCCCAATGCAGCAATCTTTCCCCTTAGCTCTGATGGAGTCACTGTCAAAAGCGCTGTAAAATTCGCAGATAGAATTCCCTGATGGCTCTGCAGACCCCTCCAACAGCTCCAGAATGCTCTCTACACCCAAAATAAAAAAAATTCGTCTTCAAAGGCCTCTCCTAGCAGAAGTTATGCCCACTTTACTGAACTGCCAGTTTGGGCTAAAAAATCTCCACTAAATGTGGAGAACTGGAGATAAGGCAGACAAATAAGGCGGGCGCCCAAAATGGCGGAGGCCGCCAACTAACCCGCCAAACGTGGCATTAAAGTTGTGGTTATATCAACACGCGTTCACATAGGCGGATGTTAAAACGGTTTGGAATAAATGTTAAACGGTTTATATTAAAATGCCATATCACATGGCCACCGTTTAATATATATATAACAACCCACCATAATAATATAACCAAAGTTTGATCCGCCGGTATCTGCGCGCCAATGACGTTGAGATCTGGTTCCGTGCGGACGGTTATATGGTAAGGGGGCTGGCCCTTCGGGGCTGGCCCCCTTCGGGCCCCGCCCGCCCACACTCGCGTTTAAAAAAATCTTTGCTGCCAACGTAAAACAGTCCCTTCGACTTAGCGGTAAGACGTTGGGTTGATAACCAGGTCGCGAGTTCGAATCCGGCCGACCCGATATGTACCTTTGAAATGCGCCATTCCAACTCAATGTCAGCTATGGGTATCGACCCTCTGCTAGCCACGTGGCACCTTCTCATTGGCTGCCAAAGGAATATTCCCCATAATATTCTGCAGAATATTCCACGGAATATTCTGTGGAATATTCTTTTTTTAATAAAAATTTTCCATAAGTCAAATTTGGCATTTTTAATGAAAATTGAGAAATCTTCAAACTTGAATAACTTCTGCATACGGCGACCGTTTTCCGAACCGTTCGCGGCGCCGGAATCAGGAAGACGAGCTCTATCCGGTCGTTCAGGTTCAAACTAGTTCTGAGCACCTTCATTTTTGACCATTTTACGACACTTGGTCCTGAGCTCCTGATCACACCTCCCAAATGAGAAGGCTTTTGGTCCCCAAAAGCTTACTGAATCTCTGATCTGAACTGTACAGCAATTGAGGAACCGAAATATCCTCTTCCAGTCAGCCAAAAGAGCATACTGATGCCAAAAATGTCCTGCCTTGCTAACTGTCGTCATGGCGACTTTTTGCTGCAAACGCCAAGTACTTGTCGAATCCCGACCAAGTTCTTTCGCCAGACAAAACTGAAATTGCAGGAACCAGCAATGAAACTTGCTGATATATGAGCTGAAATATTCCCCTGAATATGTGGACTTGCCAACTGTCACGATGCCCATCCAAGGCACCTCCATTCCAGAAGAAGAATTGCCTCCCAAATGAAAAGGCTTTTACAAAGATGAAACACTTCATCATTTCTCCTGTTTACAATCTTGGAGATCAAATTAACTTTTTCCAAGTCAATATTACATTACATGCATGGATAAAAACAAAGTAATCAACCCTTCAAGTTAATCACACATACATGTTTAAAATACAAGGAAATCATCATGATCCCTGTGCTCATGCATCTCATTCTCATGCATGCAATTTATCCTTCAACTTTCTCTTAAGTACAATCATAAGTACAAGATCCTCAATCACATGTACATGTACTTTCAAAGCTGAAATGAAAATAACTTTCACTACGATAGAATGAGTCTCATACTCAGCTTTTCCATCGTGCAACTTGCATTCTCTTAACAAAGTAAATGCATTCAATCAAAAGACATGCAACTTAATTGGATAAGAATTCTAACCATTTCTTACCAATCCATTTCAAAGGTGATTCCTTTAACTGCACATCGATATCAACATGTGTATCATCCTGACACATATCAATGATGGAAACTTCCTTCCCATTCTTGCCATACTCTTTCTCCCACTTCTTCAACTTTTGTGGAAGCATTGTTGGATTCAGAGTCCAACACCTTTCAACAGTATGTCCTTGCTTATGGCAATAAGTGCAACACATGTTCATCTTCTTGACCGCATGATTTTCATTGTTCATTGGAACTTTGGCTTCTTGCCTCCTTTCCTTCAAAAGTTTCTTGTATGTTGCCATTCTTTTCCAACATCTAGAAACACTATGGTTAAACAAACCACAAAAAGAACATGCAATTCTTTTCCAATGCTTATGTGGAAATTTTCCATGCTTTACATGATCAAAGGAAATATGATTGAAATCAGATTTATACCTTTCTCTTTCACCTTCATTACCTTCATGAGGAGGTGAATCAAAAGAAGAAGAAGCTCCCTTTGGAACACTATCAATACCATCAATGGTTTTAGAGCTTTCAAAACTCCCTTGTTCAAGTGCATGCTGATAAACACCTTCTTCCTTCATGGTTGCTTTGGAACTTTCTCCATAAGATTGTCCATAGCCAAAACCCAAATTCTTAGGCCTTACCTCAACCATTATTGGTTCAACTATACCCTGTGCATTTTTTCCCAGTCCTTTTCCTTCATATCCCATTTTGGACTTCAGCTTGGACCCTATGCCTTTGGTATGTTTCTCAAAAGAACCAAGTTCATAAACATTCTTATAAGAATTTGAAGACAAACTAGAATTGTTTACCTCTTCTTCAAGCTGATACTTGGCTAAGGCTTCTTTGGAAACAAGGAGTTGTGTCTCCAACTCATGCATCTTTTCCAGCTTAATGTTTGCAATACGAAGTTGGCCTTCCATTTCCTGTAATTGGTCAGAAAGCAACTGCTTCTCTTCCCTCATGGAATTCAACTACTCTTGAAGTCTAGAGCTCTTTCTTTCATCCTCATACATTTCTTTCACCATATTCATCATGATGAAAAATTCTTGCTTCAAGCCTTCATCAAAAAATCTTGTGAAGGAGGACAATTTTGAGAACTCACTTATGGAAGTTGTCATTATAAAAATGAACAAAAGAGCTTCAGCCAACTCAAACAACAAGTAGTTTGCAGAATAATAAAGCAGTCAATCTTCAACACTGCTTAAGACACCTTTCAAGCTAGTGATGTCAGTCAAGCAAACCAACTTTGCAACCTGCTTTGATACCATCTGATCTGAAAATGGAATGTACTTGTTTAAGGGTGCAAGGTATCCATTTTCATTTAAGAAAATGAGTGCAAATACTCATAATTTTAAATTGAGCTATAACTCCAAGTGACCTCTTGCTAATGTGAGAATAAACTATTTCCCATACAGAGATGGACTGTAGGGGCATTCACTGGACATGTCACCTCTAAAGAGAGGATGAGTTCCAGAGGCTACCTGGCCCTCTACAGACTCTGTCTAAGGAAATAATATGTAAACACAAATATCAAGATCAATGAAAGTATTTTATTTTTAAATTCAATGTGTTCATTGATCTGTTTTGAGTGTGAATAAGCAAGAGTATATGTTCTGCAACTCATGTGTAGAGGTTTGATGAGAAAATAACAAGTTTAGTTTACTGTATAAACTTGTTTTGGAAGAGCATGCTTATGAAATTTTACTGTCTAAACTATAAGAATCTGGAAATAAACAGCCAAAACACACAGATGAACAACAGATATTTGTTTAAGCGGTTCACCCCTCTCTTGGGCTACCTCCGCTGGTCCAAAAGCCTCTAATTAGGCTCAATCCTCTTTTGATTAAAGGCTTCAAATGAGATTACATCTGTATAAACTCCTCTAATGGGAAAATAGACTGCTAAAACAGACTCAGAAGATCCAAATCAGTATAAATAGACTATAAATTCACCTCCATTGGAGGAAGGTAGCCCAATGCAGCAATCTTTCCCCTTAGCTCTGATGGAGTCACTGTCAAAAGCGCTGTAAAATTCGCAGATAGAATGCCCTGATGGCTCTGCAGACCCCTCCAACAGCTCCAGAATGCTCTCTACACCCAAAATAAAAAAAAAATTCGTCTTCAAAGGCCTCTCCTAGCAGAAGTTATGGCCAAAAAACTAAACTGCCTGTTTCCCCTAAACAACCTCCACTAAATGTGGAGAGACTGCAGATAAGGGCGCTAGATGAGGGGAAGGCGCCAAAATAGGCGGAGGCCGCCAAAATATCCGCAGTTAACATTGGGCAATAAATGTTAGGTTGTGCACGTTCATATGTCGGCGGTTATAACAAATTTAAACGTTTTATTTTAAAACGCCATATCACATGGCCACCGTTTAATATATATAACAACCCACTTTAGACATATAACCAAAGTTTGAAATCCGCCATATGCGCGCCGAGCCCTTGGTCGAAGGTTCCCTGCCGGAGGTTATATGGGAAGGGGGCTGGCCCCCTTTCGGGCCTCGCCCAAACCTTCCACACGGTTTAAAAAAATCTTTGCCGCCAACGTAAACAAGTCCCTCCTTTGACCTAGCGGTAAGACGTTGGGTTGATAATCTTGTGGTCGCGAGTTCGAATCCGGCCGACCCGATATAAAATTTTGAAATGCGCCATTCCAACTCCACGTCGGGGCCCACGTGGCGGCCTCTGGGCTAGCCACGTGGCGCCTTTTGATTGGTCGCCAAGGGAATATTCCCCAGAATATTCTGCGGAATATTCCACGAAATATTCCCAGAATATTCTGTGGAATATTCTTTTTTTAATAAAATTTTTCCACAAAGGCAAATTTGGCATTTTTTTAATGGAAATGGAGAAATCTTTAAACTTGAATAACTTCTTCATACGGAGACCATTTTTCGAACCGTTCGCGGCACCGGAATCAGGAAGACGAGCTCTATCCGGTCGTTCAGGTTCAAACCAGTTATGAGCACCTTCACTTTTGACCACTTTACGACACTTGGTCCTGAGCTCCTGATCAGTAAGTAGGACGCCATGAGAGTAGTGCTAGCTCGGCTAACAAAGAGTGAAAGAAATTCATCGCGACACAGCTCGCTCGAAAAAAAAGGGGAGCCAAATGAAATTTCCTTCTAGGAAATCAAGATGTATATAATTCACATAAACCCTAAATCCCTCTTCAGATCGACCATACATGTGTAAGACGATAAAGGATGAATCGTTAAATCTACCAAAGAAATTGTCGAAAGAGTAGTCGTATTAACTTTAACATAAATTGACCAAATACGTCGACAAAAGTATGAATCGCCTTCATAAATGATTCAGTACCACGACATCTGATGCAGTAGGTAATAAAATTTGAATGGTACTCATAGAATTTAAAAAAATATAGCTAACTGCTATTACAACCCTCGAGAATATAAACGAGGCAGATATGGATTCCAAATAATTGATGGATCTCAAAATGGCATTAAGTCAATCCTTGATGGGCAGCTTAACAGCTATGCAAGTGTACCTTGTATTTAATGCCTCTTACCATCGAAGTTGTAAACCAAATAAACCCAAACCTTTATAATCCTTACGTTATAATTTTGGGGATATCATGTAAATCGTTTACCTACTTATATATATATATATATATATATATTGGCACCCTATGTGCATAATAAGAGGCAACGTAGTTTGTGATGGGTCAAATTTCATACCTTGGAATAGCATGTAAATAGTTTGGCAAAAGAGTTAAGTCATAGGGATAAGTGAAACATAAATTTCACTTGAGATGGAATTTATATATAAAATTCTCAAAAATTACAAAAAGAATACCTAGTGAAAAGTGGGAAAGAAATATATTGGAAGAGATATGTATATTAAATTGAGGAATATTTACTATAAATAAGTATTAACAGGAATATACAGTCTTCCTATTATGTAATGCGAAGAGTATAAGTGGAATGTGAAAAACCTAGGTAGAAGGTAAAACATTAGACATGGTTCAACCTTCTGTTCTTAATATTATTAATATTGTTTAACTATAAAGGTTGTAAAACCTGAAGGAAGAATTATAAGAGTCACATCACTCTTCCTTTGAACCAATGCAGCAAAAAAAACAAAAAAAATTTAGTGAGGTATGTTACACAATTACACATTCTAGTATGGTTTCTCCAAGAGCTTTCATATTATTAACAATTTTTGCAACTCTTAAGAAGAATCTTCCAACATCTTCATCATCATTCATTTTTAAATTTTCAAACTGAGCTCTATATACTTGAAGTTTGGCGGTCTTCACCTTTTTGTTTCCCTCATGGATGTTTTCAAGAGTATCCCACATGTCCTTGGCAGTCTTTCTGTGCATTGCTTTGATAAATTCAGCTTCACATAGTCCATTTAAGATTGCATTCATGGCTTTTGCATTAGCTACAAAGTCTTGTTTAGCTTCTTTCTCTGAGTCAGTTTCCTTTGGGGCATATCCAAATTCCACAGCAGCCCAAACTTCTATTCCTAGGGACATTATGTATGCTCTCATTTTGATTTTCTAGAAGGCATAATTAGCACCAGTAAAGAAAGGGGCTTTATTGGTTGAACTTCCTTCTTGACTAGCCATCCTTAGAACCTAGGATCTCCTTTCAGTGGCTAAACTGGTACAAAAGGAACTTGGCTTTGATAAAAATTGTTGAATCCTTAGTTAAACTGAGACCGGGGGGTGAATCAGTTTAACACATACATGAGATTTTTAAAATTTTCATCAAGCTTATTTACAACTTGATTTTATTTAATATGTGAACAGTCTTAATATGTAGCAGCAAGTATTGAGTTAATGTGACACCAAATTTATTATGAGAGCAGCAAACATTAAGCAGATTGAATAGAACATATCAACACATATGCAGCACACACAGAGATAGTAGATATAAGTGGAAACCCATAAATGGAGAAAACCACATCTTATTATTCTTGTGATGCAAAGGCAAGCTCCGACTCCCTCTCACCACTGTTTTTCTACAGGCACCAACCTACAGGAGGCTCCAACGTCAGTCAGCTACAAATGACATCTATGAAGGTTAAAATTCATAGGGAAGCTCCAAATTCCTCAATCTATCAAAATAAAATATTTTCTGATTTACCTTAGATATCAACTTTGTTTTGTAGCATCTCTTTCTGCTCCTCCTTTTCTTTATCTTCTCTTCCTCAATTCTTCATACTCTGCATTCTCTAACCTCTTTTTGCATATGAATGGGATATGATTTATACAATTTGCCTCATAACAGTTCGTATTCCTCAGGGAATTCAAAGTGAACAACCCTCAGTCTTTATCTTCTGCCTCCTCACTTTTTTATCCAGCTCATTCAGAAAATCTCAGCAACTTATACAACTTTCAGTTTTACAATGGAGTTTTATTTCCTACGGAGACTTGCTAGTGCATCAAAAAAAATATAAACCAATCAAAAACATTTACATTCAGTGAAAATATGGATTACAAATCAACCCATTCATTTTTGGATCACCATGTGTTTTTCTTTTATGTGACTGTGTCTGTCCTTTTCGGCTCTACTTGTTCTCTTGTTCACTGTCGTGGTGTAACTATTGCATATATGTAACTACGCTTTTTATATAACGCACTTCAACTCTCTGCATAATAATAAAGGCATTTTAACACAAAAAATTCTCTTTCAATATAACACAAATTCTTCTCGGTTATATAATCATAATGGACACTTTTAAAAAAAAAAAATTTTGTTCAACTAATCTATATTTGCTTAAGTTCTGATGTGATTACGCCTCTTGCGAAAGACCCGATGCGATAATCACAATCACAACTTTCAATAGAATGCTCTGATACTCGGTTTCCCTCCAATGCAATTAATCACTGTTCACTTCACTGCGCTGATGCGATTAATCATTGTTCACTTCACTGCGCCGATGCAATTAAGCACTATTCACTTCACTGTGCTGATGCGATGAATCGCTCCCATGCACTTAGGCCAGAACTCAGACAAAATATGAGAATCATCGTTTAAAACATATCGGGTCCAGAACTCAATCACAATCAAAACTTTTGTTAACATGTTCCGCAACCATTAGTTTCTCCGATGAGATACATGAGGGTCCCACCTTATGGTACTCCGTATATAGAGCATTTCACATATATATATACTTTTCCACTAGGGTTAAGATTCATGGAATTTTGTTTATGTATCCTCCAGCTTGTGCTAAGATTCTCAGAACTTATGTAGGGGGTCCCACCATATACTGCTTTGTTTGTTTTAAGCCCAAACAACAGAACCCTTTTTTCTTTTAATATCGTGCACAATAATACATATGCTTCATATTATAACCTTGTTCCCTTGTACATAAAGCACTGCATATATACTTTGTTGCATCAGCCTTTATGTATCCTTCAGCTTGGGTTACAATTCTAGGAATTTCTGTAGGGAGGGTCCCACACTACACATATAATATCCTTTGTCAACATTGTATTAAGTCTTTGACTCAGACTTAAACCCAACACTAATATACATATTAATATAACCTTTTGGGCTCCAGAGTTATTTTAAATCTCCTTGTTTATAATGATACAATTCATTGTCTAAAGTTTGGGTTACCTCTTCATCAATCCGCAACATAGTTGGGGTCCACAGTTAAAATATATAAACAATTCAACCATTCAACATTTTCTCCAATGGTTAATCACTAACCATTAACACGATACTTCAACTGGGCCCGCCGCAACTTATATCACATATACAATGTTTTATATTCCTTGTGTTATAATCTTGGTCTCCATTTAATACAGCGCTCATACTATATTGAACCTCTTTGTGATATTTTGTACTCTCAATACTGTATTTGCATATATTACCTTCTCTGTAATATTTCAAATATTATACCATGGTTTCAAATTAAAGCTGACCATCGGGCCCCTACTGCATTGTGACTTACCATCAGCCTGTTAATTTAAAATACACATAGTACACAGGACTTCGCATAATACTTGGCCCCCGCAGAATTGAATGTAGGTCCCATAGCATGTTTTATATAATATATATCAACAAACTTAAAAAACATTATAATGCCCTTTGAATGTATAATGAATAGTCCTCATAATATTTCAGTTTTAAACTTTGGTTTATATTTCAATTTTCGACAAACACATGTCTTGGACCCACCGTGCTTTGCCTCATTAACCTTTGTTCATTGAGCAAGTGTAATCACCATTGATATCCAAGCCATCGCAATCAGATGGAAACTGTTGATATCTTTTTTTTCTTTGGTCCGAGGGTTGACACTCGGAAATTATGTGATGTAAGTGGTATCCAAATACCACCCAAGGACACGTGTCCATCAGTGACATATATCGCATTCAAAAAGGTGAATTCAGCTTACTACTCAGGGGCAACACGATACATGTTGTTTCTTCTACCAAAACCACCATCACTATTCCTCGTGGTTCCGTCTTTGACTCAGGGTTTCCATATTTTATAATTTCACGTCAATTGTTTATCAAACCTCCATTCTTCGTTTAAATGTACAGATTGTTCTTTAACCCATATACACATAACCCCGCTGTTATTGTGCTTTTTGGTTCTGCCCTTACTTGTTCCATCTCTGTTATTATCTGTCTCTGTGATTCTCTATCTCCGCCTCTGTTATTCTCTGTCTCTATCATTCTCTATCTCTGCCTTTGTTATTCTCTATCTCTATTTCACTGTACTCTCCACAGCCTTTCTCTGCTGCTCGACCGTTTCGTCTCATGGCTCTGCCTTTGTATTTGTTTATTTTTTTATTCCTTCCTCTTGAACCCTCTCTCAACTCTACTCTATACCCCCAGATTTCTCCTATTCTTTTTCTCTTTTCTTCATGTCTCATGGTCCCTCTTCTTGCCTATCTTTCTCTGCTTATTGTCTGCCACTTTCTGCTACTTTGCTTCTCTTTTTGCTGCCTCTGCTACTTTGCTATTTTGCTTCTCTTGTTTCTACCTCTGCTACTCTTCTATTTTGTTTCTCTCCTTTTCCATCAACGACAACATTTTCAACTCCATATGGATGAAACATTCTAGGGAAATAAACACAAATGATAGCATGAATAAATTACATGGAATTTGAATTTATAGGTGGTGATCGATCATATAACAGGTTGGGTTCTAGGGGGAAGCTTTAGCTCATTAAATTGAAGCACCATGAGGTCCCCTAGACATGACATGTCAGCCAGGTGAATCTTTTTCGTGGTGCCACGTTAAAGTTTGTCAACTTAGAGGCCCTATATTAATCAATCAATATATATATATATATATATATATATATATATATATATATATATATATATATATATATATATTATACAAAAGAATGTATATACATATTTGTAGACAAAAAAGGTAGAAGAGAAAAATAATATTACATAAGGGAAAGAAAGTTCACCTAAAATATTTACCCCATTCCTCCAATGTGATTGAAGGGGTTGGGCTACATTATAGAGTTTTATCAGAGCATCCAGTTTCAATACTTGGACTGCATGGGCTTCGTGATGGGCAAGTGAGGAATTTTTGTTACATGAATATAGATTACTAAGTCTACTAGATTGTGATCACTGATTTATTATTAAATTTATGATAGGATATGATGTTTATGGTTAAGAAATCCATGGGAGTAGGAATTGTTATTTTAATGTATTTTTTCATTAGTTATGTACCAACTGCATGATTGAATGACTGCTAGATTTAATTTTAAATGAGATGTATATTAACAGGATTGTTTTGTTATCAGAGGAACCCTATGCTACTCCCTAAATGCAACATCGTGATCCTTATTATGTTTAAATGTTGTCATATAATGTTTAGCAATGTGTTTGATTGACATCCAATCACAAGCTACATAAAATACAAAGATATAGTGATGAGAACCAGTATGGTTTAATATAGTTATAATAGGTAAAAACACTGAAGTGGTGGATTTAGAACCATGATAAAAGAGAAATAAGTTGGTCAAAGGGGGGGAAGTAAACCCCCATATTGGATGGAAAATTTGAAAAGCCTTTGAGATGAGGTGAGAAGTTTTAAGGAAAATAATGAGAGGCTCATAAGATCTCAAGAGAGAGAGGGTGAGATTAATGTGGTCATATTGAAAATTCTCTCAGAGTAGAATAGGAAAAGGTGAAATGACACGAGGACCAGTCGTAGAGAAAATATCAACACTCCAGATTCGTAATAAAATACCAATGGATTAAATGGTAACATATCCTGAAAGAGTCCTCGATAGGATAGTGAGGAAACTATGTTAGGGGGAGAATATTTAAGTAATCCCAAAGGAAGGGCTAGAACACAAGCACCTCACTCAAGAAACCTATCTAGTTTTTCCACCCAAAGACATCATCACCAGTGCCATCACCTTCGCTCAGGGAGTAAGGAGAGGGAGCGTATGCATGATGAATTTAAGAAGGAAAATCCACCCACATTGAATGGGGATTTGAAGCAAGCAGAGGAAAAAAAGACATGATTTTTAGGAATGGAGAAGTTCTTTAGAATATATAAATACTCTGGGAATATGAAATCTATAGTTTCCTCTAATATTTTAAATAAAACAATTGATATCTTGTGCGAGGACCTGAACAATACTAGAGTCATTAGTAAGGAGGATCTAGCATGGGATGAGATTGAGAATATTTTCAAGGAGAGATACATGTCTGAATGCTGCTATAACAATAAGGAAATGGAATTTTATGAACTCATAATGGGAATGATGACTAGCGAGAAGTATGTCACCAAGTTTTTTGGGCTATTGATATATGTTCCATATCTCAAGCACGAGAAGGTCAAAATATGGAGTTTCCTCAGTGGGTTGTCTCTGGTATTCAAATATAAGATCGAATTATTTGAACCCGAGACTCTAAAAGACATTATTAATAAGCCAAAGCATTTATATGATAAATAAAGGTGTAGGCCTGTGAAAAAGAGTAAATGGATAACCAAAATCACTATTAGGTGAGATTTGAGTTGGTCTAGGAAGAGAATACAAGGAAAATAGAGGAAACACCTATCTCAAACAAGGCAACCTCGATAGAATTCCAACAACATTGTTAAATGGAATGTACATCAACCGTCATCGGCACAACCTAGGATTGAAGGTCAAGAACCAATTAAGTGTTGGACCTGTGGTGGGAACCATGGGAAAATGGATTGTCCCCATGAGAAGAAGTTTGGACCCAGAATATACAGTGCTCAGGAAGTGAGCACGATGGGAAAAGTAGCCCGGAGTATGACCAAAATTTACACAACATTAGAAAACTACCAAGTAGATAACCACACATCCATAATTAAGATGGAAGGTAAGCTACAATAGCAAGACATTTCTATTTTTATTTATCCAGTTTTCAATTACAGCTATGGAAGCCTAAATCATGTGAAAAGATGCAAATTGGACAAGTAACTGTGCCAAGAATCATGGTTGGTTCAATTTTCAACAAGGACAAAGAGAAGGATAAACCAATGAGTGAAGTCATGTGTAATGTAACTAAGTGGCATCATCACAAAAAATCACTTGAATCGGTTTTTGTTGGGTGGGTATGACATATTGATGGGAATGGGCCACTTGTAGTTACACCAGCCCAAGGTGGATTGCTATTAAAAAGCAATAGAATTTTTAAATGAGAAATGAATGGAGATAATATTGCAACGCATGAAAAATCCCATATCAATGAGGTTGATCACTACCGTGTATGAAAAACATTATTGTAGGAAGGAAAGAACATTTTTTGTAGTACAAGTTTCCAAAAATGAGGAATATCATGGAGCGACATATGAAGAGGAGGATAAGATGCTCCAGATGTACCCAATAGTGTGACAGTATGTGGATGCCTTTCCAATATAGGTTCTTGGATTACCCCCTCATAGAGAGATAAAATTCTCTATCGAGTTGATACCTGGAGCAACACCAATATCTATGTATCCATTTAGAATCAACACTCTAGATTTGGTTGAGCATAAATTGTAGCTCAAGGAAATGCTAGAAATCGGTCACGTAAGGCCAAGTGTGTCTCCTTGGGGAGCACCCGTAATATTTTTCAAAAATAAGGATGGAACTATTAGTGCATGTATTGATTATAGACAACTGAACAAGGTAACCATCAAGAACAAGTACCAATTTTCAAGGATTAATTATCTCTTTGAATAGTTAAGGGGAGCAATAAAATTATCTAAAATTGACTTGATGCCAGGTTATGTCAAGTGAGAATCAAGGAGGAGGAAATTCATAAGACTACTTTCAGAATGATATATGGGCACTACGAATTTGTAGCGGTACCCTTTGGGATCACTAATGATCTTGTTGTGCCTAATGAACATGATGTTGCGATCATACTTGGATGAGATTATCGTCATATTTGTGGATGATTTATTAGTATATTCCAATACTGGGGGGAGAGGAAGAGCAAAATCTATCTCTTGTTTTAGAGTTGTTGAGAGAGAACAATCTCTATGGAAAGCTTGATAAGTGTGTTTTCTTCCAAATACATATACACTACTTAGGGAAAACTATATCCAAGGAAAGTGTATCATTTGATCTCACAAGGTTAATGAAATAAGAGAGTGGACAACCCCAAATAATGTGGATGAGATCATATCATTCATGGGATATGTAGGATATTATATGAGATTTATTTGAAATTTCTCCAAAATTGGGAATCCCACTAAAACCATTGAGAAAAGGTAAGATATTCGAGTGGACCACGCAGTGTACAGAAAACTTTGGGCAGTTAAAGAAATTACTCAGAAATCCATTAATGTAGTAATTGCAGATCCACTAAGATTTCATATTATGTATTGATTCTTCGAAGGAGGAACTGAATGGATTCTTAAATCATGAAGGATGAGTTGTGTGCTACGAGTCAATAAAATTAATCAAACATGAGGAGAATTATGTAACCCATGACTTAGAATTGGTGGCTATCATTATTGCTTTGAAAACATGGAGGCACTACATCCTTGGTCAAAATTTCATTCTCATGATAGATCAAAGTGGGCTAAAATATTTGATTGGATAGATAAATTTTAAATCTAGGTAGGCAATATGGTTGGCCACACTCAACGAATTTGACTTCAAGATCAAGTATATAAAGGGAAAGGAAATAAATGTTGTTTATGCCTTGAGGAATAGGATCCAGGTGAATAATTTGGTAACTATAAGATCATGTATGAAAAAAATGGATGAAAATATCAAAAGTGGTAGAGAAAAAGATGAATCATACCAGCTAGTAAGGATGGACTATGACGAGACAATGAGGATCGAGAATACCACCTGAGTGAGGATGAATTAGTCTGATTTAAAGTTATAATCTATATGCCTAGCAATGATGAAATAAAAGGAATAATAATGAGATAATTCCACACTAATCCTGACTCAAGAAACCTAGGCTATCAAAATACCTTCACATCCATTAAAATAATCTACTAATCGCTAGACTTGAAGAAAAAGTAGCAGAATTCATGGAAAAATGCTTGGAACATTATTAAGTGAACATTGAATGTAGACATCCAACAAGATTACTACAATATATACCCATTCTAGAATGGAAGTGGGATGTAATATCAATTGACTTCATCATGGGATTACCTAGAAAAATTAAGAAACATGATGTAATCATGGTAGTGGTGGAAAACTATAACAAGGTAGCTCATTTCATGGTCGTTAGATCCACAAATTTAGGTTCTGAAATAGCACAAATACTCATAAGAAATATTGTGAAGCTACATGGAACACCAAAAAATATTTTGTCTAATAGATATCATAAATGCACTTCCATGTTTTGGAAGGAATGATTCGCGGGCTTGGGAAAAAAAATAGCATTTATCACTGCATATCATCCACATATCTATGGGAGAACTAAGAGGACCAACCAGATCCTTGAGGACATGTGAACGATGTATGTGATGCATCAACGAAGAAAATGGGAAGATTATCTTTAACTTGTGGAATTTTCATACTATAATGGACACCAAGAATCCATAAGGATAAGCCCCTTTTAAGGATTATATGGTAGGAAATTTAATACTCCTATTAGCTAGAATGAGTGAGTCGACATAGTTCAGATAGGACCTGATATGGTTAAAGATATGGAAAACTATGAAGGTGGCACAACAAAGAAAACATATCTATGTAGATAAGCAAAAGATCCACAAAGAGTTCCAAGTCATATAACACACTTTTCTGAGGGTTAAGCCCTAAAGGAGTTTGGTAAGGGTAGGGAAATGTGCCAAGCATGCACCATGATACTGTCATCCATTTTAAATACTTGAGAGGATAGGACCAATAGCATATAGGCTAGCCTCACCTCCATAAATTAGAGTTCATGATGTTTTTCATGTTTCTTTACTTGAAAACTGTGTGTAATATTTTGATAATTTTCTTCATAGGTCTATGCTACACGTGGAACCAGACATAGAGTTTGAACTAAAACTAATGTGCTTTTTGGAATGGAGGAGTCTCAGGCTCTAGAATTGATCTATAGAGAAATTCAAGGTATAGTTGAAGCACTTTGGGCCAAAGGAGGCCACATGGGAAATGGCTGATGCCATGAAAGCTTATTACCCTTTCTTGTTCAACAGGTAAAAAATCATGTATAATTGTAAATATTGTATAGATTTGTGTGTATATTGCTCCATGAAAGAACTACGTGTTTCATTTTGATTTCTCTAATTGTAAATGGGAACCTCAACACCGAGGGCGAAAATCCCTAAAGGGGGATGGGACTGTGACAACCCAAAACAAGGATCCCATGTGAATTTCACCGTAAATGCATTGTAAATATTGTACAATGAATTGAGTTAAAAATGGGGACTGAGTCAGGGACACAAATTCCAAAGATGGCATGGGAGTCAATTTCTTGGGATGTCTTTATTTCTTGTGCAAGGGAGAAACTTGACAACAAAGGAAAACCATTGGTAGGTTTCGAAATTGATGAAAATATCTCTTGAAATTAAATAAGAAGAATAAAGAGGTATGCAGACCTATGCCATGTGCGAAGAAAACACAATAAATAAGGGACAACAACTTATGGAAAGGAATGAAACATTGTAGGCTAGGGAATATGTAGTAGTAATGACAGATGATGAAGAACCAAAGAAAAGTAGGAATGTAGAAGAGAAGAAGAGAGACCAATGAGAAATAAGATAGGGAAAATGAGAATAAAAGAGAAATGTAAGAGAAGATAAGAGAGGGGGATTAACTCTTGATCCCTGGCACTTGTGGGTTGAGTTGTTTGTCTCTGCATCCCTATAACAACTTGGGCTCCTATAGGTTGTGTGTAGAGACAAAGGTATCTATATCCCTATAACAACTTGGGTCCCTAGAGGCTATGGATTGTGATAGAATATTTGGAACCCTCTAACATATTTGCTAGAGGCCATCCTGAAGTAGAAGTTGAGAAGATTAGAATGAATACTAATGGTTAATTCTCATATGAGAATGGACTCTAGGCCCCCTAGAATGGGGTGACTAACTATGTGAGCACCTCGAGGTGAGGTTGGGAACCTTTTCACTCTTGGTGTCGACTAAGAAAGAATATTTCAGCTGGTGGGATTGAGGAAGGAGGTCCTTTGAGGTCTCAGAATTTAGCAATAGATTGATGTGTTAGTCCTTGAGAAATCATTCCCCCATACACTAGAATCTCGCTCATGGGTTACATATACAAGTAAGTGTGACTGTAGGTGTCTATGGTCGGGTGGAGAGTCCAGTCTGAGACTCAATTTCCCTTCCTACTCCAACATAAGTAACTGTGTGCTATTCTTTAACATACAATGAATAGTGTTACTATGTTTATGGATAATGGTTTGAATGTAGGGACTAAATTTTACAGATGAAGACTCACTTGTGAATTATATTCCTTTTTTGAGGTGTGATGTATTATATAGTTGAATCTATGTATTTATCTATGTGGAATATATGCAGGAATGTGTATGAATGTTAAAAAGTGAAAATATGTTAACAAATTCTAAACTTCGGGCATGAAATTACTGGTAGATAACATCATATTAATTGCATGATAACTAAAACCAAGTCATAATACAAAATCTAGCCATGAAATATTGGGTTAATAGGGCGATGTGTGATCCTTTATTTATATAAGATTAAAAAGAGAGAGTTATCGTGCATATCAGGGTCTCTATTCACTCGTGAGTCATTCATGGTCATGTTACATGTTACTATGTTGCTCAACGAGCATGAATTTAACCTATAAGGGAGGTTTCCCTAGTATTATTTGAGCCACCATATTTAATAAAATTTCCTTTAGCCTTGCATTTCTCAATGGGTTGAATCTTTCTTATTGGCATCGTAAAGCGATTGATGAGGCACTTGAAGGCCGTATGTGTTGGCATGGAGTTTTCTGTAGTTCTGACATAAGGTCTGGCACCGTAGGATGTGGCACACAAATTTGGATCCTCCCTAGATTGTATGCCAAGTCCATGGTACTTAATTTACATGGGAGGTCGTATGCCTCCAATGGTGACATTTCCTCCTCATCGAATGGGAAAAATCAAGCACCAGGAACTTGCTGGAGAGACAATCACTTAAGTTTGAGAAGGATAACGTCATAAATCACCCTAGGGAACTAGGAGCATCTTAGTGAACATGTAAGTATCATCTTTAGGTCTACTAAAATCCTATGGTAAAGTCATAGATGGAAAGGCTAATTTAGGAGAGTTAGCGTAACAACAGATCTGGCACCTAGGAGGGTTGGAAAGTCTTCCTTCTAAGGCACTGCACAGTGCAAAGTTTGAAGCGTTTGACTGAGTCATGGCTGGAAGGAGTAGGGAAGGCTTGTCATAGCTCAAAGGTAGAATACCATGAACTTATATGAAAATTTGGGCCATTATTATCCTCAAAATGGTCAAAACCCTAGTCAAAGAAGACTGATGATCGGTTGCGGTAGATTCCCTTCATGACATTAATCAAAATGACAGGGAATCCGTCACATAAATTAAATTACAAACCAGGGACTTAACAAAAAATGAGCATTGAGGGTCTGTTAAGAGATGGTGATAGAATTTCACTTGCTACCCTGGGCATTGAGTGAGGGAAGGATGTCATGAGTAGGGGCCACCTTGGGAGCCAGGAAGCTCAAAACCATAGGAATATGTGAGATTGATTATGGATTGTATCCCAAGTTCTTTTGTCCAAACACTAGTGGGGACCTAGTTGAATTCCAATTTCCAATGGATTTCCTTTTCCTTTTGTGTTGATACCATACTTGCACAATGTCTTGGAGGAATGTGGTTAGGAGTGGGGAATATCGGGTGCCGAGTGGGCCATTTACAAAAAAAAAATGGAATTATTTTAGGCTAGGCTTAGGACATGGTTTATACCTCTTGGGCAAGGTCAGATCCAAGAGGTTGGAATCCCATAAAGATGGAAAGCTCCAATGTAATACCCATGGTGGATAACACAAAGAAATTATGTGGAAGTATCCAGTATAGGAAAGAATCCATTAGCTGATATGCCAGATTCCCTAGGGAAGGTTCATATCGATAACTCGAAAAACTATGACGTCCCAGAGACATAACACCTCAGTTGGGTGGATCATTTCTTGGAGAAAGACATATGTTGGGAGTCGGGGTGTTGAGAGTTGTCGAAGCCATTGCAATATATATATATATATAGATATAGATATAGATATAGATATAGATATATGTATGTATGTATGTATGTACGTATGTATACAAAAAAATATATAACTATCATATTACATACTCAAGGGAAAACTATAAGGAAAAGACCCTGTAACGGATGTTTTTGAGGAAGCCCTTATAAAATAACCTAGATATCTGTTAGGTCAGTAGAGGAGGTTGGTGGGTGGAGGTTTTTGAGTATTTTTTTTTACAGTGCATTTATAATCATAACACACACTGGTGCGCTTAATATATATGTAACACACCACTGCATAATATATGCGAAATAAGTGTTGCAGAGTTATTTTTAAGTACTACGGAAACAACGATGCAATTCATACTTACAACGCACTGGTGCATACTATAAAATTGCACACAAGGAAACTATGTTCTCCATACAAATAGGGCTAGTGTGTCTCACTAATCCATCATACCATAAATAAGTGGAGTGCACCATTGATATAATTTCCCAGTGTGTCTCATAATCAAGTTCATCGACAAAGTGTTAATTTAAAAAAAAAAATACTTGTTATATTGCTATAGAACTCTCAAGCACCGATGTGAGTTTTCCTTCTCTGAGGCACACTGTCATCGGTGCTCCCATTGCCCACATTGCTTCCTTCCATTGCTCACTATGTCGACTTCAAATTTTGTAAAACGGTGGGAAATTTTTCTTTTTACTATTCCATTGCAAAGATGCCTCCTCGATGTGCAAATATGCAGGTGATCTTCTTTTTTCTCACCAACTTGAGATTTTAGTAGATAAATTTCTTAAATTGAGTTAAAATTCACCATTATTTTGAAAAAAAATTCCTACGTAGTGCGTTTTAGTTGTTCGACTCACATCATTCTCGTTGCTCCCTGTAAAATTACAAGCCACACCACAAACGGTGTTGAAAGAAACCACACTGGGCGATAAATGTGACAACCCAGTGCGATACCGAGAAAAAGTGCACCAATATAACAATAAAACAGTGTGGTGCATCTCAGTTTCCGACCACACTGGCAATTTAAAATTAAAAAAAAAACACTTTATTTATTGCGGTGCGGTCATTTATCGGAACACACTGGACATTATGTAGAAATAGACAGAATGGCCTAGTGTGTCCATATTAAAGGAATGCACCGCCACCACCAGTGGTAAAATATTACCAGCTGGTGGTGTGTTGCACTATAAAAACTGCCACAGGGAGGATATTTTGGTCAACACATTGCAAAAAATATTTATTGAAGTAAGATTTGTTGTTTTCATGGTGCGTGAAGTTTTTTCATGTGCACTGTGGGCAGTGCATGATAGACAAGTATGCACCGATAGTGGTGCATGATTGTTTGATGGGCACACCGAATGTTTTTTTCAATAAAAGTTATATTTATATATTTCTAAATACATTTTTCATTTAATAAAAAAAAATAGGTTTTATGTATGTGGGAGGTTGATGTATTTAACATGTGAATCATTCAAGGACATCAACAAAGAGAGGAAATGCAACACCAAGAATAGAGGGAGGACAATTATAAATTGATACAACAGTGGGAGGCATGGGAGAGGGAGAGACTTTTGTACCCTAACCCTATTACGACACCCACCGAGTTTCTCTTAAGGGAGTTAGGCCTCCTTAAGTTTTACTTTAGATTTTCTTTGTTTATTTTTTGAGAGGTTTCCAAAGACTAGGAATACTTTTTTCCTCCAACCTCCTAGGTCGATGTTACATGTATGGATGGAGATGTGGGGTGAGATGATGATTTAAGGGGCTCGTCGAAGTGTTTGGCCTGGATTTCTACTGATGCACTGGAGGAACTAGCTAATGTGGATGATCACATGTTCGTGATGATGTCGCATCCTTACTCAGGGTTGGATTGGAAAGTATGTACCAACATCCTCTTCACACAAGATGAGCCACCAGATGCTAGAGGCAATATTAGTGTTTTCTTTTAATTAATATAGTTTCATTTTATTGTCTTAATTAATTAGAATAAAATTTATTCTAACACATTCTTTAACTTGTTTTATTAAATTTTTAATGAAATTCTCTAATTATTGTTGTGTACTATATATTTTGTATATATTGGCATGTTTGTTGGGGACATTCCTCGACCCCATGCGGATGATATTGAATATGATGAGGAGATGGTGGAGGCCACGAAGCGTGAGAGCCCTCCTCGGGTGCATATGCCCGCAGACATGCGGTGTAGGGCAGACATTCGATTCAGGATGGAGTTGGGCGACTGCCTATGTAGACTCCTAGTTGATGACGGTGTCCCCCCTTTGACGATGAGAGACATTGAGGCAAATCGTAGTCCATGTGAGAATGAGGCTCCATCAATTGAGCAAACCTCGACTAGTTATAGTATTGAAGTAGCACCAGGAGATATTTAACATTTATATGCAACTCTATTACAATTGTATATTTTTGACATAATATATATATATATATATATATGGTGCATGTATTTTATGTTCATGTTGATGTACTTAATGTACATGTTGGTGTTCATCATGATGTTTCTATTGTTAGGTCATGTTAGATATGTTCATTTAATGTGCTTGCAGATAGATGTGTATATTATAGTAGTTATTTGAGATATGATGTATATTTGATGTTTGCATTCTGATGATTTTATACAATGCTTGTGTTTTGTTAGATGATCATGATCACGATGATTTGATGATGTTAGAAAATTTGAAATTTTACTTTAGAATATGATGTTTATATGATAGTTATCATGGTCGTGATGTTTATTTTTAATATTAGATCATGATATTTATTAAATATTATGTTTTGGTAATTGTAAAATTGTGTAATAGTAATTGTAATTGTATGTAAAATTGTAAAATTATAATTGTAATTGTAATTGTAAAATAATAATTCTAGAATAATATGAGTTTTTGTAACATAATAAAGTCTACAAAATAATACAAATAAATTCATTTTTAGAATTATCATTATTTTATTATGATCTAAGATATAAAAAATATCAGTATACATTAATACATATTTTTTTTTTTAAAATATATTATTCATATATATATATATATATATATATATATTTATTTATATATATATATATATATATATATTAGTTAAGAAGAAAGCATATACATATATTATTCATATATATATATATATATATATATATATTTATTTATTAAGGTGAAATATTTAATTAATGATATAGTGAAAAATAATTTAAAGTAATCAAGTAGTTGTATTGACATAAAAAAAAAGAACTTGATACAGTGCATTGCTTTCGAGATCAACATAATTGCAAATTATCAAGTGAAATTATTTTAACATTAACACAATGCAAACCAAATAATTCAAAATACATATTATAATGTTTGGAAAAAAAGAGTGTTAGTTATAATGTTAAGTCCTATAAAAACCCATCTTGAATAGTGTAAATGATGAAATAACACATGTACCATATCAATATCTATTCTCATGATCACCCTCATTATTTTCTAGCTTCCTTGGCATGATAAGAATATTGTTCACAAAAATACGTTTTGATATAGGTTCACATCTCAATATGAACCACCAATTCCTATCCACCACATCTGACTAAAGAAACACCTAGCTACAGTGTTTTGGGAAAACATAAGGCTCCTTAGCTTCATCCCACATCTTTCTAGAGTTGATACATATCATCCTACTATCAGGATATTCCTTTACATTATTCTGATCAAAGGTGTTCGACCACTTTCACCTAAAAATAACACATTGGAAAGAAGGGAAGTTCACTTCAATGATCTCTTATATGTTGCCGATGTAACCTAACATCTCTCATACTAGGTTTTGATCATGACGGTTAGCTCGACTAGATTGATCGATCTTGACTTCCACTCCATAGTCTTGTGTCTTGTATCCACCATCGGCATTTTTTGTGCAAAAACAGTGTCAATATGCCCAAATATATGGGAACAAATGCACCTATAATTTTTTTTTAAAATAATAGTTTCATGTGTGAAATAACCCAACTGCTAAAATATAAAATATAAATGTCATGTTTCAAAGGTGAATTATTAAGTTTAAAATTTACATAAATATATTATTACCTATATTTTGCACCCAATCCCTACGTTTAGTGCATCCTCTTCAGCACATGGGTAATGACCAATTGCACTGTACTTCTCTGACTTGGTGAATAACCCAACTGTTGGGGCATATACTTCACATATTTTATTTTAATTGATCAGGATAAGGCATGATTCTACCATTCAACCATCTGAATTATTTCTTGTCACTATCCCATTTCATCCCCTTTTGTTTGTATAATGCAACCCATGGTTGTTTCGCTTCGAAATTGTAAAGAATGTATTTATTGATTTCTTCAATTTCTGCATTCGTTGATGAAATCAAACTGACATATTATACATATGAGATCAAAATATACATTATATCGAAGTTCAACAGGAATATTTACTTTGTATAAATTTGACAAATTATAGGTAACTTACTCTTTATCAAGCACCTTTTTCCATTCGTTTGGAGAAGCTTGCCTTCTATTTTTTCTTCATCCATTTCATCATCCTAAATCACCACACCTTGTCTGTTTTTATCTGCTTGATGTACTCAGTAGCATAATAGAAAGACTCATACGATATGTACCCGTCTGCCATAGACCCCTCAGGTTTTTTCCTTTGTCGAAAAAAACCTTTGAATTTCTTCATGTACCTCTCTAGGAAGAATATCCAACAACAAGAAACCACCCCAACTAATTCAACCTCATCTACTAGGTGGATTATAAGATTAAACTTGAAGTCCATGAAATTCATTGACAATTTCTTCTCAAACATACAAACAATCTAAACTATCTCTTACCGCAACCATGGAATTATAGCCGCCTGAATCTCTTTTGACGTGATCCAACGTACAAATGAAGATAATTTAGATATGGCATGTCCTAGGTCTTGGGGGAAGTCACGTTTTACACACCCACACACAAACAAAGGATAACGACATTGCAAATTTATAAACACATGCATACAAAACTAGTTATGTTCTATGATCACATGGGATAAAAATTATTAATATAACAATTAATTATAAAGCATTCTTTTGACATTATACATACTCTTAGAAGGTTCAAATGGTCATGTGATTACAACCCCGAAAAATGGTCTTCCACGGTGAGGCAATGTTTTAGTGAAGACCCATTTGAAGATGGCACCTTCACACCCATTATAACCTTCTTTTCCAAAGAAAGATCATATTTTTTTTAAATACATGGCACATCACCTTCTTCGAAATACCAATTAGAGGGGCCAACCTCTCCTGTAATTTGTAATTGTCTTGGCCAATGTTTCCTTTTATTTTTTCATGTAATAAGATCTTTCCTAATAGCCAATATGTCACTTCTATTTGATGATATGTGCCTCCATAAAGAAGATGAAATATTTTTAAATGTACGCATGGATCTATTAAGTGGGTAATCTTAAGATGCTTCCAATACAGGAGGTTATAAAAGATAGATTTCCTTTTCATCCCAATGGATAATTTATCAACATAGTTGTCTAAGAATTCTGGATCATCGAACATATGCTCCCCATTTGGATCACACATTTTTATGAAATCCTTCTCCTTCCCTCTCTTAAATTTTCTAAGAGAATCACACATTTGTATGAAATGCTTTTCCTCCTCTCTCTCATATGCTCTAAGACATTTATTTGGTGATATTATTGCAGCCCTTTGTGTTATCACTTGTTTACCATTGAAAGTGGATTTTTCTCTTCTGTAAGGGTGTTCTTCTGGGAGGAATACCCTAGAGCAGCGATACAATGACATTCGTAGGTCATTAGGCCACTTAACTTTCTAAGAAGGTATGCAAAATTTACATCCATAATACCCTTTTGTTACAAGACTTAAAAAATTATTGTATATAATATGCATGGCTCGTTAAAGAATATTTGAATATCAGAACAATTACAATGAACTAAATTAATATGTAAAAGAATATTGTTACTTATATAAATAGATCAATAAGCATGTAATTTACCAAAGAAAAATCCTAAGCCTGGATAATCATGTGTTGTGTAAGTACATATTCCATACAACATAAAACTCCTCTCTACTGCGATGGGTCTTGATACATCATATAAATTTATCCCATCCCATAATTCCTTCAATTCATCTACCAGTGGTTGTAAGTAGACATATATATTATTCACTTTTCTTCTACTAGGGACTATGAGAGCCAACATAATATGTTGATTCTTAATGGACAACCATAGGGGGATATTGTTATTAATAACTACTAAAGGCCAAATAGAATAGTTGGTGTTCTAGAGGGAATATGGGTTGACGCCATCCATTGTTATGTTGAGTCGTAGACTTTTCACTTCATCCTTGAATTTTTCTGGCCATGTATCCTAGATATGCTTCATGGATGTTGGATCTGTTGGGATTCACATAATTCCCAACTCACTTTTGTGTGAGGCATGACATACCTTCAACATAGCTAATTATTTCCAATGAAAGAGCCTTTGAATCATTGGGATTATAGGTGTGTGCCTCAATATCTTAAAAGGAATACCACATGATTTTCCCTTATTTTATGATTTATCATACGTGTTGTTATCATTCAGATTGAACCTCAGGCTGAGAGAGGAAATCCCGAGGTAACCTCAAACCAAACTGTAGACCTGGTATCTAGACCTACCAAGTCAGAGAAGGATCTCTCCACAAAAATCACAGCCAAGGGGGTTGGATGAAAAAATATTTTAGGCTAGCTAAGGATTACGGGGGGTTTTGATTTTGATTTTAGGGTTGGGCTCATTGAATAGGGATTAGGTCAAGGTGAATAACTAAGGGCCAAGAGCTTGAAATTGCATTATTTTTGATGGGGCAAGGTAGGTAAAAGATTTAACATTCAAAATAGGATTGAATGAGATGAAAATACTGGTGGGAAGATAGGGAAAGCATCTAGAATGTGTTTTCCCTAAACTAAAGAAAATGAACACATTATACTAAATTTCACAAAACAAAGCATAAATAAATATGGATTTTGTCTTTCAACTTGAAATAAAGTATATCATCGATATGAAATGGTTTATGAATTAGCAATACCTTCTAAAAATTTAATAACGTATAAGAAACTATGTCTAAAACTCATACGACATGGATCCCAAGAAAATAGCTATAATTTTCCATTAATGTCTAAGCCAAGATGATACTTGATCAATACAATCTCTCAAACTGATGCCAACCATTAAAACGACTGAAAAAAATACACTTTATAGACCTAAAAACCACATCCTCTCATCCTCGGGAGTCGAATCTATGAGGTGAGGAAGTTGTTACATCAAAAGCTGAACTGAAAGCTAGAGTCTAGGATGAGGAAAGTGACTCACTTATATCTTTAAGAACTAATATATTTGACTTCAACTAATAACTTAATTAATGTATCTAATTTAGGTAAAAGTAAAATATGACATTTACATTGGTAAATGTTTCATTTGCCCAAGTAAAAAGTGAAACAAAAGTGAAACTTCAAAATTTTATTAAACTAGTGAAAATGTAAATTTCCTCGTAAAAGCGCAATGTCATGACAGAAAAATTGACCTGTATTGTAAGCCACTTTTGGAGGTCTTCCCGTTGTCCAAATCAGCTCCATGATAACTCATTGGAAATCTCTTTGAGTCTAGTTTATAAATATGCCTCTAGGTTTCAAAATGGTTTCCATCTACACTATCAAAAACATGTTCTCCCAAGACTACTAAACACACAACGCCAAGGCAAAAACAAGGGCAGAAACATGATTTTTTGCCTCTTTGAGGGACCAGTTTTCATCCAAATCTTCTGAAAATTTCTGGAGTTAATGCCCTCATCATATTGAACATGATGGTGGTGGCCATTTTGTAATTTTAAGCCCCAAAAAAGAGCACATTGTCAGTGGAACTGTGTGTTTAGCAGAATTTATGTTTGTCAAAATTTCCCAAAAACTCAAAAATACACCACAATGCCAAAATGTGCCACAATTTGTTGAAATTGTGAGTTTAATTGTTTGATCAATGGTTATCGGTATGAAGAGACACCTCATCAACTATTTCTAACCTATCCTTCTCCTTTTTTTTGGTCAAAGCTTGAATTTTTGCATGGACTCGTTTGAGTTTGGCCAGGCTTGCAATTTTGTTCGTCATGGCATAATTCTTTGCCATCTTTCTCTGAATGTCATCGTGTTTTTGAGCCTTGACCAAGAGTTGCTCCAAGTGTTGTTTAGCCCTCTCAAACCATGCTTCTTTGCCTTTAAGAACTACATTGTTTATTTTTTCCTCATTTTCCTCACCTAGGTAAATCAACTAAAATTCATGCTCTGTCTCATGTTTTCCATCCTCATCATCGATGTTTGGCTCTATTACCTTTTCCTTACCTTTGTATAAATGTTGTTTTGATAAATAAGGCATGGCCCCTTTCACTCCAAGTGAATAAAACACGTGCCTATGACCTCTCTGATAAGTATGTACCAATGTACCCAAATCAACCCTCTTAGGCTTGCTAATTTCACCTCCGCTAAGTTTCCATGATATATTTGTTGTTCAAACCCCTAGGGAGATGATGAATTAAATGAAGGAGTGTGAAGTGAATGTAGGTGTGGGGAAATGAAGGAAATGTGAATATACAAGGGAGCCTAGGCTAGTGAAAACCCTAGGGTAAATGGAATAAAATGAAGGGAATATGGATTTGAAAGGAGAAGTTGTGACAAATGGAGGAAGCGATAATATAAATGATAACCTAGGTCTAATAAAACCATATAATGTTATATTTTTTACTAATAGATGTTTTAGGGATATGAATAGGGGAAATATAAATGAAAATGGGAAAGAAATAAAAAAAATACGGTTTCATAGGCTATAACACGTTCAAATCTTTAATGGAACAATAAATATGTGAAAAGAGAGTTGTTTTAAGTCAAATTACTAATAAAAAACTCCTTGGAGAATTTTATTAGGAAACCTGAGTTTGATGGAAGTAGTGAAATCCTTCAAAACCTTCATTGTGTAAATGCGGAGTGCCAAATTAAACACGCAGCGCCAAGGCAACAACGTTTTCCAAACCACATTTGGAGGCCTTCTCGGTGTCCACATTGGGCCCAGGATAGCTCGTTCGAAATATTATCCTGTATAATCTCCAAATATACCTTTTTTTATGTTTAGAGTTCATTTTCCTAGTCAAAAAATGATTTTCCCAAGACTAGTCAAAAAGTGATGAATGAAGATGCAGAAATGCAGAGTGCTGGTGCAGGCAATGTTTGGAGGCCTTCCTCAACTCCAACTTGAGCCCATGATAGCTCATTGGAAATATATCTCTGTCTATTTATCGTTTGACTCATCAAGAAATTCATTTGGACACTCCATCTAGGAGAAAATTTGTTTTTTCCAAGGTAAATCCAGAAATGAAACAATTGTCCTATGGCACCTGTATTTTTTACATTTCTCTAAAACCATGAAAATTGTGTAAAAACTGAAGGTATTTTTTCATAATTGGCCTATTATGGAAAAAAACATCTCTTACATGTTTCAAATTCATCTATGTTTAGTTGGAAACATAGTTTGAAGCGAAACTGGCCCTGTGTGTGGCAAATGATTTGTCCCTTACAATGATTTCTTGAAAAATGATGGAGGAATCATGTTTATGAGTTGGGATGGCTTAATTATTGTGAAAATTACCTCCCTTATGCCTCCTCTACTCATAGTTATCTGATTCTATAGAAAACCCTAGCTCAGTACAAAAGGAAATTAACATTTTGTGTAAGTAAAACAGGGGATTTTAGGACTGCCTTGTAGAGGGAGAGGAATGAAGGTGTTAGGGGCTATCTGAATTCTTGGGGAAATTTTTGGGGATAGGGATATATGTTAGAGAGTAGGGGAAAGTGTAATTTAAAGTATTGAGTGAGGGGAAGGGGTCCAAAAGTTAAAAACACATTCCTAGACTCGAAAGGTGTCAAATTGTATCAATAGGCTAGGGTTTCTGGAAAAATGATTATTTTGAGGGATAGGAGTGATGGGAAGTGTTTAGGAAGGTATATTAATGATATGGGAAAGTTTAAGAGCATCGGGATATAAGTCTTATTGATTATTTAACCATTGAAGTCATAAGACCAAGAAAAATGTCGTCAAAACCCTAGGAGAGGGAAATGAGCTTTCCAAGCACAGCTCAGAGACAAATATGGTAAATACAAAGCCACTTACTTGGAAATGATATTTTATAACCTAAAATTGTTGAATACATTTGACTATTACTACTTCAAAAAATGAATTTGATGGTGAATGATCAATTTTCATGATTTTAACCCTATGACCTAATGGGACTACTTTTTGACCTGACTTTTCAATGAGACTTTGACCTTTGACTTTAAAGACTTGAAAGTGAATAAAGAATTTCCATAGGTGTTATTAAGCTCAAGGATACATGATAATGAGACTTCAGCCAATATGATCTTCTGAGGGAGAAGGAAGCTTATTTTACCAGGACAACCACCAATGGAACAATTTTATATCATGACCTAATGGAATGATGAAAAAATTATTTAGAATGGGACACCTAAGATGCACATGCAAATGTGTTTTGATCCCTAGGGGAAGTATGCAAATACTGACACTAACAACTGTAATGCACACATTTAGGATATATCTCTTTATCTGCTTACTGTCCTCTATATAGAATATAATCATTTGGACATGCATGAGATGATATGTACTGAATGCCCAACATTTATAACAATTTCATTACCTTTGCGCAGCTACCAGGTAAGAAATTATCACTCGGAAGAACCTTATATTTTAATAACCTGTAGTTGGTGGAAAATATTAAATTTTCAATGCCAATGATTATTAATGTTCATAAAATTGACCATTTTTAATGTTGATTGGGTGACAAGATTTCTCAAAATATAAGGCACTAGATGGTCAATTACCTGAAAAAATTCAAGAAACATGCATTTAACAAGGAAAAATTTTCTTTCAAGTTATACAATAACATCATTGTCCCCAACTGTGTATACTTTGACTAACCTCTAGGTCCAACGAGAGGGGTGGTGGAAGCAAATTAAGGATTTCGAAAAAGGTACCAGGGAAATGAGCATCATCCCATAGATAATCATCATTCTGGAACGCATCTAACAACATTACCTCCATGGCAGTCATATCCCTTAAGTAATCATCCATACTAACCTCTATTTTATTGCCTCCATTTCTAGATTGTGAAGATCTACTATTTCTCTAGTCATTCCTAATTGGTGAATCTAGACGTAGTGGAAATTGAATAGGTGGTTCATTCAACCATTCTTGGTATTGTCCCTTTCCACATTTTTCTCTTAATTTAGCCTTCTCTCAATTTCACATTGTCGTGGGGTGAAAAGGAATATGGTAGGTAGGTCAATCATCGTCACTAGAATCCTAATGATTTCAAAAAATATATTTGAACATGACTAGTACAATATCGATGATATAAATTAGTAAGCACGTCAATGTATGATTAATTGTTTTGAAGTTGAAATAATTATATTATACCAAAAAAATATTACAATAATTGACTGAGGATTGTGGCTAGAAGATGGAATGTTACAATTAGCAGGGTGAAGCGGTTGGCCATTTTCATTCACCAACCGTGCATTGCAGTATGCTACCCCTGATAAGAGCTTGAAATATTTTGGAGCTGTTTGAATATTTTGTGCATCTAAAATCGATTTTGAATCTGCATAAACCTGCAAATTTGTATACATTAATTTTATTTAGCTTACTGACATGGATGTAAAAACAAATTCAATTAAATAATGAAAATATAAATAAAATCTAAAGTAATTATGTTTGGAGATGGATAGGGAGAACTCTACGATGGAATTTTAGAGATATTATGGAACGAGTTGGATTTTGAAGAATTTTCCATATGATATAATTATGGGATTTTCTCCCTACATTTGAGCAAAATAAACAATAAATTTTGGTGTACATACCTAAAAGTAATTTTGGTGCCTTAAAAAAGGATTTATTTTTATTAGTGCTAATTTACTGTTAACCACGCCGATATGATTTTATTACCCGACGCACCGGTGCAGTTAGTTAACAAACACACCGAATATCGGGGAGAAAACACAACTTTATCTTTTTGAAGTGAAAAAAAAATGGTAAACTGAAAATGAGTGGGAAATGATTTTTAGAAATATATTTTCATAAAAAGTTCTTTAAATAGTAAAATTTATTCATTATTTCATTTTTTCTGTAAAAATTTTCATGGAGGGATTTGTACAAGAGACATACTTGGAGCAAGAGAGCCTGTGGAGAAAAAATATACTTTCGAAGAGTAGCACTATTTAGAGAGTTAGGATTTCAAACATTTGGTGATTCATACAAAAGCCCTGTACTATAGTAAAAAAATTAAATTTTACAGTAATAATTGTTTTTTTTACTGTTTCTGTTAGATTTAATACATGCATAGTAAAAATTTCAAATTTTACCATGCATTTTACTAATAAAATCATTTACAATCTCTATTAAAAAAAAAAAAAAAAAAGTATGTTCTTACGTTAAACCCTTGCTTCTTCTTGTTTATGTGACTACAAAAATTCACAATTAGGGCTCTAAATTTTAGATTTATAGGTTTTGTGTCACTATATATATAGGTGTATCACATCTAACTTTTGTGACTACTTGCAGAGTTTGATTGCAATCCTTGTCAACCCTTGCAAGGTTTTTAAAAAATCAGTGCACCCTGTTTAATATTGCGCACTGGTATGCACTTTTAGTATGATGCACCAGTCAAGTATTGAAAAAAATCATTCTTTGAGAAAAAACAATTTTCCATTAATTTTTGTTTATGTTAATCAGTGCTCTTGTATTAATATAATGAACCGAGTCTCCTATTGACAAAGAGAACCATACAATGTTGCTATTATAGTGGCGATGCATTTAAAATAACATATCGCATCTTTGTCGGTGCTTAAGTGGTGAAAGTTGCACCGGGGCAGTTAAATATATAAACACACCATTTTCTTGACTTTTTTTTTTTAACTAAGAAGTACGTGATTTATTTATAAAATATATTAATGAATGGTATAGGTTTTATATTGATAAAAAAATGGCTAGAAATATTTCAAGTAATAAAAAACTAATAGCACATCCAGAAAAGAAAAAAGGGAAAGTTCTTTGTAAACTCTTTACAAAATTTATTATTTTTGAACTATATATAACTTTAAATAATATGTATTCTTTTGTGTGTATCATGCAGAGCCACAAAATGATGAAGTTTGATAATATTCATTCTAATATAGGACGAGAAGAGCATAAAAACTTGATGAAAAAATTACAGAAGGATGAATCAAGTGAATGAAAAAATAAGATTGATCTAGTATGAATTTCTTTATTCAATTTTCATTAATAATATACTTAAAACTATTAGATAACATGTTTCAAACAATCTATTAATTCATATATGTTTATTTTTCTACAGGGACCAACAATGAAGGAAAAGAATTTTTTTCTCAAAAAAGAAAAGAATAGAACATGGAAATGAAAATGAATTGCTCCTTTGCTCATTTGGAGTGGTGCTCGAGGTTAACAAAAGGGGGAAAAGCAAATAAAAAACTTTGATGGATCTAGTGGAACGAATGTATAGATTTTAATTCCACTTACAAAACAAAAATAAATCCAATGATTCCAAGAACCAAATTTTATTTAAACTATAGGAAGAGTTTCCAAGGAATTGGTCAATGAGACATGTCAAACTTCTAATAGAAAAAACATACAACAACAAAAAGGAGGCATTGGAAAAGTAACATTCCTTTAAATTTTTTTTCTAGAATTGTATATATATATATATATATATATATTACTACAAAGCAATCATTTATAAATATCACTTTTTTTGTATTTATTTTTCATATATCAATACAAAAATTAAATACTTTATTTTCATGTTAATTTTTCAGGAAGATTATGAAAATCTCAAAGGATGAATGAGTGAATATCATAAATATGTCAGTAGTAATGTCCAAAAAGGTGTACAAGGAGATGGTTAAAGAAATGGACATAGTTGCCTCGCACGGGGAACCATCTCAACAAAAATGTGCTTCAAATGTAATATGTAATCATTGAATTTTTTAATTAGGTACAATAAATAATTAATTTAACATTAAATATTAATTTTCAAGTATTTTCTTGTAGAAAAGAAAATAAAGGGAACCCATTCAATACATAAAACAGGATGATAAGGAAGAAACGGGTTGATATCTAAGTTTGTGAATAATTGTTACTTACTTATAACAACTTAAGTAGATTTTTTTTTTTTTTAATATTTTAAGTTGTTTTACAACAATAATCATTTAATGTATTCAAACAGGTGCTAAAATACAAAGAAGAAACATCAGAATAATTGAATCACATTAGGTTAAATATGGGTTGTCAGTGTATGTTGGCATATCAGGAATTAATTGTCGAATTTGTAGGTATATTTTATCTTGTTTTAATTATCTCTATCTATAATTAATAGAACAAACAAATATTTTATATTAAATATATGGTTTGTTATGGGGTATAAAACTTGCAGGAAACAATGTATGGAACTACGCCAACAAAAGAATTGTTGAAAGAAGGCATGACATTTGGTTTTGAATGAGTGTGTATAGTTCATGAGTCAATTCTTCATATGGTACATTTCTTTTCAATTTACATTGATGTATATTATTTAATATTGTAATTTTCATTATTATCACCAACGTAGATACACTCATTGCACTTTATTTTTATGTTTCTATATGGGATTTGAAGAAGAAGAAAACAATAAACACAATGAAAAATAAAATCCTCCAGATAACCCAAGTCATGGAAGTAGATTGAGTAGTGACAACAGTTCCAGCGTAGAATGATGAACAATATGTTTGGATATCAATGCAAGGCGTTGTATTTTTTGAAATATTTTTTTGTGAAATCAGACATTTTGTTTAATGTAAGGGGCATAGTGTCCCATTTTAAAGAAAAATGGATATCAATAACTGTCCAATTTCGTATGAAAAGAGTGCATTACTCATATATATATAATAAAATATATTTTGATTTATTCTATTGCGTTCTCCATTGTCATTGTGAAATGTTACACCACTGATTAAATATATGGATGACTAAATATTATAATGAAGAGAGACAAAATAAGATGATACAAAAAATTCATAAGAAAATCACATTTAAATGCACTAATAAAAAATTATTTTATATGAATATTGTTATAAGATATGTGTTTATTTTTTATGAATAATTAATTTTTAAAAATCACAATAATTGCACTGTCATAGGTCAATGTTTCTAAAATATAGAAAATGAACATCGGTGTGTGTATATGGTAGTGAGCACTGGTGCATTGCTGTGACCTATGATCATGCCAGAAATTAGCAATACCAATTAGAACACTCAGTGCACTTTATCGATGAGTACGACCCAGGCGGAAAGACGTGCATGCACCGGTGTGGTCTACCTTTAACACGTCGGTGCATTTTTACACCTTAACGGCTCGAGACATGTACACACCCTATACACAGTAGACGAATAGTAGGATATTGCACTAGTGCATTTTTATTTTTAACACATTGGTATAGTTTGTATTAAATGACATCACGCTTTAGAAATATAATCCGAATAAACCGGTGCATGCGCCTTCTATTGTTCCGGTGTGTATTTGTTGGTGGCATGGACTGAGACATTGCTAATTTCCCCATGCCTTCATAATTATTTCCTTGCTAGTGCTTGTTATGTTTACAATACTGATGTGTACCAGCTAAAACACATCGATGCATTCATACATGATGTGTGCATTCACGAGAAAAGCATTAGTAATAACCTATGGCCCACAATTTTCTTTAGGTATGTTGAAGTTCCATTAGAAGCTCTGTCAAAACCTCAGTTACCAAAAATGGATGTTGTAGCAATTTTTTTTTTGACAACTTTGGCCAATTTTATAAAACTAAAAACATCCTTTATAACCTTTGCTAGAGGGTATTTTCCTTGTAGTGGAAATAATTTTTTCCTGAAATAATTTCCCCATTCCTTTAATGTAATTCAAGGGGTCTAGTTACATTACACCATGGAAATCCCTCACAAAGACACTCATATATGAGAAGAAGATATTTATGTGCACCTGGGGTAACAGGCACAAATTCCTATGAAATATTTAAAATCCATAATGAAAGACTTGAAAATAGAAATAATAAACCTCCATACTTGTCATGAATGACTATTAAATGCAGGTGCACAAAAGGACCAATTAATTGAAAATTTCAGGGACAAATAATATTCCAAGACTATGGATGTAGGGGATGGAGGCGAAAATAAGGGAAAAACCTAAAAATGACAGACATTGGAAGAGGTGGATATGACATGTTGATGTAATTATTTACTTTAATTAATGGAAAAAGAAGTTATTATGGGTGTGTTAAAATTCTTGGAAACATGTTGAAGGCCACCATGTGAGACATAACTCCTAAAAGTTAGGAAAACAATTGAAATTAGTTATTTACAAGAATTGAGCTCTATGAATCAAATTCAGGACTTGAAATTTTTCAATTAATGATTAATATATTTAGCCTTGAATTCAAAAACAATGAACCTCTTGCTTTAGAATAAGAAGTAAGATGTATCATGTATGACATTAAAAATATTGTTGTAGAGATTGAAATACCTATCATAGTTTATGTTAGGGCATTGTATCCCACTTACTCACACTACCTTGAGTCATTGCAAGCAAGTGGAAACCTCTTGAATATGACCTTTTATTCCCTTGAGAAAAGTTTTGCAGAAAGAGAAAATGTTTTTGGAAATAAGAAAACCCCTCTGTCTTCTGAAGAATATGTATGTTTCACACATAGAGAGAAGAATCATGCTTAATATTCTTCCATAGGAAGAGGTGGCCAAAGACGAAAATGAAGAATAAATTTCAGAGGAAGGGGGGCATACAAGCTCAAAGTGAAAAGTCAGATCTTCATTGCATATTCTGCAATAAAGATTGGTATGATGCATCTACATGCAAGGTGCCTTGTGATAGAATTGAACAACAAATAAATCAAGAAAAAAGTAAACCTCATGACAGATACAAAGGTAAATCACATGAATCCACTCATTATGTTGTAGCACATTGTAACATTGGAGTAACTAAAGACTTGTTTAATGCTTCAATTACTTCTTGGAGAAATGATTTGTTTCTAGATTGAAGAGTAAGATGTGACATGACTTTTAGAAAATTTTGTTTTTAAGAATTTATCGACAAGGTTGATGGAGCAGTATAATTTGCAGGAAAATATAAACTCAAGCCATGGGGGCTTGGCACAATCAGGCATAATTTTCCTGGTCTTCCAGACAATCTTCTACATGAGCTTCTATACCTCCCTCAGTTGAGAAAAAACTTTTTATCCTTGGTCCAAATCTGCCATAAAGGACACTCCATTCACATGTTTGATGGAAAGGTTCAGGTCATAAAAGCATGAGATCACTCACTTGTCATAAAAGGAATAGAAGAATGAAGACTCCTAAAGATGCAAGGTACCTCTACTCATGCGCAAAACTTTACATTTAGTTCTCACTATTATGAAGGTACATTTCTGTCAAGTCTTTTATGGCATGATACATTTGGACACTTAAACTATGACAACCTTCGATTGTTGAAGAAAAAATGTTTTACTTGATTCCCTACATGATACGGATTTATGCAGGAATGCAATAATATACAGAAATAAACAAAAACACAGAGATACACTAGAAATAAAACTTCACTTCATTCATAAAAAATGACTACAATATTCTTATAGACATAATGGAAATAAACTAGATATGGCACTCGTAGCTTATCTCTGAGAAGAGATATGGCCACTACAGGCCTCTAAAATGTGTTAAAATCAGGCTCGAAGGCCTATTCATTGTTGATAAACAACAGAAAACCCCAAACATCCAAAAACCTAACCCGAGGAGATGAAGCGCCAAAACTATGGGCCACATTTCGGTAAATTGGTACATAAACTTCCCGGGGGTGTAACTTTCACATATGATATCTATTTGATGCACTCAATACCTCATTAGAAATATCTATATGAGGACTACAATTTTTGATGTGTTAAAAATCAAAGGAACTTCTATGTTGCTCCCAGTTTTCCCAAAAAAAGTCGTTTAGGGCCTCAAAAAAACTCCAAAAGTTTAGGACCCAAAAAATTTCTAGATATAGTAAGTTATGTTGAAACTGGAGAACTAAAATAACGAATGGTGGGTGTCCAAATGTAATAGTTTAGTGGCCACCAATATCCACCTGGATCACTGCAATTCCTAGCAAACTTAAGCAATGTGATGCTTCTATTCTAGGAATTCATAACAAAGAGTCCTTTCATGATTCACATTCCAGAGTACATAGAAAACTTGAGCTTATTCATTTAGATTTATGTTTCCCCATGCATGTTTCTTCTGAAAATTGAAATAAATATATGATGAAATTTATTGATGATTAGACAAGAATCTTCTGGGTTTACCTATTAAAGAACAAATCTGATGCTTTTCAAACATTCGAGAATTTTCATGCATGGATTGAAAATGATGCACAAACTCATACTGGATCTTTTCACACTAACAATGGAAAAGAATACAATTTGAATGAATTTTAAAACCACTTTCGCCAAAATTGGATCAAACGTCAAACACCTGTGCCCTATAATCTCTAACAGAATGGTGTAGCTAAAAGAATTAATGCGAAAATTTTAAATATGGTTCAGCACATGATGTTTTTTAAAAATGTAAAATTTAATGTTTTGGGATGATGTAGTTCTATGTTCTGTGTACATAAATAATAGGTGTCCTTCTAATAAAATAAAAAGTAAAACTCCTTATGAAATGTGGCATGGCCGCATTCCTTCGGTAAATCATTTCAGGGTCTTTTGTTCCACCTATTATGCTTTGATACCTAAGGTACAAGAAAATAAACTCGATCCTAGAAGTCGAAAATGTATCTTCTTGGGTTATTTGAATACCTCCAAGGGATATCATCTCTATGATGAATTTAATAACAAGTTTGTAGTATCTAGATATGTCATATTCCTTAAATCTTCCAAGATTGATGATGTTGTTGAGCAGAAGCTTGATTGCTTGGATAGATTCACACATGCAAAGTCATTTCAAGAATTTGATAATCAGATTTCACATATTGATGAGGGGATTCCTATATTGATTCAATATGTTGAATCCTCTTCCGAAGCACTCTCTCCTGCACATGAAGAACCAACGACGAGTGACACCTTGAATGATGTGATTGACAAAATTTGAAGACTGAATCTTGATTCAATATCAGCTCAATGAAATGAGAAGCCTTGGCCATCTCACAAAGGTCCCTGAAAATGGTTGACAAAGACACTTGACAATGTTCATCCTGATGAGGTTGGAAAGACAGGAACAAGAAGCTCCACCTAAAAAAATTGAGGTGATGTAGATGATTCTGATTCACCTACTGATATGGATGTTTCCTATAATTTTGAAATGGAATTTTCTACAGATCTTAAAGCAACTTCCTTCAAATAATCCGCTTCTCATGATGAATGGAATGAAGTGATGCAAAAGGAATATGATGGCTTGATCAAGAATGGCACTTGGAAGCTGGTTGATCCTCCATTGGGAACCAGACCAATTGGCTGCAATTGGGTCTACAAGAACAAGTAAAAAGTGTATGGCTCACTTGAAAAACACAAAGCGAGGATTTTGGAAAAAGGTTTTACACAGAAATAAGGGGTTTATTATGAGGAAACGTTTACCCCCACAACAAAATGGTCCACCATCTGGACACTCTTTACCTTATCATCTCTGAATGGTGGGAAAGTCTATGAGATGGATGTAAAAATAGCCTTTTTGAATCGAGATCTAAAGGAGAAGGTTTGTATTTCCCATCTAGAAGGATTTGTTGTGAAGGGCCAAGAAAATGAAATATGCATGCTTATAAAATCCTTGTATGGCCTCAAGCAAGCACCACCAGCCTGGTATGAGAAACTAATTGAGCATGTTCTGAAACTTAACTTCAAACATTTTTATCTTGATAATTCAACATTTTTTGTTAATAAAGTGAGAAAACATTTGTATATCTTGTGGTGTATGTAGATGATATTTTGAGGACAGGGAACAATGAGATTTATACTGCATCCATAAAGAAGGAATTGAAGAAAGGTTTTGAAATGATTGATTTGGGACATGTTCACTATTATATTGGTATTAAAGTAACTCAACATCCTAAATTTCTATTTCTTTCTCAGAAGAAGTACATTGGAGATATATTGTACAAGTTTTCTAGGGTTGAATGCAATCCTTTGACCACTTAAACGGAGCAAAACTTGAAGCTCACATCCATTTAAGGGAAGGAATTTTAGGATGCAATGAAGTATAGAAATTTTATAGGAATTCTTATCTACCTGACTACTACCAGACCAGACATCTCATTTGTTGTTGGAATCCCCTCTAGGTTTATGCAAAAACCTTGTGAAGGACATTGGTCTGCTGCAAAAAAAGTTCTAAAGTACTTGAAAAGGACTCAAGAATTTGGACTCAAATATACGCAGATGGGTTACTTCAGCTTTATCGGATACTCTGATTCAAACTTTGATGGAGAGAAATTAACCAGGGTATCTACTTTAGGTTATACTATGAGTCTTGGATCAGGAGATGTCTCCTGGAGATCACACAAACAGTCAGTTCCAACAGATTCCACAACTGAGGTAGAATATGTGGAAACAGCTGAAGCGACAAAGGAAATTGTGTGGCTCAGGAAAATACTAGAATATTTGCAGATCAAACAAATGCATTCAACTCCACTCATGATCGAAAACACTATTGCAATAAAGTTGGCCAAGAACACAAATTTCCATGATGGAATGAAGCACATCAATAAAAAATACCATCTGATTCAACATCATGTTGATGCCAAAACTATCCATCTATGTCATTGTTCCACAAATGATAAAGCTACATACATATCACCAAAGTGCTTGGAAGAGAAAATTTTGGAAAATTCAGAACGATGCTTGGACTTACTACATCACTTAAGATTAAGGTGGGGAATTTTGACACGTAATCCTAAGGGATTGGGTGAAATTTTACATTAGTGTAAAATAGGAAATAAGGAAGTATAAGATACATTGGGAAATGAATCCCAATAGTATCAACTCCATGTATATATTCATGAGTACCCTTAATCAAATCTCACGATTCATTTTGTGGAGTGACCTCCTCGCCTGACAAGAAAGTAGGTCAAGAAATATAAATTTGTGCTAGAATATCTACTTATAATGTTATGAATGTGTTAATTTATATATTTCTTCTTCAAATAAAAAAATACAGGTTTTTGTGTTAGTATTGGTGCATGTTTATTTCCAACTTGCAAGAGGGGAAAGGAAGGGTTGCAATTGTCGGGTAATTTACTAATTTTTTTGAATGTTGTGTATAGAAGAGTAAGGTAAAATCCTATACTATAAATTCTTGAACAAAATTTGGGCTGGGAAGGAAATAATAACATAGAGGTAGAGAATATTTGAAGTAGAAGACTTAATAGAAGTAACAAATGATATCTTCTTGAAAATATGAGTAAATATGCGAGGGAAATAACAAGACTATGTTATACACAATAACTATGTTTTTATTTTGACTAGAAAATATTTAATTCAGATAATCTAGAAAATCTGACTGAGGAAAGAAAACACAGAGAGTTCATCAAATAAAGCAACACCTCGAGGCTTTCACCAAATGCAGCTAGTGGTGTCATTTTGAAGAAAATATTTTCTATATATGATTTTCAATAGAAATAAAATTTTTGTATAGATGAAACCATGTAATTAATTCCCTAAACAAGGTTGATTAAAATTACATGAAACATTTTACTAAATTTCTGAATGGAAAGTTGAAGAAAATTCTAAGTATTTACAAAAATAACTATGATTGGAAAAATCTTGTAGGTTCTTGAGATAAAATTGGAGTTATAAATTGTACATCATACATGAAATATTCAAGAAAATGCATAAATTCTTTTGATCTCAGGAAAAATGGATAACTCGGTCGGGTACTTTCTCTTTTCTTGTTCAAACCCTAAGAATTGATAAGAACACTAGAAGGGTATTTGCCACAAAGATTAAGTACCCTGGATGAGTAAAAGAGATTATATAAGAACTTTTATAAGTCATGAAGCCATGAATGAGAATCATAGAAAATCCAATTAAAGAAACAAGAATGCAATGAATACTCATATGTGATTAATGAACCTCCGAGGCATTGGGAAAAAGAATTAGAATTCCTGAAAGGATCGAGAGTAAATTTTATAATAAAAAAAAAAAGTGAAAAAGGTATTAAAAAAAAAAATATTTTTGATACAGGGGGACAGAGCTTTGAAAGCCTACTACTAAATACACAAAGGGAAAAATGTCATAAATTGAAACTAAGTACAAAAATTGAGCTAGAGTTGAAAATGGACATAGCTAGGGTGTGTTTGATTTATTTTTTTTACTTCACAATAATGGCCACCTTCTGCTTGCCATTTAGAATAAGGAATTTTCATGCCAGGGGAGACCCTTATGTTTTAGTTTTCACTTATAAAATAAAATAAAATAAATTATTATGCACTAAGTCAAGAATCCAATCCAAGAGAAATATTGTGTAAAAAAATTGTATAAGGGTACATAATCACAAGATTACTATTCATAAAAATTCGTTATAAATTTCCTCATATAATTGAAAACTTGACCTAATGAGGCCCACTCTTCGGGTAGTAGAAACCAAGGTTTCCTATGAATGACAATGGAGCCTAGAATATTCAAGATGCATGAAATTTACTTTTGAACAAGAGAGAGGACCTTGTAGTCATGGTTGAAAAAACATAAGTTGAAGAGCTCTATCTGACGATTAAAATGTCAAAACTGAATTGGAATGATGGAGAAAATATGGGGTAGTTACTCTAAAAGTAACCGATATAACCTACACCATAGATGGAAAACCCTATACATTTGTACATTGATTACTAACACATGACATAAGGCAACGTGGAACGTGGCTACACATTCGTCCACATCAGAGTCACCTGGAGAAAGAATTGACACATCACCACATCAATGAAATCTTCTTCATTTTACACATTAAATAACTAGAAACATCAGAACATATAAAATACCTTTTCCAACAATAAATGAATTGAGTCAACATAAAGGGTGGGAAAAAAATCGTTAGGGTAATTTTTAGGTCTAAAATGCGCCTCATAAGAAATATGTACAACCAAAATAAACTTTATAAGAACCAATAGGATTCAATATTATGATATCAACCATGGGGGATGGATGATTAACAATTTTTGGAGTAAAAAGGTAAAAATATTGAAAAATATTCATATAAAAAAACTACTTTTTCAACTCCTATTTTTAGCTTATCTCCCTAAGTTATTACTCAAATTTCTAGGAGGAGTACTTTTTGGATGTAAAATTTATTTCCTCATCAAAGTAGTATCCATGTTGCATACTTTAGATTAAACCTACTACATTCCCATCAAAACTATGCCACAAGGGAAATCCTTGGATGAAGAATTGAATTTTGCATCCAATGAGTGTTGGCACTCGACATTTGAATAAACCTAGAAGGAGATAAGTTTAAAATACAATTTGAAAAAATAGGGTTTTATTTTTTCCCTATAAAATTTGATGATGTAATCAAATCTTATTTTATTATCTCCACCATTATTTTATAATTTCCTTAGCAGGACCATTTTAAACTTAACAATTCCTTTGATGGATATATATATGTAGGACCGTTACATTTGTGGAGGACCTTCTAGTAGGTCGATAAAACATTTGGTGAGCCCATGGTAATATTATGGTGTGCCATGAGTGAGTTTAATGATGTTACTTGAGTAATTAAAACCTTGGAAAGAAATATAACCATAATTAATGGTGATCATACCTTATGCGCGCGCGCGCGTGCGTGTGTGTGTATAGAATTATTCTCTCTTAAGGAATATATTTTCTACAGGGTTGATATGACTATTATTTTAAGAAAGAAAAAGGAAAGAGATTATAGACCTACACTACAAGTATTATAGAAGAAAAAAATATAAAAATTTTTGAACAAAATGTCCAACATAAGAATATGCTTAATTAAAATTAGATAGCAACTCTAGTAGAATATTTATGGAAAGAAAAAAAAGAGCCTTGTTTTTTTACTGTAGATAAGTATAAGAGTATTATCACTAATTTGTTTTTAAGGAAAATATATAATATGTCATTATATTGTATGTAATAATATGGTTAAGAAAAACATATGTATTTTTTTGTGTATTTTACAAGAGATGAGGAGAATACTTGAGGGATATTACTCCCTAGTGGTTTTGAGAGCTCGACGTCCAAGATGGAATTCCATTTTCATTATGTATTTAGTATAGTCCTGTGTCCATATACTATTAATTTCATCCATTTTCCTTTGCGTACAACCACAACGAGGTTCTCCCTTACGTCTGATACATAAATATTTCTGTCAACCATCAAGAAAATTCTTGTATATATCACTTTCAAATTTTTATATACATATATATATGTGGAATTAATAGGTGCCCTTAAAAATATTCCTTTCATACTATTCCTACTAAGCCTTGTGTTATATGTAAATATGTGTATATTTACATGGACAACTAAACACTCGGCCTAATCAACATATCCCTCCTGACTTTGTCAATGTCTTTTATCGACATCTAGATAATTTGGGCTATCTCCCTTAAGCTGAAAAAAATGTATACATATATAATTATTTATGCATGGATTCCCCCAGTCATCATAGTAGAGCATATAACCAATCAATAACCATAGTTTATTATCATAAGCATGAAATATTTACAAGGAGAATAAAGCTTCCCACACAAACACATTTAACATTAAAGCATTCATATATTCAAGAAGAACATTTACACTAAGAGCACATGCCATATGAAAAAAATATAACATCATAGTGATGATGTCACTGAAAATAGCATAATTAAGCCAGTTATCATGTATTATAAATGAGTCTATAAATTTAGATTTCGATTCTGACTCTCTGCCCACCTTAGTTGAGCTAAAATCAATCTACCTAGCAACTATCACCAAAAATCTAGATCCATGATCTGAGGGAGTTTTTTGTTTAGTCTCAGTTGGTCATCATGGTCATCGTCAAGGATAATGGGATCATTTATCAGGTTATTTATCAGTAGTAATGCTTCAATTAAATTACAACAAGTCTTCCATAGCTCACCATTTTTGGGCGGTTGATCAAATCACTTGAAAATTTGTAAATAGTTTATTAACCCTTTTTAGAAAACACTCAGAGTTTTATTAGTCCTTTCAACAAACACCCCTTGAATGTTTTGTTTCTTGGTGGTTTCTTAGCCTTATTGGATACCACTAAGGGGTGTATCAACTTTCTTAGAAATTCCACAGTGGTTTATCATTTGTTAGTCATCCATAATTTTCACTATTTGAAAATTACTAAGTATCGGTTCTAGATTTCTAGAAACAAAGTTCATGAACATTGTGAGACCTAGAAAACTCACTTCCTTCATTATCCTTAGGGTAAATTTTCACTATTTCATCATCCCATCATGTCAAGGTTAGCTCACTAATCCCAAAGGACCCTTCATGGGCTCATACCACTCATTATCACTATGTGTTTCCGCCTTTGGCCTCATTCCCCTATTTTGTTTTGCCTAACACCTCCATAGTACATCTAGGGTTTTCACGAGAATTTTTTGGTTTCATGACCTCCATTGCTAAACATCAACAAGGTTTATATCCTGAGGCTCTTACAACTCCTCCTATCATTAATATACCTTCATAAACACTTTTCATCTCTCCTATCACTCAAAATCATCATTTTTCTACAAAACCTAGTCTATTACCACAATTTGACACTTTTTGAGACTAGGCCTATATTCTGCGCTTTTGGACCCCTTACCCTCACTCAATTGTTGAAAATCCACTTTCCCCTACTCTCTAAAATCTATCCCTATCCCCCAAAATTTCCCCAAGAATTTAGACACCCCTTAACCCCTTCATTCCCCTTCCTCTACAAGGCAGTCCTAAATTCGCTCACCAAACCCTAATTTTCCTCTTGCACCTAAGCTAGGGTTTGTCATGGAAAATAGGCATAGGAGAAAAGGATCCATTTTATAGAAAATATCACCAAGTATCAGTCCATACCAACTCATAAACAACATGCCTCCATCATTTTCCAAAATTCATATCAAGGGCCAAGTCATTTGCCACACCTAGGGCTAATTTTGTTTAAAAATATGTTTCTGACCAAAGAGAGATGAATTTGGAAAATGTGAGAGACAATTTTTTCTAAGATAGGTCCAAGAAGAAAAAAATCCTTCAGTTTTTACACAGGTATCATGGTTTTGGAGAAATGTCAAACATATAGTTGTCACGGGAGAATTTCTACACTATAGGAGTGACCTTGGGAAAATCAGTTTTTCTCCTAGCTGGAGTGTCCAAATGATTTTCTTGATGGATCCAAAGACAATTATAATTAAATATATTTCCAATGATCTTTCATGAGCTCAATTTGGAATTTACAAAGGCATCCGAAAGTGGTCTGCATCAGCACTTTGCATTTTTGCACCATCATTCAGGATTTTTTGACCAGTCTTGGGAAAATCAACATTTGACTGGGAAAATAAACTCCAAACAGGATGAAAATGGTATAGTTAGAAATTAAACAAGTTCAGATTTCCAACATTCTATCACGGGCACAAATCTGACTTCGAGAAGGTCATCAAGACCTTCCTGCAAGTGGACCCTTTTTGGGAGCTGCACAAACAAGTGACACTGTGCAAAATCCATGGGAAGTACTACCCGACGCTGCGCAAATTCCTGGGAAAGACATCCCGACACGGAAAAAATCCTACGAAGGTGAAAATTTTCAAAATTTCCCTTCCTAATTCCTAAACTTATCATCTGAGGCACCTCAAAGGTTGAAGAGAGTCTAAGAAGTTGGTAAGTATTATATTCTCCTGATCCCTAAGAAAAATTGAAAATTCATTTAGGTTTTTTAGTTGTTGAGTTAAAATCCCTAGGGGGTAAAACCATAGGTCATTTACACAAAGGTACCTTGTTCTTATAATCCTTCTTGGACCAATTTGATGGAATGGGTGGCTAAGGGATTTTAAGTTGTTACCATACTCTCATGATAAAACCTCCTCAAGCTACAAAGCCACTTAAACCCTAAGAGCTCTAGCCTCCACAACTCTCATTCTCAAAAGGTGAATCCATAATCATCTTGACCTTGTTTCATCAAGCCCTAAATTTGCAAACCAGCATCTCCTATCAACATGTCGAGAGCTGACAACAACAATGGTGGTGATAAAGGTCAAACGCCTTTGAGACAAAACATAAAGGAGGAAATAATTATGAAGAAGAGGAAATTGAGCACAAAAGTGGTGAACACAAACACAATGATAAATCAGAGGGAGTCCGTGATGATAGTGATGCAAATGATTCAGCCCAAAATTCAAAAAGGGATGATGCAGATGAAAAAAGTGAGGACGAAGAAGATTTTGAGGAAGATAAAGAGGGTGCTCAAGGTCAAAAGGGAAGTAATCAAATAGAGCATGTAATCACTAAATAATGTCATGGTAAAGGTAAGATAGATGATTACAACACCAAAGGTCATATCCATGATGAAGGCACCACCAAAACCTCCATCACTCCTCTTACATGCACATATCAAAGAGGGTCAAGGAAAGTGTTTGTTGCCTCCAAAAGGCAATGGACCTTGTCATCTACATCAGCTCAAAGAATTTACAATGGTAAGGAAAATATGGGCAAAGGCAATTAAGGCAGGAAAACTACACAAAATGCCAAATGCATTGATCTAGACAGTGACAATGAAGATAAAGAGATGGCCATTAGGTTGCTACTTCAAACCAAATATGCACAATTAAAGAGATAGAGAGGGAATTTGGCATGGCATAATAGATCATTCAGCATTAAAAAATTGAGCATAAGGTTTTCAAGAACATCACAAGAGGCCTTGCTCTCCAAAAGAAAATGACCAAGAATTACGCAAAGAAGAGCGAGATTGCTTGTGCCAAACTCAAGGAAGCTCTCCTTGAGGTAAAAAACCTAAAAGATTCAAATGGGAATAACAAACTTGTAATTTTTTCTGAGGCTTCTCATTAGTTGTCTAAAACATCTAAGGAATGTCTCCACCAATTTTGAAGGAATTTAGAGAAAATTTTGTTTTTAGAGAATTTTTGGCCTAGTTTGCGTAACGCCACTGGCACTCCGCAAAAATCTGGAGGATATTCAGGAGGAAAGATTGAAATTTTTTGGTTTTTCCTACCCTACCCATAATACACACAAAATTTCAGAATATTTGGAGCAGTTTTGACCCCTCAAAAGGTCGAAAAACACCTCAAAAATCACCTTTCTGCCTCTGTTTTAGGCCTGGCGCTGCGCAAATGATAGTCTAGGGGTTTTTGAATTTTTTACTAGGTTGAAAAAGATGGATCACAAAACCACGATAATTTTTGGAAAGTAGACTCTTCAGAATTTCCAACGAGCCATCACAGGGCCAAATCCGACATCGAGAAGTGTTCCAAAATTTGTTTGCAAAACAACCTATTTTCTGCAAAAGTGGCACTGCAGAAATCGACTGTCCTTTGCCAAAAAGTCAACAAAACACACTAATTAACAGAAAAATCACTCTAGATTTGATTGAGAAGTTATATTATGTTAATTTTCATTTATTATATTAGATATTATGTGTCTTGGGCCTTGCATGGTCATTAAGCACATAAAGGACATTTATGACAAAATTAGGGTTTCTAGAAGCCTTTTATGGTTTCCACCTCCTCACTTGATCCATAAATAGAGCATGAGGATCTTACGTATTTGGTTGGATTTTGATGACTTATTTTGAAGTAATACATAGTCCCTTGGAATTCAAAAATAATTTGATGTCTTGGAGCTTATGAATGCCCTAGTTTGTTTGTTGATGGAGGAGGACTGGTTGCAAGATCCATGAGTCTGGTTGATCGTGAAGTGTTTCTTTTTGTTTATGTTTTCTAGTTTATAATTGTGTTTCCATATTTCTATGTTGCAATAGGACAAAGATTTTAGACTAATAAATGTATTCTAATGGCACCTTAAGTATGTTTTTTCTTCACTGCCTTAATGTTTTCTTCTGCTAGGATATGTTAGAGAATCCTTCTTTGCTCTCTAAGGATCTCCTAAGCTTGTTTATTTCTTGAATAGTTTAAAATAGATGGTATCCAACATGATTTATGGCTAGCCCTACTTCTTTTTTCCACTAAGAACATTATTCTTGAATTCATCTATTTAAAGCATCATTACTTAGGATTGTCAAAGAAGTTTGTTTCAATCCTAATCTTTGCATTTACTTAAATAATTGTTTTAAAGGAACTTCATAACTATAATCTTGGATGTTCAGGGTTTCTCTCCTTCTCTGATTATAGTTATTTGTGCATCTTAATTTTTTTTTGTCTTTGATGATGAAATCACTGAAAGTTAAATAATTTTCTCGCCTTTCTGTATTGCATTTGAATGTTTGTCTTGGATAATTATCTACTTTAAGTATAAATTAAAGAGTTTAGGGTTTTCTCTACCTTTTATTTTCTTTCTATGCTTATGATTCTTCCAAATCCCTTTGTTTAAGTATATGATAGGGAATTCTTTACTGCTTTTTGTCAAACTTTGTTTCTCAAAATTAACGTCCATCTCATGATCCTTCAAACCTTAAAGATCCACCAACCAAGGTATATTTTCCCTAAAATACTCCCTAATCCGTTAATGAACCTATCATGACCTTGTTATACTCCATTTCCCAATGACTTGAAGTTCTCCTTATTACTATCTAGTCTATCTAAGCATCGTACCCTACCAAAAAACAATAAAAAACCTAATATTTCATAACTACCCTAAAAATAACCTTAAATTGCAAACAAGTTTCATATTTGTACTTAATAGAGAGAGCTCTCTTTGAAGCCAAGAAGGCTAGGTCCTTGGATTCCAAAGTCTGGTTTGATGTTACCCCTATCCATTTGTATCTCAATCAATCTAGCAAATTATGGGGAGCTAACATAATGGCGATCACAGTGGGACATTTGGAGTTAGTGGAAAAATAAGTATTCCTTAGATCTCAGAAAACCTACAAATTTCCTTAGATTGGTATTCAGTTGTTGATGGTGGACAACAAGTACATATTAAATACACTATGCATCCTCCACCTGGTGACTCTACTGGTCTTTAGTAGCCCTATTGACTGCACTAGTCCTCACAAACTCCCTTAGGAATGAGTAAATAAATCCTAATCATGTTGATGATGGATAGCAAAGTTGAAACCTTCCACCTGGTGACTCCACAACTCTGCATAGACCTTAAGACTCCACTGGTAGAGAACTCTAGACTGGTTGAAAATATGAAGTGACCTCTTTTAGATTTACAAACATGAATTTAAGTGTTCAAAGGATATATGCTCCAATGAATAGATACCACGTCGCAGGATTCCCACACAAAATGCCTCAGATAAATTGGGACAAAAGCTTGCCCACATTTCAAGATGAAAATACTAATGATCCCTTGTTACATCTCATTAAATTTCATATACATATATGGATGTTAAAGGTTGAATGGAATGAGGACTGTCTTATGAAAATTTTCATGCTGACGTTAGAGGGAAAAGCAAGGGAATGGTATGAATGGCTTAGATCTGGTAGTTTGTTCTCCCTAAAAGATCTCCATAACGCATTTTATGAGCACTATAAAGAAAACTCTCCATCCTTATCATTGGCTGAAAATTGTTGTTACCAATCTCAAGGTAGCATAAAATACCTTATAGATATCGATGTAGATTTATATAATTTTTATCCTGAAGATATCTTAGTAGTAATTCATGATTTTCATTCTCGAGACATCTATCATGACAGGAAAGAAGAGTTGGTTGAGGAAGAAATCAATCAAGGAATAGAAGGAAACCCACAAGATCTCTCTGAAAGCACAAGTGATGATTTATCATCCCTTCTAAATAAGGCTCAATAATACATTCAACCTCAAAATCAGCCTTCACAAGAGAGAGAGAACTATTTAACTTCTATCCAAAGAGAAAAATGCCTCCTCTTTTAACTGAAGAGGAAATAAATCAAATGCTAAACATGCAGCCAACTTCTAAACCTTTATGTGAACAAGACATTTGTGTTCATTCTCCTACTAATCCCATCTACCATAAATTAGAAAGCGAACTTGTAGATCAATTCAAAGAAGAACAAACTGATAATCAAATATGTTTGATTGGTGATGTTATTTATGTTGATGATTCTCAAAATTTTGATCATTTTGATGATGATGTTCTCCAAACATAAACTAACCTTGCAGAGCAATCAAAAGTTTATTTATGGGATGAAGTTCACTATTATCAACTTGAAAAAGCTAAGAAGCCAATACAGGTCACCTATGACATTGATGAGGAAAGCCTTGAAAGTTTAGAAGTAACTGAGGAGTCTTTGACTCTTTGCTCTACTTCACTTCAGTCCTTTAGAAACAATTTTCATGTGATTGGAAATCAGCAGTCTTTTAGTTTTTATGATGAGGTTGGGAAAGATAATGAGTTTCTTGAAGTAGTTTTTAATGAAAAGACTTTTCCTGAAAGGGATGAGGAAATCATTTGTGACACAGAATCCCCCTCAGCTTCAGAATTGCAGCCACCAAGTCCCATTGAATTTCAAATTGTATATGAAGACTTGGAGAATGATAATCACAAAAGAGTTGCTAAACTGCCTTCAAAAGAAGACTAACTGCCAAGGAGTGCTCCCACTCATCAACTAATGGCCTCCTCATAGAATTCAGCCCATTCATTCAGAATACATCATGTTTTCTAGAGTACAACATTGCAATATATGATGAGTCTACCAGTTCATATGATCATGAGGAAGAGGTGGAGTTTCTTTCCCAGAAGAGTCCCAAACATAGCCAAGTGGAAGAAGGAGTAGCCTTGAATGAAGCTTATGTCTCAAATCCTCTAGATCAAGTACTATTCCAAGATCCATTTGTTGCTTTCCTTGAGAAATCTAAAGAAGGAGTGTGTTCTTCCAAGAACAGTCTGTTGCAAAGTGTGAGAAAAATTTTAGTCACTACTATTCGAAAACAAGTGAGTTGGAAGTGGCCTTTTGCTTTCTTCAGCACTCTCAAAGAGTTGAGACAATATCAATCATGGAATCATATAATTGATTGGCTATATTGGAAAATGTAGTTCACCAAATGAATGTATATCATGTAAAGGTTAGATTAGGATAATAGCAATGCAAAATAAGCTTAGCCTTGTGAGCATCTTTTTAGTTCTATATTGTTTGGAAAGAATCTAAAAAAAAACACAAAAAAAAAGAAAGGTAGAAAAAGAAGGCATATTTCAAAAGAGGTAAAGCCCCATACCCAAAAAATAGAACTACTGAAAGTGTGTAAGCTTAAATTCAACTACAGGTTCATAAAGAAGTTTTGTTCAGTCATCTAGCTTAATCATGGCTGAACATTTTTTCAATTTATTGTCAATAAGTTAGTAAAAGATAGTTGGTCAAATCATTCGAACTTGACTTGTTAAAAAATATATTAGGAAGAAATATATTTGTTCCACATGATTAAAACTGAACCAAAGAGAAAATATAGGGATGGCTAACAAATTCTAAATCACAGCCCTCATGTTTTCTAGTTTCTCATTGTACAAAAATAACATTTGTGTGCATCTTGTTCTTATGCCACAAACCCATAGCAAATCATATTGCCTATTCTTGGTTTGATCATGTTTTTAATTTCATGTCAGTAGAATAGAGAATAATATTTGTCAAATAGCTTAATCTTGACAAATGATTAGACTAGGTACAAAATAAGAGAGTTCATTAGCCTAATCTGAAGTCTTGGAAGTAATAAGGGTAAAAGCAGATAGATTTTTTTTCTTTCAGGAAAAAAAAATGCTAAGGGTTTGCTAATTCAAATGCACCCAAAAAAGATAAAATTTTATGCAAGTATGATGGGTAGGTAGAGATGATTTTGAAGCAAACATGTCTTTTTAGATTATGAGATCATAGCTTCAAAAGGACATCAACAAGTGAAGAAAGAGAATCTACAAAGTGCAAGTAAGGCACTGGTCTTCAAAATACAGAGATATAAATGTTCTGGACACCTCCTCAAAAGGAGTTGTCCTCCCCAAGTGGAGCCACTCTTAGTCATCCATAATTTTCACTATCTGAAGATGACTACGTATTGGTTCTAGATTTCTAGAAATAAAGTTCATGAACATTGTGAGTTCTAGAAATATCACTGCCTTCATTATCCTTAGGGTAAATTTTCACTATTTCATCATCCCATCATGTAAAGGTTAGCTCACTACTCCCAAAGGACCTTTCATGGACTCATACCACTCATTATCACTATGTGTTTCCACCCTTGGCCTCAACCCCCATATTTTGTTTTGCCTAACTCCTCCACAGTCCATCTAGTTTTTTCAAGGGCACTTTTTGGTTTCATGACCTCCATGGTTAAAAAGAAACAAATATTATATCTTGTGGCTATTAAAACTCCTCCTATCATTAATATACCTTCATAAACACTTCCCATCACTCATATCGCTCAAAATCATCATTTTTCTACAAAACCTAGTCTATTGCCACAATTTGACACTTTTTGAGACTAGGCATGTGTTTTTCCCTTTTGGACCCCTTACCCTTAATACATTTTTGAAATTCCACTTTCCCATACTCTCTAACATCTATCCCTATCCCCCAAAATTCCCCTAGGAATTTAGACACCCCTTAAGCCCTTCATTCCCCTCCCTCTACAAGGGAGTCCTAAATCCGCTCACCAAACCATAATTTTCCTCTTCCAACTAAGCTAGGGTTTGTCATGGAAAAGAGGCATAGGAGAAGAGGATCCATTCGATAGATAATATAATAAATTTTAATTCCATACCAACTCATAAACATCATCCCTCCATCATTTTCCAAAATTTCATTCCAAGAGCCAAGTCATTTGCCACACCTAGGGCTAGTTTTGTTTAAAAATATGTTTCTGACCAAAAAGAGATGAATTTGGACAAAGTGAGAGTTTTTTTGTCCACAATAGGTCCATGAAGAAAAAAATCCTTCAGTTTTTAGACAGGTATCATGTTTTGGGAGCAATTTTAGAAATAGAGGTGTCATGGGAGAATTTCTACACTGTTGGAGTGACCTTGGGAAAATCAGTGTTTCTTCAAGTTAGATTGTCCAAATGACTTTCTTGATGGATCCAAAGAAAAATATACTTAAATATATTTCCAATGAGCTATCATAATATTAATTTGGAATTTAGGAAGGCATCCAAAAGTGGTCTACACCAGCACTCTGCATTTCTACACCATCATTCAGGACATTTTGACTAGTCTTAGTAAAATCAACTTTTGACTGGCAAAATCAACTCAAAACAGGACAAAAATTAATTATTGGGAAAGTAGATAAGTCAAGATTTCCAACGTGATATCACGAGCCCAAGTACCACTTCAGAAAGGTCATCACAACCTGCATGCAAGTTGACCCTTTTTGGGCATTACGCAAACAAGTGGCGCTACGCAAAATCCATGGGTAGGACTGCCTGGCATTGCACAAATGCCTGGGAAAGACTGCCCGATGCTGAAAAAATCCTAGGAAAGTGAAAATTTTCAAAATCTCGCTTCCTAATTCCTAAACTTATCATCTGAGGCACCTCCAAGGTTGAAGATTGTATAAAACGTCGGTAAGTGTTATATTCTCCTGATCCCTAAGAAAAATTGCAAATTCATTTTGGTTTTTTAGTCGTTGAGCCAAAAACCCTAGGGGGTATAGGTCATATACACAAAGGGAACTTATTTTTATAATCCTTCTTCGACCAATTTGATGGCATGGGTGGGTAAGGGATTATAAGCTATTACCATACTCTCATGATAAAACCTCCTCAAGCTACAAAGCCACTTAAACCCTAAGAGCCCTAGCCTCCACACCTCTCATTCTCCAAATTTGACTCCATCATCATCTTGACCTTATTTCATCAAGCGCTAAATTTGTAAAGCAACATCTCCTATCAACATGTCAAGAGTTAATAATAGCAGTGGTGGTGATAAAGGTCAAAAGCCTTTGAGACCAAACATAAAGGAGGAAATGATGGTGAAGAAGAGGAAAGTGAGCACAGCAGTGGTGAGGACAAAGATAGTGATAAATCAAAGGGAGTAAGTGATGATAGTGATGCAAATGAGTCAACCCAAAGTGCAAAAATGGATGATGCAGATGAAAAAAGTGAGGACGAAGAAGATGTTGAGCAAGATAAAGAGGGTGCTTAAGGTCAAAAGGGAAGCAATCAAACAGAGCATGTAATCTCTAAATAAGATCATGGTAAAGGTAAGGGAGATGATGAAAACACCAAAGGTCATAGCCATGATGAAGGCACCACCAAAACCTCCATCACTCCTCTTACATGCACATATAAAATAGGGTGAAGGAAAGTGTTTGCTGCCTCCAAAAGACAAGGGACCTTGTCATCTACATCAGCTCAAAGACTTCAAAATGGCAAGGAAAATATGGGCAAAGGAAATAAAGGCAAGAAAAATAAACAAGATCCCAAATGCATTGACCTAGACAGTGACAATGAAGATAAGGAAATGGACACTAGGTTGCTACTTCAAACAAAATATGCATAATCAAAGAGCTAGAGAGGGAATTTAGCATTTCATAATACATAATTCAGCATTAAAAAAGTGAGCATAAGGTTTTCAAGAATATCAAGAGAGGCCTTGCTCTCCAAAAGAAAATTACCAAGCATTACGCAAAGAAGGGTAGGCTTGCTTGTGCCAAACTCAAGGAGGCTCTCCTTGAGGTAAAAAACCTAAAAGAGGAAAATGAGGATGACAGGCTGGGAATTTTGGCTAATTCTTCTCATTAGTTGTCTAAAAACATATAAGGAAGGTCTCCACCAATTTAGAAGGAACTTGGAGAAAATTTTGTTTTTTGAGAATTTTTGGCCTAGTTTGCACAACGCCACGGGCACTCTACAAAAATCTGGAGCATCTTCAGGAGGAAAGATTGAAATTTTTGGGTTTTTTTAATCCTGCACATCATCCACAGCAAATTTCAGAATATTTGGAGTAGTTTTGACCCCTCGAAAGGTCCAAAAACACCTCAAAAATCACCTTTCTGCCTCTGTTTTAGGCCTGGCGCTGTGCAATTGAAATTCTGAGGGTTTTTGCATTTTTTACCAGGTTATAGGAGCTGGATCAGAAAACCATAAGAATTTTTTGAAATTAGACTCTTCAGGCTTTCCAACGAGCCATCATGGGACCAAATCTGACATCGGGAAGTGGTCTAACATTTGGTTGCAATGCAGCCTATTTTCTGCAAAAGTTTCGCTACGCAAATGAACTGTCTTTTGCCAAAAATTCAACAAAACACACAAATTAATGGAAAAATGGTTTTTTAATATTTTCTTGGGAAAATCACTCCAGATTTGATTGAAAATTTATATTATTTTATTTTTCATTTATTAGCTTAGATATTATGTCTCTTGGGCCTTGCATGGTCATTAAGCACATAAATGACATTTATGACAGAATTAGAGTTTCTCGAAGCCTCTTATGGTTTCCACCTCCTCACTTGATCCATAAATAGAGAATCAGGATATTATGTATTTGGTTGGATTTTGATGACTAATTTTGAAGTAATACGTAGTACCTTGGAATTCAAAAATAATTTGATTCCTTGGAGCTTATGAATGCCCTGGTTTGTTTGTTGATGGAGGAGGACTAGTTGCAGGATCCATGAGTCTCGTTGATGGTGAATTGTTTATTTTTGTTTATTTTTTCTATTTTATCATTGTGTTTCCATCTTTCTATGTTTCAGTAGTACAAATAATTTAGACTAAGAAATGCTTTCTAATGGCAGCTTAAGTCTGTTTGTTCTTCACTGACTTAATGTTTTCTTTTTCTAGGACATGTTAGAGAATCATTCTTTTCTCCCTAGGGATCTCCTAAGCTTGTTTATTTTTTGAATGGTTTAAAACAGATGGTATCTAGCATGGTTTATGGCTAGCCCTACTTCTTGTTGCAACTAATAACATTATTCTTGAAGACATCTATTTAAATCATCATTACTTAGGTTTTTCAAAGAAGTTTGTTTCAATCCTTCTCTTTGCATTTACTTAGCTAATTTTTTTAAAGGACCTTCATAGCTATAATATTGGATGTTCAGGGTTTCTCTCCTTCTCTAATTATAGTTATTTGTGCATCTTATATATTTTCTGTCTTTGATGATGAAATCACTGAAAGCTAAATAAGTTTCTTACCTTTATGTATTTAATTTGAATGATTGTCTTGAATAGTTATCTGCTTTAATTCTGAATCAAAGATTTTAGGGTTTGCTCTACCTTTTATTTTATCTCTATGCTTATGATTCTTCCAAATCCCTTTGTTTAAGTATATGATAGAGAATTATTTACTGCTCTTTTTCAAACTATGTTTCTCAAAATCAATGTCTGTCTCATGATCCTTCAAACATCAAAGATCCACCAACCAAGCTAGATTTTCCCTACAATACACCCTAATCCGTTAATGAACCTATCATGACCTTGTTAGGCTCCATTGCCCAATGACTTGAACTTACCATTGTTTCTATCTACTCTATCTAAGCATCATACCCAACCAAAAAACAATCAACAAACCCAATATCTCATAACTAGCCTGAAACTAACCTTAAAAAGCAAACATGTTTCATCTTTGTACCTAATAGAGAGAGCCCTCCCTAAATCCAGGAAGTCTATGTCCTTGGATTCTAAATTTTGGTTTGATGTTACCCCTGTCCATTTTTATCTCAATCAGTATAGCAAATTACGGGGAGCTAACATCATCTACATAGAAAGAAACATCACCTATGACTCTCCTTTGAGAAATCCAGTAAATTTTGAATTTGTGAACACATGTCTCATAGCTTCATATATTTCAGACAAGGAATTCCATTACCTTATCCTCAGAAAATTTTATAATTTTTATCATTTTCTGATGCTATTCGTTCCTGCATTGTTTTCTTGGGTTGTGATCTCTAGCCTCCTCTCCTTTATAGCTTAAAATCGTTGTCCAATTCATTTTATTCTCCTATTTTTATTATGTACCCTTACATCACATGATTGTGCTTGTTCCCAATGTCATTCTTCTTCTATCAACATGGGAGACGTAGGAGCTTCTCTTGGAAATATTCTAGTCAACAGGTGGGTGGGGTGTGTGGGTGGTTATCCAAATGCAAAACCACTAAAAATTTCACCCCAGATCCTCGATTCGTGTCCCATTTCTATCAATTTTAGCCACATAAAACTTTATGTATATTCTTAACATCACATTATAGAAACAGGGGGTGTATGCCAAGGTTGTTACAAACCCCACCCCGTGAAATGGACCATCATCCTTGGTTTCATTAGTAATATAAAATAAAACAAAAAACTTAAGCTTTATATATATAAATCTTACAAGCACTAATTTAGTACACAAAATATGGTTATAACACCCTTTTTTTCTCATCCATCTCCTAGGTTGCTTCATATTGTCCAAGGTGCTTCCATTGCACCTTAAATTGATTTATTATTTAACTCTAGAAAATTATTGGCCTCTGATATGAACTTGATATGTTAGTTTTTCTGTGATAATTATAAGTTAATTATAATTTATTTTCTTCTTGTTTGCTTATGGTGCCTTAGTTTCCTTAGCGCATGTGAGTGTCAAAACATGAAATTATCTTGTGTTTTATCTTGAAATTAATGATAAATAAAAAAATATAAGAAATAAATGAGCCAGAGCATAAAAATGTATAGAAAAATATAAGAAAATCCATCAACACATGTTTTTGATGAAGGAGTTCACCCCTCGTGGGCTACATCTCCTTGTTGCAACTCCATAGCTTGGGCTTCTTGTATTAGCTGAAATTTGGAAAAAGTGTTGTGTACGGTATTAAATTCCTCCTAAAACATATTATGTTTTCTTTAGAACATACAAATCATCTAAAAATGAATTTCCAATTACTGAAAACTGACTCTGGTTGGTCCAGACTTGACCTCCTTCCCTGGTAGCCCTAGGCTCCCTTGAACTTCCTTGTTGAAAAATAAAATGTAGAAATCATTTTTAGCTTCAGAAACCTATTCCATTGTCTTTGGAATTCCAAAATAATCTAAAATTGACTATTCATTTTCCACATTTTTTTGAATATTTCCTCCATTATGGAAAAAAACAAATTTCCTGCAATTTTGACACTAAATCTGGAAGCTACACCAGTTAGCTCCACTAAAAATGGAAGTCCGCTGGATTTGGAGCCTCCACAAAAATCACAGAGATGTTAAACTGTGTATTAGTTAAGGTTAAAATGTAGTTTTGTTAATTAAATCCAGCGCTAAACGTGCTTAGTAGCTATCCCTGGAGCTGCACGCATTGAGGTTGTTTCATAGGAGGGGTTGGCCGTGGGCTAGCCCCTACGTGCTCCACTGGTCCCACCGCGTGAGGTTCAAATATAATTTTTTGGAATATAATTTCAAATATCTGATTGTGGCATAGTGGTTAGGAGGCATCTTTGTGTGTTAGAGTTCCAGGGTTTAAACCTGACTCCTACTCCCATTTAAAACCTTTTACCACCATATTGAAATTTGCATCAGACCTTATAGTTGAATTTCCGTCGAACCATATCAGACCTTTGGATTTTTTACCATATGCCTTTGGATTTATTCAAACCACGAACCATATGAATTAATTCATTGGATCCTTAGAAACTTTGGTATATGTGGATTGTATTAAATGGGGTTGTTATTTGGTTTTAAACTATGTTTTTAATTCAAAACTTAAATATAATATATATATATATATATATATTAAATCATAAATAAATAATTAGTTAAAAAAAAAAAATTCCACCTTAGAACTATTAGGAGAATTTCATCCACATAGACAAAACTGGCGAATTAGAAAGTGCCACTTGTCACAGCCTCATTTGCTGAAACTTGAAGAATATTCCTGAAGATTCATTTTTCTTACTTAGCTACCATGTCAAGAACCTTTCCCATTCTGAAATTTTTTTAGTTGTTTGAGAAAATGAACAACATAAATAACTTACTCTTACAAACTTGGATTTTGATGAAAAGAGTTGTGTTGGAATCCTGGTGACGAGCTCTATGCTTTCGTTCTGGTTTCAAAAAATTCTGAAAACATTGATTTTTGAGCTAAATATTGAGAACCTGATCATTCCTACCCAGTAAAAGCCTTTTGGACCCAAAAATATCTCTTGATGACTGATTATGTAAATGAGGGGCCTATTCCCTCACCCTTCTAATCTCTGTCCATTGAAATGTTCCCAATTTCATCATTTGAAGCTTTTCATAGAAATTCAACTCTTTCCTCGATTCATGCGACCTTCTCTTGCTGCCATTGCTGTCATTGACACCATCATGCTACAGTATTTATGAATTTGTAGAAAACAATCTAATTTTGTAGAAACCATCTTGTTCCTACATTGGTCAACAATCAAAGTAAACTTAGAAATTTTTTCACCTTGCACACTATCAACATTGTGATTTTTAGTTGATCCCACTTTGTACTTGTGTCGACTCTTGACGAAGTTTCTTCACCATTTCCATGTACCTTTTGGAAGCCATAAACTAGAATTTTTGAAACCCATGCCTTCTTCTCCAAGCTGATTTATCACCTTCTCTTTGATCTTTCGACCCTCTTGCACCCGCATCTTATTTCAAACATTTCTCAACACCAATGTTGACTGTTGCAAATGCTTGTCACCTTCTTTCAAAGACAACCTGTTAAAATCTTCAAGCAACTCATTACAAGCATAAGAATCCTTATGAAAATTGTGATTCAATACATCTCCTTGTTTTACCATCAATAATATGAAGTTCTAACTTGCATTCACTATCCTCTTCATTTCACTTTCATGCATAAGAGACAAACATGTCTTCTTCTTATGTGTTCTAATTATGTACTCAATACCATACTTAAACAGGTGGTACTTGTTCTCATGGCGATGAAATACAAATTTCCAATCATATAGATAAGGAATTCCTAATATAATACCATATATTTCAAGCAGAACCACATCAAGCTCAACTTCATCAAGAAAGTTTGAGTTAACGGCGAATTTTGGTAAGCACTTCCTTGTAGCCTGCAAGCTTGCATTCTTGCAAATCCAACCCAAAGGGTATGGTATTGGATGTCTAATTGTTTTGAGGCCTAGTTTCTTAACCAAATCTTGAGAGATCAAGTTAGCTTGTGACCCACTATAAAAAAAGTGTATCAATCTTGGTATGTTTAGAGACAACTCTAACGTGGAAAATTTATATTCTTGTATCTTCATCATGACTATCATTTGAAAAAATTGAAGTACTAGTTCTTGCACATGTTTAAATTTCAAACCCATGGCTATAATTTTTTTCTCAACTCCTAAATCTAACTCTAGGTCCTGTTCAGCTACAGAAACAACCTTCCCCTTCTCTTTGGCTTTGATTTTGTTTGGTTTCAATTCTGGATGAAGTTTCCAACAATGGTCTTCATCATGGTCAATATTTGAACAGTCCTTGAATGTGATTTTTCCCTTCTCTTTCTTTACAAAAGTATTTATTTTTCCTCTTTCCTAAAAAATTCCTTTCCCTTTTCCCTCACATTCCTATTTTTTCCTCTATGCCTTGTGTTCCCCTTGCCTCTAATTATGTGGCTTGTACAAAAAATTTGTCTAAATTTCTTGGGTTAAACATAAGAATAGTGTTCTTCAAAAATGAATGTAAACCTCCAATATATTTTAAGAGTGTATCTTGAGAACTCAAGTTTACTCCTAACAGGAAAGCTCTATTTCTAAACTCCTGGATATACTCTTGAACTATTTGAACCTTGAGTTTCTTAAAATTTTCCCAACTCATAATAGATTTTTGCATGTAAGCTAGAAGATAAAAATTTATTTTAATGACAGAAATAAACTTAGCCCAAGAAATTGATATCTTATGATGAATTCACATTTCCTCTTGAGTCTTTGCTTCCCACCAGACTAATGTTGCTCCTTCTAGCCTTAATGAAGCCAACTGGAACTTTGTTCATCGTCTTGTAGGTTCTGAATTCTGTAATACACCTCCTATTGACGTATCCAATTTTCTAAGTTCTCTAAATTTACCTTGCCATTGTACATGGGTAATTGAAACTTTATGTCCAATTTGAGTAATGGAGACTTTCTTCTTCTGGATTTTGAGTGAGTGTGAGTGTGAGTGGTAATTGTGGTGAAAGTGGAAGCTGATGTAGATGGGGGTGATGATCATGATGAAGATGGTGGAGATGGAGGAGGATTTCCTTTGCTACCCTTTGAACTCCTCTCTTCATCCTTATTATTGTTTGAAAATCCTTCTCCATGTGGGAACTTAGAACCTTCTCATGATATTTCTGCAATGAATGCTTCAAACATGATTTTAACCATTATTTGCATGTCTTTGAAGTCTCTCTTAACATCCTCTTCTTCATAATGTTCATGACTCTCTTCATATCTTGACATAATGGCTAAGGATTGAAGCTCAACCTCTGTAGCTTGTACCTCTTCAATCACTTCAGCCTCTTGTGCAATTTGCATCTCTTCAATCTCAATTGATGGAGATGGAACTTGAGGTGCTTTAAGTGCATATTTGAGTGGAATATTGGATGAATATGATTCTTTCTCAGCTTTCTTTCTTATTTTCCTAACCAATATCTTCCCTTCTCCTCTTTGCAATCTTAACCTTGTAAGCATCACAAAATTGCAACCACTAAAACTCTTTTCCACAAAATCTAGCAAAGAAAGAAAATAAACTTAAGCAACCTGGTGCTCTTTCAAGCTAATATTTTATATCAACTTGATCTAAACTTGATATGTTATCTTTTTTTTGCTAATTACAAGTTCATAATTATAACTTATTTTCTTCTTGTTTGCTTATGGTGCCTCAATTTCCTTAGTACAGGTGAGTGTAAAAGAAGGAAAATGTATTGTGTTTTATGTTAAAATTAATGATAAATAAACAACATAAGAATGAAATGAAAAACAACATAAGCATGTACAACAAACCATAAAGAGATCCATCAACACAATTTTTTGATGAAGGAGTTCACCCCTCCTGGGCTACATCTCCTTGGTCCAGCTCCATAGCTTGGGCATTTTGTATTGGCTCAAGTTTGGTAAAAGTGTTGTGTACAATATTAAATTTCTCTTGAAACATGTTATATTGTCTTCAAAACATACAAACAATCTAAAAATGAATTTCCAATTACTGAAAAATGACTACGGCTGGTCGAGACTTGACCTCCTTCACTAGTGGCCTTTGGCTCCCTTGAACTTCCCTATCAAAAAACCACATGTATAAGTAGTTTTTAGTGTCTCAAGCATGTGCCATTGTCTCTCTAATTCAAAAATGATCCAAAATTAGCTATTCATTTTCCAAATTTGGTCGAATATTGCCACTGTTATTGCAAAAAAAAAACCTTGCAATTTTCCCATTAAATCTGGAAGCTTCGCGAGTTAGCTCCACAAAAAGTGGAAGTCCGCCATATTTGGCGCCTCCTCCAAAAATGGAAGCATGTTAAAATGTCTGTTAATTAATGTTAAAATGTAGTTTGGTTAATTAAATACGGTACTAAATGCGCTTAGTAGCTAGCCTTGGCATTGGTCACATTGACATTGTTTCATGGTGGAGGGGTTAGCCGTGGGCAGGCCCCTCTGCGCTCCGCCGGTCCCACCACGTAAGGTGAAAATATAATTTCTCAGCATATAATATAAAATATGTGGTTGTGGAATAGCGATTAAGGGGCATCTTTGTGGGGCTAAGGTCCAGGGTTCAAACTTGACCCCCGCTCCCATTTAAAACCTTTTAACACCACAATGAAATTTTCATCTGACCTTATAGTTTATTTTTCGTCGAACCATATCGGAGCTTTGGATTTATTACAGTATGCCTTTGGATTTATTCAAACCATGAACCATATGAATTAATTCAATGGAACTTTAGAAACTTTGGTATATATAGATTGTATTAAATGGATTTGTTATTTGGTTTTAAACAATGTTTTTAATTATAATTTAAATATAATTAATATATACAATATATAAAATACATATTACATAATATAATATATATAATATGTTTTAAAGATATAATATATTATATTTTATAATATATATATATATATAATATTAAATCATAAATAAATAATTAATTTAAAAAAAAAACATTTTCCACCTTAGAACTATTAGCAGAATTTCATCCACATAGACCAAATTGGTGAATTAGAAAGTTCCACTTGTCACAACCTCATTGGCTGAAACCCAAAGAATATTCTAGAAGATTCATTTTTTCTGACTGGGCTCCCATGTCAGCAACCTGTCCAATTCTGCAATTTTCTTAGTTGTTTGAGAAAATGAATAGTGGGCCATAAATTACTCATATGAACTTGGATTTTTATGAAACAAGTTGCGGTGGAATACTAGTGAAGAAATCTACACTTTGATCCTAGTTTTGAACAATTCTGAAAACTTTCATTTTTGAGCTAACTACTCAGCACCTGGTCAACCTCCAATCCAGGATGCATAGTGGTTCTGGTTGGAACTCTTCTTCGAGTTCCAAATGTACCAAAAATCAATAAATAACATCATTACAATAATCAACATACTTCTTAAGCAATTGAATTTCAAAATCATTGTGTGCTTTCATTGTGGGTGGTAGGGACAATCTATGAGGCACTGGTCCAACTCTTTGCAAGATATGATTTTTTTTGCAATATTTGGGTCCCATCATAGCACATGAGCCCACTCCAATGATATTCTTTTAGGCTTAATATGGAGAAAAAAATTCTCTCCTACTTGGAACTCTTTTCCCGCATAACTATTATATCTATTTTCGGATTACTTTAACATTTATTTTATCTTGAACATCTCTTGCTCCATCTCATTTAACATATCAATTCCAAATATTACTCTATTCACTAGATCATCCTAGCTAATAGGAGTATTGTAATTTTTTCCATATAGTGCCTCAAATTCACTCATTCCTAGTGAATCTTGATACCCATTATTATATGTAAAATTCATGAGTGGAAGATAGTTTTCGGACATATTTAGTTGATGCATAACATATATCCTGAACATGTATTCAAATATTTTTTTCCCTCTTTTTTTTAACAATTTTTCCAAGGATGGTAAGTAGTGCTAAAATATAGCTAGGTTTAAAAACTAGCTAACAATGACTTCAAAACTTTTGAAGTGAAGATGGCATTTTTTTCGAATATTATATTTTTAGGTACTCCATGAAACCTAAATATTGATTTCATGAAGATCTAAGATATGTCAATTTCATTACGAGTATATTTAATATTTATAAAGTTGGCTTCTTTTCTCAACTTATTCATTACCACCATGGTAGCATTATGTTTCCTAGTTTTCTTGGGAAATTTTTTGATGAATTCCATAGATAAGACTTCCCATTTCCACTCTGGAATTATAATTGGTTGGAAAAATCCCACTAGATGTCTGTATTCTGCCTTTACTTGCTGGTATTCCCAACATTTAGCAATGTATTTTTTAGTTTCCTTCTCCATTCTTAGCTAAAATTATGTTTTCATCATGTTGTCACCAGGTTTTTGTAACCAAGATGACCTGAGTAAGGTCTCATATGTAATTCATACATTATCTCCTTCCTCAAATAAAGAAATTTCAAGTATTTTAACTTCAATTCAAGAACTCTAGCAAAAAAAACCCACTATTTTTGTGGAAAAAACGTGAAAAAAAAACCACGAAAATGAAAATATTTGATGTTATGTCAATGATATATATATGGTGTTAGTTCCCTATATTACTAGTGTAGTCCCTTATTGTTGTTAGTGTAGCCTCTATATTGTTATTTTTGTACCCCTGTAACCCCAATATTGTTATTATTGTGTGCTTATATTATTATTTTTAGGTCGGCTAGGATTATATTGTGACCCCATGGACTTCTATATATAGAAGGAGGTTTCTTCATTTGTATTATCCAAGAATTTTTCATTTATGTAATGTAAAGGAGGTTTCCCCCTTGAAGTGGCTTATTTCTAAGGCATTGATATTTCTTTTCTTCTATTTTTGGAGTTGGTTTCATAACATTTGGTATTAGGGCTTTGGATTTTAGGGTTTTTCTCCACCAAAGACTCCATCGTGGAATTGTTTCTATAACTTGTTTTCCACAATCTTTTAGAATTTGAAATGTTTACCACGCGAAGCCAAAATCTGGAGGAACTTTGTGTGGAAATATCAAATCCTATTTTGCAATATTTTTTGAGATATGATCTATGGAAGGTAGGGATTTGCATGCTCCTGAATTTCATCTAAAAGAGGTGATCTTGGGAAAATCATCATCACTCTCTCTCTGAGCATCAGATTGGAATTCTATAAAGAGTAGCTAAAATTAGACTGATTATAGTTTCATTTTGTTCAATTTTATAGCCGAAGGAGGAAACAGTGACACGTGGCATACCTTACAAGTTGGATCTACTAGAATAGTCTAGAATTAGGTAATTTTTGGAGATTGGGAATAACTTTGTCTTGAAGCATCCAAATCTAGTCAGAGCTGTGGCATTCAAAAGAAGATTTAGAGGGATACAACAGAACCGAATTTCATATATTTAAGATTTGAAATCACGGAGATAATTTAGTTTCAATTTGAGCTCCTCAAAAGAAAGAAAAATGTGTGTATTTTTTTTGAAATTGCATAAGTCTTGTTTGAAAAATCAGTTTGAAGTGATTCAAAGGGCATATTAAAGCATAGAAATCAGTATTGGGTTTTAAAATTCCCCTTAAAAAAATTCAACACCCATTAAGTCATTAGAATAATCTACTATGACTTATGAAGATGAAGAAGTACAACATGATATATCAAAATTACAAGAGAAAGTGCACCAAATTTCTCTCTTGCAAAGAGAAATAAAAAATGAAATGGAAGTTTTGAAGAAAGGTGTGGAAGCTAATATGAATGGTTTGAAGAAAGGCATGTTAGCTAAGATGTATGGTTTGAAGAATGGCATGGAAGACATGGAAGCTAATATCAAATAAAAAATTAAAGACAACATGGAAGAAGTGAAGAATGATCTAAAAGCAGACATGGAAGGTTTGAAGGAAGGTTTGACAAAGTTGATACAAGAAATGATTCCTAATGGAAAACAGATAGTAGAGGAAACTCATGATGAGAAAAAAATAATTTTTAATCGTGATTTGATAAAATAAAATGTTGGATGTAAGACCCACCATATTCCAAATCTCAATATGAGGAAGTTTGATGGGAAGGATCCTGTAACATGGATACTACATATGAAGAAATATTTTGATCTCAATAATGTGCAAAACACACAAAGGTACGCATTGCAGCTTTATATTTACAACAAAATAAATTTGTATGGTATGAATGGCTTTTCTCCCGTAAAAATCTTGTCACTTGGTCATTTTTCATAGAGGAAATTATATGACATTATGAGGATACAAAGAGCAACACCTTCTTTAGCTAATTGATAAATCTCAAACAAAATGGTTCAGTGGTGGAGCACATTGAGGACTTCCAAAAATTGAATATAAGGGTAACTGGTATTCCAGAGGAACACAAGATTGATGTCTTCATAAGGAATTGAAATGATAACATCCAACATGAGGTTCGCATTTGGGAACCTTATTCATTTGAGAAGGCATTCAAGTTTGCAAGAAAAATTGAATTAAAATTATGGCGATAAGGAAGTCGACCACTCACATCTATAAAGAAGGAATTGTTGCTACTCCTAGAATTCCACAACCTAAAATATTGACAATAGAATAATAGGAAGAAAAAATAGAAAAAGGCCTTCACTACAGTTGTGATAGCAAATACACTAAAGGTCATAAGTGTGATGAGAAGAAATTATTTTACATAGACTATGAAGAGGAGGAAGAAAATGAAAAGGAAACTTCAAAAGAAGAGAATATACACCAGGAACCAACCGTAGAGAAAGAAGAAATGAGCTCAACCATATCGTCTAATGAATTTACTAGAATTACCACTCCTCAAACTCTCAATATAGAAGGACATATAAAGAAGAAAAAGCTAATATTTTTGAGTGATTCAGGTAGCACCCATAATTTTATTCATTGTAAGAGAGCCAAGGAATTGAATTTCTTCCTATACCCAGCACCAAAATGTTAAGTGATAGTGGAAAATGGAGGAACTATAAATTTCTCTATAAAATGCCATAATAGCAAGCTAACCAGGGGGAATATGTAATGAATATTCCAATGATTTCCATTCCAATGGGAGGTCCTCATGTTGTACTAGAAGTACAATGGTTACATGGGTACCACAATTACAATAAGGGGGCTAAACTAACAACAATAAGTGACTACACTAGTAATATGGTGACCTAACATTAGGCCTTACAAATATCCATATGTCCAAAAAAAAGAAATTGAACGTATGATTACAGAAATGTTAGAGGCTGGTGTAATTCAACCTAGTCAAAGTTACTTCTATGCTCCAGTAGTATTGGTGCACAGGAATGATGGATCATGGTGCATGTGTCTGGATTATAGGGAGCTTAATAAGATCACTATTATAGATAATTTTCCCATTCCCATGATTGATGAATTATTGGATGATTTACATGGAGCAAATTATTCTACCAGGTTGGATCTTCACTTAGGATATCATCAAATTAGAATGAAGACTGAAGATATTCTGAAAATAGTGTTTCAAACTCATGAGGGTCATTATGAACTTTTGGTAATGCCTTTTGGCCTTACCAATGTACCTTCTACATTTCAAGGGTTGATGAATTCCATTTTAAAACCCCTCCTTATAAAATTTGTGTTAGTATTTTTTGATGATATACTAATCTACAATAGGTTTTGGAAGGATGATATTCAGCATGTTGCAAGGTGCTCAAACTATTGGATGAGAAACAATTATATGTAAAAACCTCCAAATATTTCTTTGGAGTACAAGAGGTGGAATATCTAGGTCATATTGTATCTCATGAGGGTGTTAAGGTAGACCCTAACAAAATTAAATCCATTAAGGAATCGAAATCTCCCACAACTATAAATAAGTTGCGAGGATTTCTTGGTTTAACAGGGTATTATCGTAAGTTTGTTAATAATTATTGGAGAATAGAAACACCTCTAACAAAATTATTGAAGAAATATTCATTTTAATAGAATCCTAAAGCAACTAAGTCCTTTGAACATATTAAAGAGGTAATGTGCCTATCACCAGTCTTAGTTATTCCAGACTTCACAAAAACATTTATTATTGAATGTGATCCCTCAGGAAATGGAATTGGTATTTTTTTAATGCAAGAAGGAAGACATGTTTCTTTTGAAAGTCATCCAATCAATTAAAATTATTTATAGAAATATTTATGAGAAGGAAATGTTGCAAATACTGCATGAACTAAATAAATAGCGACCTTACCAAATGGGAAGATAATTGAAGGTAATAAATGATCATGATAGTCTTAAACACTTTTTGGAAGAAAGAATATATTCAAAAGAGCAACAAAAAAAGGGTCACAAATATGTTGGGTTACGACTTTGAAATCATCTATAAAAAAGGGAAGCTAAATATTGTTGCAGATGGACTCTCAAGAAAGCATGAAGAGGCAGAAGCATTACTTTGTGCCATTTCTATTATCCAACCAGATTGGATAAGCGAAGCAAGGGATAAATGGAAGAAGGATGGAGAAGTGCGGACATTCATTCAAAAGTTGCAGTAAGATCCTAGTACATCTGATACATTTAGTTGGAAAATTATTCCTTAGGTAGAAAGATCAATTATATATTTGTAAGAATTCCCAACTGAAACAAAAGATTATTTTGGAATTGCACACTTCTCCTTTAGGAGGGCACTCAGGATTTTTAAAAACTTACCACACGTTAAAGAAATTTTTTTTTTGGGATGGCCTTAAATCTGATATTCAAAATTTTGTGGTGGAATGTTTTGTTTTCCAACAAAATATAGTTAAGACAATTAAGACCCTGGTTCTTCTACAACCTTTATCCATTCCAAGTCAACTTTGGGAGGATATTTCAATGGATTTTATCACAGGTTTACCTAAGTTTGAAGGAAAGAGTATCATCATGATGGTAGTTGATAGAATTACCATGTATGCACACTTTTGAGCATTATATCATCCATTTAAAGTAAGTAAAGTTGCTACTGCATTTATGGAAACAATTCAAAAGGTACATGGAAATCCGAAGATTATTGTAAGCGATAGAGATCCCATTTTTACTGGAAATTTTTGGACGAAATTATTTTCTTATTTAGTTACTCAACAAGATTATAGGTCATATTATCATCCTCAATCCGACGGTCAAACTGTGATAGTGAAAAAATTGTTGGAAGGATATCTTCATTGTTTTATATCTGATAAAAAAATAAAACGGGTCAAGCAGTTACCTATGGCTCAATGGTGGCATAACACTTCCTTCCATACTGTAGCAAAAATGAACTCATTTATGGAACTTTATGGATATCATCCACCATCCATCACATCATATTTAAGAGAAAATTCGAAGGTTCAAGTAGTGGAAGATCACATCGAGTATCAACAACAAGTTCCCCAAAGTTTAAAGGATAACCTAAATTTGGTGTAAAATCGAATGAAACAACAGGCAGATCAACATCATAGTCAGAGAAGTTTTGATGTAGGAGATTGATTATTTTTACGACTACAACCATACAAACAAATTTCCCTAAAACAAGCTAAGAAGTATAATAAATTATCGCAAAAATACTATGGTCCGTACAAGGTGTTGGAAAATATTGGTACTATGGCATAGAAATTGGAGCTTCCTACTTCTTCTCGAGTGCATCCAATTTTCCATGTCTCATGCTTAAAGAAGGTTATACGTGACAAACTTCCAGTTCAAACAATATTTCCAAAACTTGATGAGGAAGGAAAAATCATATTGGAACCTAAAGCAGTCACAGAACAAAGAACTTGAGAGCTATGAAATCGATAAATTTCAAAGTATCTCATCAAGTGGAAGAACTTACCCAATGAGTATTCTACATGGGTGGATGAGAATTTTATATAGAAACATCCAAAGCTACTCAAGCGTTGAGTACAACACTTTTTTGAGGGAGAGGGGCATGTTATGTCCATATATTACTAGTGTACTCCCTTATTCTTGTTAGTGTAGACCCCTTATTATTATTGTTGTACCGCTGTAACCTCCATATTGTTATTATTGTGCCCTTAAATTATTATCATTAGGTCATCTAGGATTATATTGTGACCCCATGGACTCCTATATATAGAAGGAGCTTTTGTCATTTGTATCATCCAAGAATTGTTCATTTATGTAACATAAAGGAGGTTGCCCCCTCAAACTGGCTTATTTGTAAGTCATTGATCTCTCTTTTCTTCTATTTTTGGAGATGGTTTCATAACATATGGCATTAAAATTCGATTTTTTTTATGAAATGGAATTAAAAAATAAAAATTTTGTGCAAGAAACAAGAACAAACATTCTGAAATTGGAAAGTGTTGATGGTGCATCATAACAATATTTTTTAAGTTCAAATTATAACATTTTTTAGCAATGACATTAAAAATTAATTATCATCACTACGAAAATACTTAAAATTCCAACAATTTTCAATGATAACATTAATGAAAAAATATCACAACCCCAAAAATCCTAAAAAGTTTCATCGATTTTCACCAATGGTGTTAAAAATAAATATCATGAATCCAAAAAACCTTAAAATTTTTACATTTTTAAATCATGCCATTATATATAAAATATCGTGACTTAAAAAAAAATTAAAGTTTCAAAATTTTTCACCCATGCAATTAAAACAAAATAGCATGACTATAAAAAAGTTAAATTTTCATCACATTTCAATACCAAATATTATGATTAAAAAAAAACTTCAAAATGAATACTTAAAACAAAGTGTCATTATAGTAAAAGTACTATATTTTTTTTACTTTTAAATGCTTAAAGTATAATTCCTTTAAAATAATGGCATAATATAACTTGGTACATTACAACAGAAACTTGAAAATAAACCATCAAATTGGCATGCAATGAGGGAAAACATGACCCATTGAAATAAAAACTAGAAAACAAACCATCTAATTAACACACCATGGGGTAAACATGATCCAATATAAAGAAAACTTAAAAATGAACTATCAAGCTAACACATTGTTGGGACAAGCTTCTAGTCTTGATAGAAGCCCTACAAGACAAAAAAAAAAAAGAAAAAAAATTAGATAATTAAAAAAAAAACAACCAAAATAAAATTAAAGATTACAAAAACTATTCAATTATATATATATATATATATATATATATATATATATATATATATATATATATATATATATATATATATATATATATAACACTAACAAATAAAAAACCCAAACAAGAAAATAAGCATAATTTTATAAAAAATATAAAAAAAATTAAAACATAAAATCATTAAAAAAACAGAAAAAGAAAACTAAAGACAAAAAAACTAATTAAAAAAATATAAAAAATAAAAAATTATTTTGTCAAAAAAATATCAAACAAACAAACAAAAATATCTTAAGTAAAAAAAATTAAAACATAAAAAATAATATAATAAATGAAAATAGTATATATATATATATATATATATATATATGGAAAAAAATAGATAAATAAATAAATAGTTTACTATATGGGATCGAATAAATGTTCTTCCCATGTGTGCCACACCATGGGGCTATGGGTTGGGCTCATAACGGCCATCTCGTGATCCCTTGGCATCGTCCGAGCAGGCAAGGGGGTTAGTTCTTAGAATCAAACCTCTCCCATACAGGTCACAAGGGGGATTAGTTCTCAAAATCAAACCTCTGCCATACAGGTCACTACTGTAAGTGAGGGTTGATTTGACCCCAAAATTTAAGTTGCCTATTTTTCTTAATATTGTTTTTAAGTTCTTTTTTTTACTTGTTTTTTTCTTTTATTATTAACTTATTTATTTATTTGTGTTTTATTTTTATTTTTATTCTTTTTATTTTAATTTTTTCTCAATTTATTTTGGTGTTTTTTTGGTTAATTTTAATAATGTGTTTTTTTTTAATGTTTTGATTTCTTTTTAATATTTTTTTAAAATTTTTGTAACTGATTTTTTACACGTTGTTTTTTATTTACTATTTTATAACTATTTGATTATTTTTTCCTTAATCATTTTTTATTTTTTTGAAATTTTTTTATTTGTTTCAATTTTTCTCTTTTCTAAGCACTCTATTTTTATTATGTTATTTAGACCACTTTTTATATTCACGTAGAAAGAGTATATTATAGTTAGTTTTGGTCAAAATTGTTTGACTGCAAAATAATTTGCAATTTTTTTGAAACTATTTTAAAAGTTTATTAAATTTTTGCTAAAATTAAATATTAAATGTTTCATATTAAAAATTGAAAATTATTTTTTGAAATTTTAAAATTTGAATTTCTAATTGTTTAGGTGGATGACGAATTTTCTTTGGTTTAAAATCATTTTTCTGAAAATCATTTTTTTTAAATGAAAAAAAAAATCTAATTGCCAAGTGTTCTCATAAATTCATTATGCATTTTTTTTTTCAAATATCTGAATTTTTCCATAATTAATTTTTTCTTTCTATTCATTATCATATACATTTTTAACAACAAATATTTATTAACCAATAATCCTTCCTTGCTTTCTTACTATTAATTGTTGTATTCTTTCTAATAAAAATGTTTTTTCAAATTTTTCCATTATTATATTTTATTAACCATAATATTTTTTATAGTTTAGTTATTTAATTATTGTTGACATTTTTTAAATAAAAATATGTTATCAGCTACAAATAGATTATTATTAATTTTTTTCCTGGCCCGGCAAGGTTGTGGTGCTTAAATCATGCAATTAAATATAACTAATATATATGATCACATTCACCCCAAACGGTTCTCTACTTTTTTCATAAGAGGAAGGTGATAAGCAACAAAGGTTGTGGTGCTTAAATCGTGAACTTAATATAACTAAGATATATGATCACATTCACCCCAAAGGGTTCTCTACCTTTTGTATAAGAGGAAGGTACTAAGCAACAACACTGCATATTACTCTGATTTTTGTTGAAGTTGATTTTATTTTTTTCTTAAACAAATTTATTTTTATTTTAATTTTGTTATTTTAACCTCAAATTTTATGGGAAAATAAAAGCTTCAAATATTATCATTTTGGATATAAAATTCATAAAAATTCATCAACATTCCTATCATTTTAACCTTTTTTTTTATCAAAATTTTCCATGAAAAGCCTTTATTTGACATATTGTTTTTAGTGAAAAGGTCCCGAAAAGTAAATTTTTGTAATTATATCTGACATGTCATTTTTAGTGGAAAGGTCCCCAAAAGTGTGCTTTTTTAATTATATCTCTATGAACGAAATGTACTTTTTTGTTAAGAGTTTAAATTTTTTTTTTAGTGAGAATTATTTTATGTGTATTGAAGTATTAAATTAATGATACATAAAAATATAGAATATCATGACTTAAAAATATTGATTTTATTTTAACTTTGCAAAAATTCGAAAGGTTTATTACAATAAAGACATTGCAGAAGAAGAAAAAAACACTATTTTGAAGAACATTTTAAAAATAGTCAACTTCACAGAAAAAACATGCAAAAATACAAAAAAAGATCTATGTTGCATCAACGCTTTTCAAAACTAGCATGAAAATCAACAAAAATTTTAAAAACAATGAACATACTTAATACATAAGAAAATTTAAAGTTTCAAAAATATGAATTCCCCTCCCCCCAAGAAAAAATGTTTGATGTTGAATAAAAACTTTTCAAGTTGGCACGAAAACCAACATCATTTAGAACAAAATGTCAATACTTAATACATAATAAAATTCAAAGTGCCAAAAATATACTCCAAAAAAAAGCTGATACCCCATCAACACTTTTCGAAATCGGCATGAAAATCATGTTTTTTTACAACCTCTAAAAACATAAGAACTCAACGCAGTTACCATTAAGTTGGTAACTTTGTTAAATCAACTATATTAGGTACATATTTTTTGTTTTTAAGGAGTAAATTTCATCATAATTGACCTCATAACCTCTACTAACAAATCAATGTGTTTTTTTTTTCCAATATTTCTTCAAATATTGGTAGTGTTCATTATTAACCATCCCCTCATTGATTCGCTCTTTGAATTCAAATGAGCATGTGGTCAAAGTTTGTAGGTGAACATCTTGTAATATCTCAGTGAGTGCATCTACCAAGGTATATTATTTTCCCTTGATGTGCTTAATCTCAAAGTCAAACTCATTGATCAAAGAAAAACACCGAGCTTTTCTGGAATTTATCTTGGGTTGGTCAAGAAAATATTTCAGTCCAAGGTGTTATTTCATCAACACAAATATCCTTCCCAATAAGTACTTCTTTACATATTTAATGCTTTCACAATGGCCGCCAACTCCAATTTATGAGTAACATAGTTTCTTTCATGATAATTCAATTTCCTATATTAATACCACACTACATGTCCTTCTTCCATCATGATTCCATCATGTCCCTCCTTACAAGTATCAAGGCAAGTTCAAAATCCCTTTTGGGGTCATCTATTCTTAAGATAGGTTCACAAGTCAGTAATTGCTTCAAATATGCAAAAGTAGCAACACATTCAAGTCCCCATCAAAATTTTACTCCTTTTATTTGTTAGGAAATGATGGGATTCCCATTATTTAAGAAATTAAAAATGAACCTTCAATAATAACTAGATAATAATGTTAAACACTAGAAAATCGTACAACAGAATATGACATTAATTAATGTCAAGCCAAAGGATTTTCATGGCAGGAAGACATTACGGAATCAAGAAATTATTTATAATCTCTAAGGGTTTGACAAAATCAAATTTGAACTAGTCTTAAATGTTGATTGCATGCATTATCCTTCGAGAGGAATGCCTTCTACATGGCCTTTTGCCCGATAAGTGCGCATTCCTGAAACTGGAAAAATGTCGCTTTTCGGGACCACACAAAGGAAAGGACAAATTTATCCTTACATGAAGCTGCCTAAGGACAACCACCATCGCGTCCTTAGACACTATGTGAGCACACAATGGAATAATACCTCTCCCTTGGGTCACCATCCACCATGTAACAAGGGAGGGAAGGAGGATTTGAAATCCCCTATATATAGCCACCATGAGATGAAGAATGGGTGATCACATTGTTATGTTGCCTAGAATTTCCCAAGCAATACCAGTAGTGTGTGACCCATAGCTGGAGATAGAGGGGACTCAATTGTTGGCCATCCAACAATCTTAGTCCATCATAACAGAGAGAGGGAGCTTGCACTAAGGTGAGCTTGGAAAACAACATCCTTCCATCGGGACCTAGAACCATTGTCTAGGGGTGCTTTGGCAAGCGGGTGTAATTTTTTCTTCGTATCAGATGTTTAATAAGAAGGGGCCTAGAGCCACTATTTTAATTATTATCGTTCGACTCTTTTCAATAGCTTTTGTATATTTGTATTTTAGTTTTATTTTAATTTGAGTGTACATTTGCATATTTTTTCCTCTAGATTGTATGCTTTTGAACTCCACCTCTTTCTGCTTGTTACCTAGTGTTTAGAGGGATGAACCACACCATTTAAACTGGTGCGATTTAGTACATCCGTGCACCAAATCCACCACAGCAAGATTGGTGACTCCACTAACATTTTACCAAGTTTATGTGGTTGTGCCTTCTTTTGCGGGAGAACTTTGTCTATGATGGAGAGTGGAGCTGATAGTCCTCTGATATATCTTGCATTCCCTAGACTCACTTTGAGTGACATACTGAAGAAGAGCAGGTCCTAATTTTTTTTACTTGTAGGAATATGTGCGTGTTTTTTCCTCAAAAACGTGCAGAGCACGTGTTCAATGTTGACCCATGCGTAGGAAAGCACACTTGTCACGGCCTTGTGCGTGCAATTAACATAATGAGAAATTTCTCCCAAGATTCTATCTTTTTCTGCTTGTAAGGTGCTTGGAAACCCCTAATGTATCTACCAGCACTTGTTGTAATACCCCAAAACTTGTTAGAACTCACTTTTAGTTGCTTTCTGTAGGCTTAGATTCAATTTTTCTTCAACTTTATTTTTGCAAACATTTCCACATAGTCTAAGTAGGCGGAAAATTAAATTCCGTTCCGAACAATTTATGTTTTTAAAATTTTGGTATGCACACCTAGATAACTAGTCCAAGTAAGTGGCCCAAGGCCACACATGCTTAGCTAGTTTTCATTTTTCTAGTGTAGAAATTGTCTAGTTTAGTTCAATTTTTGCATTAGGAATTGTGGGACTAGGATCAAGTTGTCTATAGAAGAGAAAGTAATACATGCTACCTTTGAACCATCTAGTGATCCTAGGTAAGCATATGAATGATCCATATTCATAATTTTCCATCTCCCTATAGTTAGTCACATAGATTAACTAGGAAAATTTGAAAGCAACCCATTAGCTGGACATGTTTTCATTTGATCCAGGAACAATATAACATCATTTAATAGGGTATTTTGTAAAGGATCAACGATATCCACATTTTCAAACTATGTTCTTGTTCACCTCATGCTCACACACACTCACCCACTAAGCAAAGAAAGACACCTAAAACTAACTTAGCAAAACTCACTAAATTCTCTCCACAGGGGCCACAAAAGAATTTATAGCTTAAGTCAGAATCAAGGGGGTAGGCATCCAATAAGTCACCTTGATCATACTTCATATTGAAACATAGAATTTGTGTATTTAGGGAGCTTCAAATCCACCTATCATTCCATAGCAAATAAAACCCAAGCACGACAAAGACTTGATTTAGAGGGGTTTAGGCTTAGGCGCAGTGCGTGCAATATTAGTTGGGGCTACCTGACCTGAATGATACTTGCTACTCTTAGCTGACTCCAAAGAAGCCCAAGACTCGAACGCTCACATGGGACGATGGCTCTTAGTGTCCAAAAACTATGGCATCCTTTACCCTATTGGTGACGGTGCAGGCAAGCGCCGACCCTCTACCCATGCCTTGGTGGATTATCTTCGACTGACTGGGGGCATTTCCAGCTCTTACTGGACGTTGTGCCAGCACTCGCAAGAAATATTCTCAAGCCCCAGCTACTTTTGAGTGTGTGAGGATGCAATAGGTCTTCTATGATTTTGAGTATCATACACAAACAAAGAAAAACCATTTTTTTTCTTGATTGATCACATAGATTAATGTAAAGGGAAAAATTATTTTCTTTTCTCTTTTTTCTATGTATGTGGCCATAATTTTTCTTTGATCACAAACTATATCCTCTCAAATTTTTCCAAAACCTAATCTGGTCGACACCTGAACGGTCCCAATGAAACCGCATCGATCTAGGCATCTTTTGGACCTCCCCCCATTACCGAGAGGTGTTCCAGGTCTTTCACCATTTAAGATTCAAAGACGGAACACTGCCACCATCATTGATTCGTCCTTCATTGTAGCAGCCATAGTTGGGAACCCTATTTGGTCTCCCAACACCACACCACACACCACTTCTCCTTCGACCCCTAGGGGGCAGAGGAGTGCATCCCATTCAAGAAGCCATCTGAATACACAGCAGGGTACGTCACATACTAACCCTTGTTATAACCAGAACTTCGTGTTTTCACACATTGTAATGGTGTCAACCTCCGAGTCACCTTTCTTAACTTTATTGAATCTACCCAATTTAACCAAGCTAACAAATTACCCCATTGCACATGATCCTACATAGCCTCCCATGCCCATGAAGCTCCCTTCAGATATGCCAAAATTCAAATTCAAGTAAGTGGAATACCCCGGTAATCATGTAATGACCTTTCACCTGTGGTGCTCATCAAACAGTATCATCGACGACCCTATTCGATTAAGACTATTTCAACACACTATTATAGGAGTAGCCACGAAGTGGTACATGGAGAAACCTCCTACTTCACATCGAACCTTTAGTGCCCTTGCTACCACGTTCCTCGCATATTTTTAGTTACCCATTCACCATGATTTGGGAATGGAATTACTCACTCATTTTAGAAAAAACACTGCCATCCCTATCTCAAACCATCTTCATGAATGGAGGCGGTGTTAGAGTTTTTGTAAAGCTAAACTCGACGATCGGGTCCTATTAGATTTATTCTTGAAAACTCTAACGATAGATATTTCAAAGGATTTGGCGTAGCAAAACCCCACATCTCAAGAGGATGCAATCAGTAAAGCCTAGAAGCTTGAACTGATTTATATGCAGTTAGGATACATTTACAACATCCTACCTAATGCCCTGTGCCTACAAACTTATCAATAATTTCTAGGCATGTCGAACTCTAGAGACGGACCAATTGGGTCAATGACCCAAGGTTACCTAGGTAGCAGTAGTCAAAACCCTAATTACATATATAGTTCTACCCAGAACGTGTCTCAGCCCTAATTTCAAATTCATCATATGCCTCAAAAAAATTTGACTAATAGGGTGCAATAATATCACCAGGGAGTACCATGTCGTCCGGCTGAGGGGACCCAGTACACAGAAAGAAACACCGAAGGAAACGCTCCCCTCCAACAGCTAGGTGTAACATGGGACAACATTATTCTCAGTCCCAAGCACATGACCCACCAACGGAAACCAACACACATGTGACCTTTGTGTAGCCGTCCCAAAACCAACTGCACCAGTATAACCAAGAGAACTACCCTCCTAACATGGTAAATAAAAAATAAAAAAACAAGCCAAGAGGGAACCCTAGATAGGGGGGAAGCAATCAACAATGCCCACCGTGATCCCAGGCTGGAGGCAACTCCAACCAGAATTAGAACCAGAAGCCAAGAAATTCCCAACGGTAAAGCAAACGACCACGTCTTCGAAGAAACCATTCTTGTTTGATATGTGGAGATTATGGGCACTATACTCACCACTGTCCCAATCTCCATGAGCTAAAAAAGCTAGAGAGTAAGTGAGGATAAGGAGGATATTACCAGCAACCTGCCATGATGTAAGAGCCTTTTCGCCACCAAGGGACGGTCAACACTCAGCAGCAAAACCCAAATGACCCCAGGAAAAGCAACCATGAAATCTACATGACTGGAGAAGAGATGTTTTTCCAAACACGAAATCCCAACTACAACAACCCACTAGACACTAGAACATTAGGGGCTAGTACTTGTACGCCGACTGCACCTTTGACCATTTCAAATATGCCTATAGAACCATTACCAAAGATGGCAAAGGGACATAATAGGTGAGCAGGAAACTACTTCAAAGTGGCCCATAATTATAGCATCATGGATGATTTAGCTTAATATCCCACTACTATGTTAGCTCTAGAAGTACTGTAGTCATGCCCAAAACAACAAAAAGCCCTAATTTCTGTGTTAGGCAGTATTGGCCCTGCAGATACGCGCTTGATGGCTTTTGACATAGACAAAGCGACCCCCTGGCTTCCTTCCATGGTCACCTTCCAGATACCAGTGTTAGTCTAGAATATCACTATTCATCGATGTGTCATAGATGAGGGTGCATTGACACGTATCATGTCAAAAAATGTTTGGCAAAAGTTAGGTTCTCTCGAACTAAAACCCTCAGTCATAGCGCTTTGAGCATACGGTGGTCGTTCCTCGACCCCTGTTGGCCTCTACCAAAATGTCTCGATCTGTTTAGCCAGAAATACGGTCCAAATAGACATTGAAGTCTTGAACACACAATTGGACTACAATATACTCGAGCGGAGTTATATGTATGCCATGTCTACCAAAACCTCCTTCATCTTCCACATTATGATGTTCCCCCACGAGGACCACATCATTACTATAGACCAGCTGACACATAGAGAGAAGAGTCCCATAACCAACACGGATGTAATCCTAACCTATGTAGATACAACCTCGAATGGTCTTTCATGGTACCAAGGATATGGCCTTGGCCAATTCAAACATTCGTCTATTCTAGGGTCATTCCTAGGAGATCCTCCCATTATCCCTTAAACATCACCCTATGTCGCAGGGGCCCCAGTATGCATGATGTAGACATCAAGCACTGAGGCTAGTCAGGACATCGACTCAAGTAGTAATGACACTGAGTCATCAGCCACGGTATCTTTCTAGCATATGCTGCCTCCCAAACCCCTTTCCTCTACCCCCCAGCTCGCTTCATCTCCCAGCAGGTTTTGGAAACATTGGTATTACCCAACATATCGTTGGCATTCCTAGTTTCGTATCTTATTTCTCCTTCTGGAATAGCAGTCACCCACATTACTTCCACAGGGTTGAAGCCCCTTAGTCTTGAGGAGGAACCACCAATCCAAGAAATGCTAGAGACCACCCCTGCAAAGGAAGCTCCCATTGCAAAACTAGTGATCACAGCCAGAAAAATCGAGAAGAGAGGAAAGAAGATGGTGACCCCCGTCATTCAATCGGAATCACTAGTATATTCCATATGCGATGTAATAGGCCATCCTACCCATATATGTCTAGAGTTGGATGAATTAAAACCACTCCTTGGCTCCGAAATAGACATATCGATGTTGCATTCCCGTAAAAAGGAACCTACCACCAAAGGTAAAGGCAAATTATTATGTAAAAATCATGCATGCACTCTCTGTAGCAACTATGGGAACTATACCCACCATTTTCCAGAGATACCATAATATAGGGATGCCTTACATGCAATCGAGCAATCCTATCAAGAGGGTCCCTCCATCCAATTTGTCATCGATGAGCCCAGCACCATCCTATATTTACAAGAGGAACAGAGGGTTGTAGAAAGACCCCCATCTATGCCCATTATACATTGTACGTTGTGCGATAAACGTGGTCACTTCCTCGAAGAGTGTGTAGCCCTAGATCTCATCCACAGATGATATCCAATCGAAATGGTTTACTACAATGAATTGCGGGAAGTGAAATTCACATGTCCATTATGCGCCAACAATCACCTTTTGGAAGATTTTCACTACTTACCTCAATTCTGGCTAGCCCTTTCTAGCCTTCGCTCACTCATAGTCGACCTTTCCCAAGAAGACAACATGGATGCCGAGTCCACAGGTAGCTCCATGACCCAGGAAGATGAGATGAGCGCACTCATCATGCTCTTAGAAACTGAAGAATGACCCATCAGGGAACCCTTAGTTACCCCCAACCGCTCTTCTCAGGGACGACCAACATGTACGTTATGCAAAAATACAGACCATGCAGTCATTCATGGCCCTAATTTAGCAGCCTTCCAGCACTCGTTCCCCGTCAGAATTCAAACTGAACTTGATGGAACCTTCATATCAAGGATATTTTTCCTGATATTGCAGGGTAATCATTATGAGTGACATTATACTTATTCCTCGTAAATTTGTCCTGCCATTGACATGATTAATGCCATAGAGAAGAAATAGGACGAACTGCGGGAATGGCATAAAAAGTACATTGCCGGGTCAATGTCCCCACCCCCAAAATGGTGTATCAAGCAAGATAAGGCAACACACCAACAAAGCGTAACCTCTACCGGTGTAGGATAACATGCGGAATGTGTGATATGAATGATCACCAACTAAACCAATGCAGAGACCTCAAAGCCCTGGTAAATAGTCTCCACATAGTCTCTTCTCTCCCGCAAAAAAATCTCTTAAACCAAGAGAAAATCACGCGCGCTTATTTCCAGATTTGTTCACACTTTCATCATAAGTTGAAGTGTGTACATCTCCCCAAGCTGAGAGCAGCATGAGATGCATTGAGTCTACACTCCACCAAAGAGGTAGACACACCTAAGCCAACAATATGGAAATGGAAGCAGAAGACAAGCTCCTCTACCACCGACCATTTCCAAGCATCCACATCAAGAGAAACGAGTAGCCTAGAATCCTAGAATATATACTCTATTGGTTAATTAGTACCGTGCACCATCTGCACTGGAAAAAATCACACACCAAAGTCATGCCCACTAATGGAAACATTCAGGCACATTTTTGATAGGCGCAATTTCCACCTACTGGAAATCGACGATCCTGGTGGGGAACCCAACGTTGGGCTCACACAAAACTCCATTAGCAAGATTCTTCCCCCACCAAACACTGATGACACAATCCACCACATATGACTTGTATCATTGCATGCAAAATATAGGATTACCGCCTTCCCCTCATCCTAGGATGTCCACCTTACTCATGTCGCAAAAAATCACAAAAAACCAAGGTACCCTACACTTTTACATTGATTTTTACAAAATTTCAAATTTTCATGCCGCCATCGAACTCCTCAATGACACCCAGCCTCTAGAGCAGGTCCTAATACAACAAGAGCTTGTAGACAAAAATCTATGACAATCACTGCAACACAATGAAGCCCACAAGAAAAGGGTAAAAGCATCATTCGACCACCACATCACCCCTTGCTCATTCACCAAGGGATAATTAGTCCTCCACTATGATGTCGAAAAAGAGGCCTTGGGGCTAGGAAAGTTGAAAACCTTGTGGAAAGGACCCTACATCATTAAACACTGCCTCTGACAGGGGGCATACATCTTGATGGAATCGGACGAGACTTGCCTCACTAACCCCATCAACGGCCTTTACCTCAAGAAATTCTACCCATAAGGGCCCCGACGGCCCTTCCCCTTCAGTGAGAGTACAAAAAAACCCAACCTCTTTAAAATTTCGACCCAAATACTTATTTAAAAGTGATAAAACTATCACCATGGATCACCAAAACGAACCCTATTTCTAATTTTCTTATGGAGCATCGAGATTGTCTCAAATTTAGCCATCGCCGCCTAGGTAATTTACCGCCCTGACTGATCACCTCTGTGTTCAAACGATGTGTGTATCGGTTCAGCAACAAACAATCAGGCTGAATATGATGTTGTCATCGGACTTATGTGTGATGCCCTCCATCGGGGCATTCGCCATATGCATATCTACCTCGATTCTGAGTTAGAAATATCATAGCTAAAGCAAACATTTGAGACAAGAGATACACATTTTTTTAGCAAATATTTGCATGCCAAAATTTTAAGCAGAAAATTTGACTATATCACATTTTCAGCTGTACCAAGGAGTCAAAACCAAATAGCTGATCGCATAGCTAAAAATACCCTAAACTAGAATGCATCTCAAATAAACCATCATATATAAAACCAAAAATATAGATATCTAGTAGCATAAAAAAATACATAAACAGAAACAGGTGATACATAATGTAGAGCTGAAAAAAATGTCTCTCATATATATATAAAAAATATCTATACTCTAGTACAAAAAATAGTGTCTTCGACCCAGTAGTGAGCCCAAATATATAAAAGTCGTCAAAAATAAGGGAAGCATCCTCATAAGGGGTGCTTTCCTGATATACAAAACTGCTCTAGGGGGTGGCCCCTCAAGTAGGGCACCTGGACCCACCACTACTCCAGGTGCCACCATTGAAGCTGCTGCTGCAACATCAATCACCACCCGATGTAGAGTGGGCCAATAATCCCTCTCGCGGGCCATCACTGTCTCTAACCAAAACTCCTTGAATTCATCCATGAAACCCCGAGTAGGCATACCCTGGGTCAAGTGGTCCACTCGACCCCGAAAGTTCTCAAGACCAGTCACCTGAGCTGTTAGTACTGCAATGTGTGCCTCTGCCACATCTACACGAGTTCACTTGGCTGCAATCTCTGCAGCAGTCGACTTGCTACCCTGACCTGAGAGACTAGCAACATCTCCACTAGGTCCACCAGCACCACTGCCTAGTCCACCTGCATCACCTCCTCTCAAACCACCTCGAGGTCGTCGCGGAGGATCATGGCCCACCGGTCGGGCCACGGGGTGACCCACCTCACCAACATCTACAAGAGTAACCAAAAAAATTTTAGTAGCACTAACAAAACATGTAAGTACATACATACTGAAAGAAAAAGTATAAGAAAACATATAAACCATACCTGCAGGTCTCGAAACATAACAAAAAAGGAGACCCATCTCTAGGTCACCATGGAAGTCCATTCCCGCACATGGGTATGGTAAGAACATTTGTGGGTTGGCCTGGAACCAGGCCTCTTTCATGGTGTTCCAATAACGCCCCACCATGCCACCACCACACCGTGGCATCATGAGATCCCACTTCCTCATACGTGGCTCCTGTGGCCCCCCAATAGGCACAGCCACCACCAATGTCAATAGCACCACCCTCTCGTATGTGATGTTGCATAGGATAATAGCATACGAAAATGAATTTGATCCATGTTCGACCCTTTTAAATTACAACACCATACCATGAAAACAAAAGCGGGCGAAGTCGAAAAAATTCATGAACCTCAACCAGCGCAAAACTCCAACCTACGGGCCAGGCGCCTGATGCGGAGCAAACAACCCCACCAGTCGGACGATCACTGCCATAGCACACCACTTTGTCACATATGTAACTGATGCGATATTGGTGTATCCCTCGGTAAGAGGTGCGCCCCCGCAATGATGCCTTCTGAATCTATCCACGTTCACCCTCCCAGAGGAGAGTGGGTACCTCAGTTCCTCACCCTGAGGCAGTAACCTAGTCACAGACTAGATATCTGTCTTGGGACATATTACCAAGTTTGTCCCCTACAACACGAACATGCTGCACCTCCTCCACTAGTGCTATATAATGTAGCCTAGTAAACAGTCCTGTGACCGAAGAAACTCATTTTCAGCAAATTTCAAAAGGCCCCATGTGGCCAATTGACATCGCGCTGTAGCATTAGTGGCTAGAGCGGTCCAAATCTCAAGCCAGTCCCACTCCCTCCACAATAACCTGTCATCAACACATATACCCATCAATACAGTGAGAAAACCAAAAAAATAGACAAAAAACCAAAAAATTTTGTCACCTCGGCCTTTTGCATGCCTGTCCCTCAGACAGGTGTGCTTAGTGCGTGCCTGTATTTTTCACAGGTGTGCCTTGGCACAGTAAAATTGGGGAAAGGAGTGCCCTTGTGTGCCTGTCGCTCAAAATTGTGCGCAAGGAAGGCGTGCTTTTTCCCAGATCGCCCATGCAATCTAGGGAAAAAGTCACCCAGAGTCCATACAAACTCGATTTGTATTGCCCCCGACACCATCAAACTATAAAAAATAAAATGCACGACATCATGGAAGTTACCTCAACTGACTGCAATGGCAAGAAAGGCTATGCAAACACCTATGCTCTCTCAAACCTCAACAATGACAAACGAATTGAATAAGGGCCATATTCACCTATTTATCGCCCTTTTCAGAAACTTCATAGGGCCATAACGAGAGATCATAGGGTCCATTCTATGAGCCATAAATTGCACCATCATCAGTACTCCATGATGAATGGAAGCGATACCACACATTCTCTTTCCAGAAAAAAAAAAATTTCAACGCCGGCAGGTATACCCTCTCTCATATTCCCTTTCAAAGCTCATGTCTTTGAATAATATTTGATGAAAAGAAGATTCTTTCACTTGAGGTAGTTGTTTTCACAGAAAAAAACTCGCAAACCATTCATAGCACCATCTGCTGAAAGTTCCAGAGTAGGTATCATTCTTCCCCTAGCATGATAGATTCCTAGAAAACATTGCATATCCTGACATCATTTCTCCATCATAAATAAACCATAGGGTCCTCATATCCAACCGTGTTTATCATCATCTCTTCCTACACATGATAAACATCTGCGTTGCTCGGTAGAGCCTCCCCTCCATGGTGCTTCTCACCCAACAGTGACGCCATGGCCATACCACCTCAGTTTGAGAAGCACCTTCTGCCCATCAATTCATCATGCATAAGGTCAATTTTACCATGCTAACTGAAACCTCCTTCTTGAATGACCGGGCTATAACAAGAAAATAAAATGCGCACATTCGTGCATTGCATTTGTCCCACCATACCTCCACCAACATAATCCCATCTGCAACACTTTTTCATCCGCTTCATCAACCCCGCACATGAGACCAACCAATGGGACCCCCACCTTTAGCAAAACACCTTCCTCATGCCTTTAGTGAGAAACACTTTCATTGTTTTGTGGTACTCGTATCTGTGTTCTTTACAAACAAAACCCCATTATTTTATTCTTTTAGTAAGTGTACAAAGATTGAAAAAGGTGCACTTCACCCCTTCACCCTCATATTTCATCTTTTCTCCCATGGCAGGAGTCCCTGACCTCCCTTGGTCGAAGTATTTCACCCCCACGCACGCACCATCATGAAATTCATGGCTGGTTTACACCCACCTTGGAATTCCTACCGACTCTAAGGATTTTCCCTCAAAAATAACTATGGTTTCCGCCAAGCTGCTTAAGCATACTTTGGCCTTGGCCCACTAAATCCCGATCATCAGTTTTTAGTCACCTCTCACCAACATGACTATGTTAAACCCATCACATCCAAGTCCCTGACCCATCAAGTCGGTGACCCGTGGCTTGGTTAAGGCTTCCCTTTTTTGTACCTCAACACCTCTTTTCCAAAAAGGAAGTAGTACCTTGGATCACCGCTCCCCATGCAAAGGGGTATCCTAGGGTGGCATTGTGGGAGACATCATTGTCCACAGATGTCATCGATCCTCCTGAAATTAGACTACAATAAATCCTTTCATGTGAAGATGGTATTTTACCTTACAACCATTTAACTTTGATCAGATCCGTCGAAGACCCATGCCTCCACAAGAGTCTCGGTCAAAAAAAGCTTACATGGGAAGGTCCCAGCCAATACATATGCATACATTGTGCAGCTACATGCCATACCAAGTTTATGCATATGGGTACCACGTTCCACCAATCATCAAAGAAAAAACGCCCCTGAGGGCGTCAGCAGTCATCGTCAGCAACTGCCAGCATCACTACCATAGTAGTGACACAGACATCGCATGTATCTGCCAATTTTTTTTAACTAGCCATAGGATCACGAGCATAGGACATGCCCACCTCATTGAAATTTTGTATATATGTTGTAAATTGTATTTTCTTGTACGGATCCCTTAGATGTGGTCATTCTTGGAACAGGTGCAAGGTATTTTCAACTGCAAAGCTTCATGCAAGTCTCCCTCTCTCTCTACACACGATATAGAAAAGAAACTATAATGTATTTTCACTATATAGTCCTTCCTAGACCTCACACATTATGAGGAAACTATTAACACTGGAAAATCGTACAGCATAAGATGACATTAATTAATGTCAAGGCAAACGATTTACAAGGCAGGAGCACATTATGGAATCAAGAAAGTATTTAAAATCTCTAAGGTTTTGAGAAAATCAAACTGGAACTAGTCTTAAATGTTGATTGTGCACATTATCCTTTGATAAGAGTGCCTTCTGCGTGCCTTTTTTCCCGATAAGCGCGCATTCATGAAAGTGACAAAATGTCACTTTTCGAGACCACACAAAGCAAAGGACAAGTTTCTCCTTACATGAAGTCACTTAAAGATAGCCACCAGTGCCTCCTTAGACACTATGTGAACACACAAAGGAACATTTGGAGCACGCAGTGGAATCATACCACTCCCTTGGGTCACCATCCACCATGTACCAAGGGAGGGAAGGACGATTTGAAATCCCATATATAAAACCACCATGAGATGAAGAATGGGTGATCTCATTGTTATGCTAGCGAGAATTGCCCAAGAAATACCAGCAGTGTGTGACCCGGCACTAGAGATAGAGGGGCCTTGATTGTTAACCATCCAAAAATATTACTCCATCACAACAGATAGAGAGGTAGCTTGCACCAAGGTGATCTTGGAAAACAAAATCCTTGCATCGGGACCTAGAAACATTGTCTAGGGGCCCTTTCAAAAGTGGGTAAAATTTCTTCTTCGTATCAAATGTTTAATAAGAAGGGGTCTAGAGTTAGTATAATTAGTTTGGAATAATATGTACATATTGATTTTTGCATAGAACCTCCTTGGAAGTTGGAATATAACTCTTAATTGGTTTCATATTTTGAATATATCAATATAACATCTACAAATACCAACATGACTTTCCCCATCTACCATCTAAGGACATTGCTAATTAGGCACATGAATGCCATTGGTGTGTTTTTCATCTCAAAAGGTACCACCATGAACCCATAGTGACCATATCATGTTCTGAAAACAATTTTGTGAATTCCTTCTTCTTTAATTCTAACCTGATGGTATCCTTACCTAAAATCAATTTTAATAAATACAATGACTGCTTTTAGTTTATTAATTAGGTCATCAATTATATGTAATGGATGCTTATTTTTAGTTGTTTCTTTATCTAACTATTAATTTTATATGCACAGGGGCAATGCTCCATATTGTTTTTAGAAAACAAAGTTGGGTCTCCTGATGGTGAAATATTAGGTCATATGTATCATTTTTCTATCATTTTTTTTAGTTGCACTTTTAATTCAACATGTTATGGGGTGCTAATTTAGTAAGGGAGATTCATTGTTGTCATTGTTCTTAGGGTCATCTGAATAGTGAAGTGAATATACATTTTTGGAGGTAGTCCTAAAATTCATATTAGAATACATATATTTATTGTTTCAACACTAGGTATGTTGCCAAAGGGTTTGAACTAGCTCTTTTTTCTTATATCCCTTGGATAGAAAAAATGACACAACTCTATCCACTACAACATTTTGTGTGTAACATTGATATCAATTTGAATGAAATAAAAATTTTAATTCCTTACAAATCTATAGTTCACCTTCATCACAGAGGAATTCCAATGCCTTATTATAACAATCAACCTTGGTCCAGTTGGCAACCAACTTATTTTAGGTGAGGTGGTCATGACACCAAACTCAACGAGGCATGACACAATAAAATTTGTGACTTGTATCTTGGTCCCAGTTTCTAGTTGAACAAGCCATGATTCTTCATATGTTTCCCTTGGAAATTCAATTTTTCCCACAATATTAGGTCTGATACAACTATAGTTAGAACATGGATCAATTAAACTTGATAATAATAAATTTGTAACAAGAACTTCTATTTGAAAAACCACAACTTTCTATTTTTCAGGTCTATTATCAAGTGTTGCATATATTCTAGGATTTCTCTATTGAAAATAATTCATACTGTTACCTCCTGAACATTGTATAGCTCCATATTGGTATGTTTTCATTGAGGGAAATTTCTCCCAAAGTGGTTTTATCAATAAGTCTAACATTGCATAGGTCCTTTCCCAGACCCTTCAGCTGGTCCATTCGTACAAGTGGTTTGGGGATGCTTTTGATATGTATTTATAGTAGAAGCATTTAAATTTTCATTATTTAGCCCTTATTTATATCCTGAGGTATCTTTTACTTTTCCTTTCAAATTTTCCCTATGTTTATTATTCCAATAAAACTAGACCTTAGTGTTATTCTTAGATTGTTCTTATGCTTACATTTTTGTAGATAACCTCCTCCATACCCTTTAGTTCATAAAATTCCAATATTCCCCAGAATGCTTCTGGTAACCCATTGATATATCTCTGAATATTAGTCCTTTCATACTTGATATAAGGTACATAGCTCAACAATTCCAAGGATATGCTTTTGTACTCCTCACGTGTTAAGTTTTCCATCCAATATTAAGAAAATTATTTACCCTTGTGTTGTGATATACAACTACCCCCCATTTATTTTTGTAAATAGGGACCCTTTAGAGATAATTAGAAGAAAATCCTTTTAAAGGTTCCTTCTAATAAACACTTAGGAAATAAATTTATCTCAAAGCGCATCTCTTATCACATATCACTTTCAAATAAGAATCTATAAATCTTGCGAATTGTGAAACACGCCCTCTTAAAAGTCTTACTTTATTTTTTCGCATCGCACTTGATTTAGTTAAAGATTAGACCAAAATAATAAAAGTTGTGATTTCCGCGGACCTGACAGAGCGAATGAACTCGAATATATAATCTCTTTCACATCATGTCCACTTTTTAGCTTTTGCAAATCTCACCACGCGTGGATTATGATTTAAAACTCAATGTGTTTCTTAAAAATTGCAATTTGCGATTTTCGCAGATCCCATTTGGCAATTGATAAGAAACAATCACGAAAGTTATAAGATATGATTGTGATTTGCGCATTTATTGTTTCCAGCGTGTGAAAAGTTACTTATGTCATTTCGAATTGAATTTTGATCTTAACAGATTTAATGAAAAGATAAGTATTGCATGTGAAGCCACGCGAAGCCATGCATAGCATTTAATTTTGAAATCATGAAGGAGTTATGAGGAGATGACTGATCGAATTGATAGTTTTTATGTAAAACATCTCTTCACAGTTTTTGTTATATGATATATTTTGTTTCACTTTCAGGAAAAGAGTTATTTAGTCGAAAGAGTCTGAAATGAGTAATAAATGCAAAGAAGTGTCTCGAGCATCGTATACAGAAGATAAAAAAATGCCTTCGCTATTTTCTGATACTGTTTGTCACAAAGATTTCGGTATCACATCATGGGAAGCTATGTATAAAATATTTGAAGATGAAGGGCCAAAGGTGATAACGAATATTTCTGCAATAGGCACTGATTCCACTTTCGATGCAACTTTGTTTGACGTTTCATGTTCATTCATTCATAAAATAGCAGCTGTTAGCCACCTATAATATTTTGTTATACCAAAAGGTGGCTAACTCTTTTTTGGAGCCTCCAAGGAACAATTTTATCACTAAAAATTGTTGGCTCTTGAAGTCTCTCTAAGGCCTCATGCCTCTGTCCAGATCCCTTATTGCTGTTTACATCCTAAAAGCCTCTGAAATCCTTCAAAAATCCCAAGTTAAATAATGCTACAGGACCCCTTGGTCCCCTTTCTTTTCTTCCTCACTAACCTCATTTTCTATTCTCCATTTCCAATGAAAAACCCACAATTTCATGTTTCTCCCTTTCCATTTCATTTAAATCCCTTTTATAAGGTCAAAACCCCACTTTTTAACCTTACCGAAACCTTCATTTCCTTCAAGAAACCCTTCAAAAACCATGAAAATACATGTTTTTATGTACAGAACTTAAGCCCCCTGAGCTTAATCCCTTAGCCCTTTTCTTCCATACTCCCGCACCCTGGAACCAAGTTTTAACCCTTTGGCGCTTATCGCAAAGCGCAGATCGCAATTTTTAGTTTTCCTCCAAAAAGCTCATCGCAAGTTTCTGCGATGCGATCCATCGCATATCGCAAATCGCATGTTTCGTTGTTTAAACAGTTTGATCCATCACAAATATTTGTGATGCGATCTAATCACATCGCAAATATTTGCTATGCGATCGATCGCAGTTTCCACCCATCGCATAATTGCAATATCGCATTTTCTCTCTGTCGCATAATCCGCCATCGCGTTTTCTACTTTTGCGATTTGCGATCAGTCCCGCCGGGCCCACCATACGATACCCCCGCCATTATTATAAAAAATTCCTTTTTCCCTTTGTAAAGTCAAAAACGGATACATTTTGTTGTTTATAAAGGTTTTGCCCATTTCCTCCCGCCGCTGCATTTTTCCGCCGTTGATCTGTGCTCCCGCTCCAAGATCCAACGGTCCTCCACGCATCTCCCGCCGAACCCCTTTGTACGTCATTCCATTTCCTTTTCCACTATTTTCACATAACCACCCCGGTTTATTTCACACCACTCTTTGGCCAGAAGCGGTTTTTAACCCAATGGCCAACGAATCCATACATCCAGTGACACATGTCCGAGCATTGTTTCAAAACCGCTGTATAACCTTAGTCCCCCACTCGTTATAGGTCAGACCAGGACGCTCAGCGAAATTAATCATATCCATCTGATCTGCAGACCCCCATCCAACCATGACCGCTAGCCTAGCATACCCGACCTTTAACCAAAGTTCCCGTGTGATAACCAAGCTATCAAAATGCGGCAATCGCCTTTCCACCGTCGATCTTGCGCGATCGACGGCTCATATTTAATCACCTTTCCACCATGTCTTTCGACCATTCTGAGATCAAATCTTGACCATTGGATGATGCCATCCAATGGACCTCCTTCCTCCACACACCCTCCGATGCAGCTTGACCTATAAACGCAGGATTTCGTAAACATTTGTTTGTTTTTTGCAGGGTTTAATGTTTTTCCACTTAAATGAAGAAATTTCGCAAGCTGAGGATAACGATCCTCTGGCCCTCGAATGCACCAGGGAAATCATTCACAGGGTATAAAGTTATGTTTTCACCAAGGTTTTATGAGCCTTTGATGCTGTAAGCCCTTGCGCAACCTTAAAAAAAACATGAAATAAGCACGATAAAAGAGTATTAGTTGTAGAAGACCAGGATGAACCAGGACAGAGAATTTATAGATGGATTAGTGGGGATTACGGCTAAGAAAGTTATCAAAAGCCTAATCCCCGACTCGAAACACAGTTTAAAGAAAAACTAAAGTGTTTTATCAGGCAGAAAGCCTCCACTACCACATCTTGAGTCAAATTGATTCCTCATCTACCACCGAGCCACCTGTTGCCTCAAACCTTTCAAAACAGTGGCCGAAGTTATTGAAGAAAATCAGATATTCGTCTCCAGCGTAGCCAGGGAGTTACTTCTGCAATAAAATCAATGCAGAAATATCTGAAGAGTTACTCCAAACATTACACAAAGCCTCAAAGTCAAATAAAGCTCCCACCGAGCTTAACTCATAAATGTAAAATAGTTAATACAGAGAACCACTTGTAAACTTCTTCATCGAGCCCCTCAAAAGGCCAAGAAGTCTTGAATCTGTATTAATTGCTTCGAGAGATCTTTTTTTAGATTTCACCTCCTCATTATTCTATAAATACCTCAGTAGAATATGAGAAATTGTTGGTTGTTGGTTGATGTTTGATCACAAGTTGTAACATTGAAACTCTCTGAAATAAATATACAAGTCTGTTGAAGTTGAAAAACAAATGGAAGTCTTGGATGTCTTGATGATGTTGTTACATGCCCATTCCTGAGAAGGTTCTATCATTGGATTCATGAGCTTGGATTTTGGTGAAATATTCTAACTGTTTAATGTTTTCTCTTGTTTTCATTATGTTTCATAATCTCTTACTACATTAGGCTGAAAGTTTTAGGCTAATAAATGACTCCTGGAAGCACCTTAGACCTGTTCACCCTTCACTGTTTTATGTTTTCTTTTTCTGAAGTATTTTAGAGGCTTTAAACCTTCTCTTTAGTCTTCATGCTTGTTTATTTCCTTGATAGCTCAAATAGTTGGTTTCAGCATGATTTATGGTTCTCCCTGCTTGTCTGCCATCACTTGAAAGTTGTTATTGAAGTCTCCCTTTGAAGTACCATTGTCTTAAGTTAATCAAAGAGGTCGGTTTTGATCTTACCCTTTGCCCCTGCTTGAAAATTTGTTTTGAAGGTCTTTATAGTTGCAAGCATATATGTTATTTAGGTGTTCCCTCTTCTATGAATGCAACTATCAGTGAATATTTTATGTTTTCTAAGTCCTTTAAAATAAAATCTTTGAGGAAATAGGGAGTTCCCGAAATCTTAGATTTCATTTTAAAAGTTTCCTTGAAGTCATTATTTGCTTAAAGAATGTTTGCGGAATTTATGGTTAGCCCTGTCTATCAAATATCTCTTTATTGTTAAGTTATGTTTTCAAGTTCCCTTTGTTGAGAATTAAGCTTCTCTTTCCAAAACATTAATGTCCATCTCATTCCAGAACAAAGGATCCTGTGGCCAAGTTAGATTTTCCCTTTGATATCCCATATCCATTGAAGAGTTTTGTCATGACCTTATTTTGACTCCAATGCCCAATGAACTAGATATTTCCTCTTTCTGTCTATCTTTCCTATACCTTTCATATTCTGTTGTATCAACTCAACCCAACCAAACAAACATCTACACTTAAATAACTAGTCTAAAATCCATAACTAAAGAAAACAAGATAAACCTTTGCAAACAAATATTTGAGAGATCCCTCTCTGAGAAAAGGGGGACTAGATCCTGGAACTCTAAAGATTGGTTCTGATGTTGCCTTGTATTTTGATTTTCCAAACTGTCAAAACATGGGATACCAATATAATGACGATCACGGTGGGACCTCTGAGTCAGTAACAATCCAAATACCCCTTAGGACTTCAGAAATCCTTTATTTTCAGGAATATCCAGTGATTATTAGCCACCTTATCGCCACCAACATAATGGCGATCACGGTGGGACCCTACTGAGAATTAGAGGCTTCAAAAAAAATTTCTTGAACTTTTAGGTCCATTATAACATAAGTAACTTTCCTCAAGCACTGCCTAACAAATGGCAATCATGATAGGACTTAATTGAATCAGTGACAAACTAAGTAACCCTTAGGATTCTCGTAAAGCCTTACCAAACCTTGAAGGAACCAGTTGCCAAGCCATAAGAACAACTCTGTTTGTTTGAACACCTTAGCTAAGTGCAAAATCAGACTTAGAACACTCTCTTAACCTATAAAACCAAAATAACTCAGAAAAACCCGAAAACATTTCAAGTTTGGCTTCATAATAAACATGGTAGTGGACCACAAAACCTTTTACCTCCTTAGGAGCTAAAAACTTCCACTTGGCGACTCCACAATCCTTAGCAGACCTCAACACTCCACTGGGAAGAACCCTTATCATTATAGTATCTTTCAAACTCAGTTAGAGGACTGTAGGATTAATATTTGTCTAAACAGATTAGTTAACCTCTCAAAGATTGTCATACTTGGTTAAAATTTTCTTATTAGTTGGGTCTCAATACACAGCATAGTGGCTTCTAAAAATATTCACACTAGAGCCCATCCAGACCCTAATCCACTCAAGATATTTGATAACCCAGAAATTATCCTTTGGAAGTCTCCTAGGATTAAATTATCAACTGTTTTTAGATCACCCTTGAGAGCTAATTCAGTCCCTGAAAATCTCTCAGCTCTACAAAAATCACAAGTTGACCTAGTAAACCCGTTTAGGACTAGGTCATTTGATGATATAATCCAGTTAGACTCTGAATCTTCGCTTTCATCCCCAGAGACAAGTAAACACCCTGTTAGTAGAGAAACAACACCTCCTGATTTACATTTTGTTCACAACCTAGGTGTCTCTCATACAAGGTCAACTCAGAAGTCTACTCTGGGTCCATCCACTTCTACTCATCCTACATCCACTGTTCAAACCACCACACCTCAGCCCGCTTTCCCTTTTTTCAATCCACCTATGAATCCACCCCCACCACATATCATGGTAGCATGGTATGCTCCCTTATCCCTTACTGTACCACTAGTCAATCTCCCACAGGACTATCAATCCAAAATTCCATTATATGATGCTAATAACGCTACAACTGCATCACAACATGTGGATAAGACGAATGACTATTTTGACCGAAATGAAATTGATGATGATTCTGTCAAACTTAGATTATTTTCTCAGAGCTTAGGGGGAGAAGTAAGAAAATGGTTTAAAGGTTTAGACCCCCGTAGTATTAACGATCTCCAAGCCTTCCATCAAACACTCCTAAACAAATGGGAAGTAAAGAAGAATCCTCTCCAAGTCCTTGTTGATTACAACAATCTCCGTAGGAACCCTGGGGAAAGTGTACAAGCATATTGTACTAGATTTAACAGTGTATATAATGCACTTTCGCCAGAACTAGAACCTCCACAAGGCTCAGCCTTAAACAATTTTCCTGAAGGATTTGACTCTGACATGACTTATTCACTGAGAGAAAGAGATTTTGCAACTCTTGAAGATATACAAAGGGGTGCTCTTTCTGTGGAAGTCAACTTAATAGAAAAGAGAGCAAGAATGAAAACCGAAAAGAGAGTATCTTTCAGAGAGGAATCCACTCCCTCTACTTCAAGCTCAAAAATGGAGAGAATGTTGGAAGAAATGATGAAAGAGATGAACATAATTAAGAAAGAACAAGAAAATCAAAACCAGACTGCACTTCAAAACAATCAAAATAGGAATAGAAATCAGAATTATAGAAGAGATAACAATCAAGATAAGCAAAAGGAAAGTGACCAACAAATTAGACCTCCCTTTCAACAGAACTATGTAGATCAATATGAGGAAGACAGGGAGCTGGAAAAGTTGGAAGAATCACATGTAAACTTGATTGGATCAGACAGTGGGGATGATGTTTTCCTCACTGAGGAAGAACAAGGTTTCTTCTCTAATGATCAAAATACAAACACCAATGAAGATTATGATGACTATAGATTGGGTTTTGAAAATGCAATCATGGAGGTACACAAACAGTATGATCTTATGAGCAAGGGAAGTGTAGAAAATCCAAAAGATAAGAATACTAGCACTGCTGTCAAGAAAAATGCAGAAAACCAGCCCAAGAAGATAGCAGAAAAAACCAGCATTTCGGCCAAAAAACCAGATTTAAATAAAGACAAGGGAATCCAGCCAAATGTTGAACAAAGCACCCCTAGCACTTCAGCTAGTGGTCCTAGTAGAACTATTCCTATCACTAGTTCAAGCAAGGTTCAGCAAATCAAAGTTGCTGAAAAGAATCCAATTGAAAAAACAGATGTAAATATTAACAAGTCAATTATTCCTTTCAGCCTTGAGGGAGAGATTGCTAAGATAAAAATTACCATCCCCCTAGCTAAACTAGTAACCTAAGAAGTGTACAAAAACCAAGTTTTGAAAGCCTTAAACTTAGGAAATGATACTGACACCTTAAACTTGACAGATGACAAACCTGAGTTGTTGTTTGGCCCAGAGGTTGAAGGAAAATATCAAGAAGGACTAGTCCCTCCCTTCTATGTCAGCTTGAACATACATGATAAAATTCTACATAATGCCATGTTAGATTCTGGAGCTTCACACAACCTGATGCCCAAAGTAGTAATGGAAAGCTTAGGCTTAGAAATTACTAAACCATGCAAATATTTGTATTCTTTTGACTCAAGAAGAGTCAAATGCTTGGGTTTAATCAAAGATTTATGTGTTAACCTAGCTCAGATCCCTGCCAAAAATCTAGTGATGGACATCATTGTAGCTGATATTCCCCCTAAGTATGGCATGCTCTTATTAAGATCATGGGGAGCCAAACTTTAGGGCAGCCTTCAAATGGACATGTCTTATGCCACCATCCCTGTTTTCAACCAAAACAGAAGACTATACAGAGAATCCCATATGAAGTACATGGTGAGTAACATGGACAGGCCAAAAAACACTCCAATCTATTCTATTCAATCAAGTTTAGACTGCTTTATCTTGTGTAACGAAGATGAAATTACCCAACAAGGTAAAGAAAACATGGACCCAATCAATTCACCAGAACAATCCAATCTTACCTCGAATCAGCTTCAAAATATTGATAATCAACAGCAACAAGAAAGTGAAAATGAGTCAAACATACCCTGGACAGTAAATTTCGATGGATCCAGCAATAAAAATAGTGTTGGGGTAGGTGTCTGGATTCAGAACACCAATCATAGTTTTTCATACAAATTAGATTTCTCGTGCACTAAAAACATCGCTGAGTACGAAGCCCTCCTCCTAGGTTTACAATTGCTCAAACAATTAAAAGCCCAAAGGATATCTATCTTAGGAGATTCTGAACTTATCATCAAAAAAATCAAAGGAGAATACTCAGCCAAGAATCCAAGGCTTAGGGAATATCGAAATGTTGCCCTGGACCTACTAAAAACTTTCAAAAAATATGAACTCATTTTCATTCCTAGAGCACTGAATCATCTAGCAAATGAACTTGCCTTCATGGCCAGTAGTTTCCAAGTACCTAAAATAAATGAACAACTCAGTATAAAGGTGAAACACAGACCTGATGTGCCTGATAACGAAGATCACTGGTAGGTGTTTGAATCTGACAAACAGATAGATGATTTATTGAAATCAGAAAATGATTTCAGCATATCAACACTAGAAACTAGCCATGAAGAATACTGTTTGTATATTGAACAAATCCCAGAGGCTGAAATAACATATCTTGCTGATATAAATCATTGCGAAAATCATTTTGAAGCGGAGGTAGTGAACAATGAAGACCAAGAAGACTTGGAGGTCTTACAGTGCAAAAATGATAATATCCCAAGAGGTCTCACACCTTTAGAACACTTGTTTGATCTCAACGATGTAGCTAAAGAACCCAGAATGGAGCCTGTGGAAACAAATGTAGAAGAACATAACATAGGCAATCTAGCAGAACCCAAGATGATCAAGCTATCTAGCACCCTCCCAACCCACATAAAATTGCAGTACATAGAGCTTTTCAAAGAGTTTAAAGATGTGTTTGCTTGGGAATACAAAGACTTGAAATCATATGATACTAGCATCATCCAGCATAAAATTCCCTTAAAGGAAAATCAAAAGCCTTTCAAGCAAAAACTAAGGAGAATAAATCCTCTTTTACTACCTTTGGTTAAGGCAAAAATTGAGAAAATGTATAATGCTGGGATCATAGTACCCATTAGATTTTTAGAATGGGTATCAAACTTAGTTTTTGTTAGAAAGAAAACCGAGGAAATCAGGCTCTGTATTGACTTCAGAAATTTAAACAGAGTCTCTTTAAAGGACAAATACCCCTTGCCCAAAATGGACCATATACTTCAAAGGGTAGTTGGGTCAAGAAGAATATCCCTATTAGATAGGTTCTTAGGTTACAATCAGGTGTTGGTGTTCCCAAGTGATCAAATCAAAACTTCTTTTACCACACCTTGGGGCACCTTTATGTATGTCAAAATGCCTTTCGGATTAATGAATGCAGGGGCCACTTTCCAAAGGGCCATGGACATAGCCTTCTCTGAATATATTGGCTATTTTATAATTATTTACCTTGATGACATAACTGTTTTCTCAAAAACTGATGAAGACCATTTGATTCACCTAAGGAAGGTTTTCGAGAAATGTAGGAAATTTGGCTTGTCACTGAATCCCAAGAAGACCCTCTTTAGACTCCAAGAAGGGAAAATCCTTGGTCACGTAATTTCAGAAGAACGAATCAAAATAGACCCTACAAGGATAGATGGCATATTGCAAATCAGCCATCCTAGAAGCCTCAAAGAATTGCAATCCTTCATTGGAAAGATAAATTTTTTGAGAAGGTTTATTCTGAACCTTGCTGAGCTATTAAAAAACATTACAAACATGCTTAAGAAAAACGTGGGTGTAAAATGGACTTTACCATCTAAACAATCATTCGAACTGTTCAAACAAGCTCTTACTCAAACACCAGTCCTCAATAGTCCAGATTTTACCAAAGATTTTTATATCTTTTATTTTGCATCTGAGCATAAAATAGCTGCAGTTCTACTTCAAAAGAATGATTTGGGGCAGGAACAACCAATATCCTTCTTTATTAGGGCCTTAAGAGATGCTCCTCTAAATTATAATATCATGGAGAAACAAGCCTTAGCATTAGTGAAAGCATTAAAGGACTTTAGGGTCTATATTTTACACTCTCACATAATTGCTTTTGTCCCACATACTGTTCTCAAGGACATTCTGAGTCAAGACCCTGATGGTAAAAGGGGAAAATGGATTGTTACTATTCTTGAATATGACTTAGAAATTAGGCCCACCAAACTAGTAAAAGGGCAAGGATTAGCAAAACTCATGGCTGAGTCTAACTTCCAAGCATTAGACATGAATATGGTAGATGTGTTGGAAGAAATAGAAGAATCTGATGCTCCTTTTATTGAAGAAACCTTTCTAAATTCTCCTTGGTATGCTGACATTGTTTATGTGCTTTTATATTTAAATACCCCTCCTTCTTTATCTAAAACTAAGGCTAGATTCTTGAAACAAAAGGCTTTGAGTTTTTGCATATTAAATGGAGTATTATATTGGAAAAATGCTGTTGGAATTTTGCTTAAATGCTTGCTTGAAGATGATGCAGGAAAAATCATGCATGAATTGCACAATGGTGAATGTGGAGGACACCTCTACTAGAAGGCCACAGCAAACAAAATTCTCGGATCAGGTTACTATTGGCCTACCCTTTTCCCAGACACTCAAAAGCTAGTCATGTCTTGCCATAAGTGTCAAATCTTTGATGGCAAGAGAAAGTTCCTTCCCTTACGCCTACATCCTATCAGAGTTGAGGCACCTTTTCAACAATGGGGGCTGGACTTCATTGGAGAAATCCATCCATATTCCTCAGCTCAACATAAGTGGATCCTCATAGCCACTGACTTCTTCACCAAATGGATAGAAGCTATACCTACCAGGAATGTTAATGACTCTGTCATTATCAAGTTTCTTGAAACCCATATCCTATCTAGATTTGGTTGTCCCAGAAAAATCATAACAGAAAATGCTGCTGCTTTCAAATCCAAAAAGATGGTTGATTTCTGTCACAAATACCATATAACCTTGGGCCATTCCACTGCTTACTATCCCCAAGGGAATGGATTAGCTGAATCCTCCAACAAGAGTCTCATTAATATCATTAAAAAGTTGTTGGAAGAAAAAAGAAAATCATGGCACAGTAAGTTGGTTCATGCCTTATGGGCTAATCGACTAACCACAAAGAAATCAATAAATATGTCCCCCTATCAGTTATTTTATGGCATGGATGCAATTTTTCCTACCTCATTAGGAGTTCCAGTCATGAAGCTCCTTCAAGAAGTACAGGTTGAAGAAAATGATATGCAGAGGAGAATTAACCAAACAATTCATTTGCAGCAGACCCGAGAATAAGTTTATGAAAGAACACAGTTAGTCCAAGAAAATATTAAGAAGCAATTTGATAAAAGGACTAAGGCAAACAACTTCCAGATTGGAAGTGTTGTTCTTAAATGGGATTCAAGGAGAGAAGAGAAGGGGAAACATGGCAAGTTTGAGAACTTGTGGAAAGGGCCATATATTATTCATGCTGAGAGGGATCATAATACATTTTTCTTGAAAGAAATGAATGGAGAAGACCTATATGGAGGTCCAGTCAATGGCAAGATGCTCAAGCATTACTTCTGCCAAGAATCTTAAGTTTCAAATCATTTTTGTTTTTATCATTGTAAATATTATAGTCTAACCATGACATTCAAAGTTGTAAAAAATCAAAAATACAAAAACAAAAGAAAAATGAAAAGAGGGTAGAAATCAAAACAAGAAAGGCAAAGCCCCATGCCAAAAAGAGAAATAAATCTAAAAGTGTGCAAGCTCAAATGCCACTCCTCAAAACACACTTCTAGTTAGTCAAACTGCCTAATCTTGACTAATTAGCTTTAAATTTTCTGCTGATAGGATAGTGAATTCGATTTGCCAAATTTTTCAATCTTGGCTTATCAGTAGATACATTAGGATAGAAATGAAGGTTCAAACAAACTCAAAATCTGAACCAAAGTTTCCAAAGAGAGATGACTCAAAACTGTTTTATTTTCTGAGTCATAAAAGAGAAAAACTGGTTCTAATTTGCCCAAAATATGAATCAGATATCAAGGAAGAGACAGCTCAAACAAAAGCAAAAACAGAGCTGTGAACAAAAGAGAAGGCCATGATGAGAAACTTTCAGATCTTAAGCCTTCCGTTTTGATTTTTAATTTTTTGCAAATAATAATCTATGTGCAGCTTGTTTTTATGCCATAGATCACATCATGTTAAACAACTTAATCTTAACTTGACTGTTTTTAAATTTCTGTCTTAGAATTTAGAGAATGAAAGTCTGTTGGACAGTTTAATCCCAACAGACAGTAGATTAGGTAGAGAAGGATCTGAGCTCAACTGATTAATCTGAGTTCAGGGAGAAATAAGTAGTAGAATTGGATTATTTTTTATGCTTTCAAAAGAATAAAATTTTTTAAAAAGAGTTTGCCAATCCAAGTGCACTCTGACGAAGAAAAAATGTTAGATCAGTGGGATTGGGTAGGTAGAAAGTTGAATTGATGAAGTCCATTTATCTTTCATGACTGCTGTTATTTTTCAGAAGCAGAGCAAGAGCAATCTAATGAATGAGGCACCTAGTCAGCCTCCCAGAAATCAAGTCTAAATTCTTGATGCCTTCAAGAAGGCACCATCCCCAAGTGGAGCCATTGTTAGCCACCTATAATATTTTGTTATACCAAAAGGTGGCTAAATATTTTTTGGAGCCTCCAAGGAAAAATTTTATCACTAAAAATTGTTGGCTCTTGAAGTCTCTCTAAGGCCTCATGCCTCTGTCTAGATCCCTTATTGTTGTTTACATCCTAAAAGCCTCTGAAATCCTTCAAAAATCCCAAGTTAAATACTGCTGCAGGACCCCTTGGTCCCCTTCCTTTTCTTCCTCACTAACCTCATTTTCTATTCTCCATTTCCAAGGAAAAACCCACAATTTCATGTTTCTCCCTTTCCATTTCATTTAAATCCCTTTTATAAGGTTAAAAACTCACTTTTTAACCTTACCGAAACCTTCATTTCCTTCAAGAAACCCTTCAAAAACCATGAAAATACATGTTTTTATGTACAGAACTTAAGCCCCCCGAGCTTAAGCCCTTAGCCCTTTTCTTCCATACGTCCACACCCTGGAACCAAGTTTTAACCCTTTGGCTCTTATCGCAAAGCGCAGATTGCAATTTTCATTTTTCCTCCAAAAAGCTCATCGCAAGTTTCTGCGATGTGATCCATCACATATCGCAAATCGCATGTTTCGTTGTTTAAACAGTTTGATCCATCGCAAATATTTGCGATGCGATCCATCACAGTTTCCGCCCATTGCATAATCACAATATCGCATTTTCTCTCCGTCGCATAATCCGCCATCGCGTTTTCCACTTTTGCGATTTGCGATCAGTCCCGCCGGGCCCACCGTACGATACCCCCGCCATTCTTATAAAAAATTCCATTTCCTTTTGTAAATTCAAAAAATGATACATTTTGTTGTTTATAAAGGTTTTTCCCATTTCCTCCCGCCGCTACATTTCTGCCGTTGATCTACGCTCCCGCTCCAAGATCCAACGGTCCTCCACGCATCTCCCGCCGAACCCCTTTGTACATCATTCCATTTCCTTTCCCACTGTTTTCACATAACCACCCCAGTTTATTCCGCACCACTCTTCCTCCAGAAGCGGTTTTTAACCCAATGGCCAGCGAATCCATACATCCAGTGACACGTGTCCTGAGCACTATTTCAAAACCGCTGTATAACCTCAGTCCCCCGCGCGTTATAGGTCGGAACAGGATTCTCAGCGAAATTAATCATATCCGTCTGATCTGCAGACCCCCTTGCAACGATGACCGCTAGCCTAGCATACCCGACCTTTAACAAAAGTGCCCGTGCAATAACCAAGCTATCAAACTGCGACAATCGCCTTTCCACCGTCGATCTTACGCGATCGACGACTCATATTTAATCACCTTTCCACCATGTCTTTCGACCATTCTGAGATAAAATCCCGACCATTGGATGATGCCATCCAACGGCCTTGCTTCCTCCGCTCACCCTCCATGTAGCTTGACCTATAAACGTAGGATTTCGTAAACATTTGTTAGTTTTTTGCAGGGTTTAATGTTTTTCCACTTAAATGAGGAAATTTCGTAAGCCGAGGATGACAATACTCTGGCCCTCGAATGCACCAGGGAAATAATTCAGAGGGTATAAAGTTATGTTTTCACCAAGTTTTCATGATCCTTTGATGCTGTACGCCCCTGCGCAACCTTAAAAAAACATGAAATAAGCACGATAAAAGAGTATCAGTTTCAGAAGACCAAGATGAACCAGGACAAAGAATTTATGGATGGATTAGCAGGGATTACGGCTAAGACAGTTATCAAAAGCCTAATACCTGACTTGAAACATAGTTTAAAGAAAACCTAAAGTGTTTTATTAGACAGAAAGCCTCCACCACCACATCTTGAGGAAAATTGATTCCTCAGCTACCACCGAGCCACCTTTTGCCTCAAATATTTCAAAACAGAGGCCGAAGTTATTGAAGAAAATCAGATATTTGCCTCCAGCACAGCCAAGGAGTTACTTCTGCAAGAAAATCAATGCAGAAATATCTGTAGAGTTACTCCAAACATTACACAAAGCCTCAAATTCAAATAAAGCTCCCACCAAGCTTAACTCATAAATGTAAAACAGTTAATACAGAGAACCACTTGTAAACTTCTTCATCGAGCCCGTCAAAAGGCCAAGAAGTCTTGAATCTGTATTAATTGCTTCGAGAGATCTTTTGTTAGATTTCACCTCCTCATTCTTCTATAAATACCTCAGTAGAAGATGAGAAATTTTTGGTTGTTGGTTGTTGTTTGATCACAAGTTGTAACATTGAAACTCTCTGAAATAAATATACAAGTCTGTTGAAGTTGAAAAACAAATTGAAGTCTTGGATGTCTTGATGATGCTGTTGCATGCCCGTTCCTCAGAAGGCTCTATCATTGGATTCATGAGATTGGTTGTTGGTGAAGTATTCTAACTGTTTAATGTTTTCTCCTGTTTTCATTATGTTTCATAATCTCTTACTACAGTAGGCTGAAAGTTTTAGGCTAAGAAATGACTCCTGGAAGCACCTTAGACCTGTTCACCCTTCACTGTTTTATGTTTTCTTCTGCTGAAGTATTTTAGAGGCTTTAAACCTTCTCTTTAGTCTTCATGCTTGTTTATTTCCTTGATAGCTCAAATAGTTGGTTTCAACATGATTTATGGTTCTCCCTGCTTGTCTGCCATCACTTGAAAGCTGTTATTGAAGTCTCCCTTTGAAGTACCATTGTCTTAAGTTAATCAAAGAGGTCGGTTTTGATCTTACCCTTTGCCCCTGCTTGAATAGTTGTTTTGAAGGTCTTTATAGTTGCAAGCATAGATGTTATTTAGGTGTTCCCTCTTCTATGAATGTAGCTATCAATGAATCTTTTATTTTTTCTAAGTCCTTTAAAATAAAATCTTTGAGGAAATAGGGAGTTCCCTGAATCTTAGATTTCATTTTAAAAGTTGTCTTGAAGTCATTATTTGCTTAAAGAATGTTTGCGGAATTTATGGTTAGCCCTGTCTATCAATTATCTCTTTATTGTTAAGTTATGTTTTCAAGTTCCCTTTGTTGAGAATTAAGCTTCTCTTTCCAAAAAATTAATGTCCATCTCATTCCAAAACAAAGGATCCCGTGGCCAAGTTAGATTTGCCCTTTGATATCCCATATCCCTTGAAGAGTTTTGTCATGACCTTATTTTGACTCCATTGCCCATTGAACCAGATATTTCCTCTTTCTGTCTATCTTTCGTATACCTTTCATATTCTATTGTATCAACTCAACCCAACCAAAAAAACATCTGCACTTAAATAACTAGTCTAAAATCCATAACCAAAGAAAACAAGATAAACCTTTGCAAACAAATATTTGAGAGATCCCTCTCTGAGAACAGGAGGACTAGATCCTGGAACTCTAAAGATTGGTTCTGATGTTGCCTTGTCTTTTGATTTGCCAAACTGTCAAAACACGGGATACCAACAACATCAAGGCCAAATCTCATGCCTTACATAGATATGATCAAATGGGAAATCGAGAATTTGAATATTGAAGAAAGAGTCTTTAAGAATTACAGAGGAGAAGTCATGGGCTCTTTTAAAGCTGAAGACTTGGAAATTATGTATCATTTACCATCTGCACAACATAAGTATGAAAATGTATATGTGTAAAGGTTTAAAGCTAAGCACCCAGAGTTGATCAAACTCGTTCAAGAATGGAAGGAAAACGAAGGAAAACTCAAGCAAGACAAGTCTAGTACGTACCCCATTGCACAGATCCCACAAAATTTTTGCTATGCTACTGGTATGTTATGTAGGTTATTTGGTAGACCAGACAGTATTAGGTTTGCTAGAGACTGGGTTCCCTTGATTGACACAATCATCAACTCATCCATTTTGAATTGGGCAGATCTATTATCCAATTACTTAGTTAAACACATTACTGAGTATAGGAATAAGAAAAATGCTTCATCTCAAGAAAACTCACCCTTTTTTATGTTTGCCTATGTTATGGATGCCATCTATTTTCATTCTACATTTCCAACTATGGGTTGGAAATAGACTCCCAAAGAACCTACCCCAATCCATATTTATCACGAAGAACTTTGGGATTCCAAATACCACCTGAATTTTTATAAATTCTGTTATGGAGTTATGATGCTAATGTATTAGATGATTTTTAATGAAAAGATGCCTAGGATTTCCAAAGAATTTAGTAGGGATATTGTTCCTGTACAACTCGATGGTTTGCTTAAGAGAAATTTAGATATGTATGAGTATTTTGAAGCTCTGCTCTTCCACATGTTTTTCCATACTACGTTCTAGATAGGTTGTTTGGGAGAGAGATCACTTATCAACTTGTTAATGGTGTTACTAAATAGCTGAAAGATGACAAAAATGAAATTTGGCCTTATTTTCCTATATAGTGCGGTTCTTTTGCTCTATCCAACATTGGTCACACATAAAAAGAAGTTCCTAATGTGTAGATATTAAATATTGCATTTATGCCTGGGAGATTGTATGATCCTGATGATGAAATTAAGATTTTTATGGAAAGACTTTAGACAAAGCCTTTTGTCAAGGAAGAAGATCTGTTTGATGACTTCTTTCAAGGAGTTGAAGTTTTTTCAGATGTTATTAAAAGGGTTTCAAATGAATCAAGTGAAGAAGATATTCAAGCCTTTCAAGAATGCAGAAAGGAGAGACTGAAAAATATCCCTTTAAATTTATTTACCATGGAATATGAAAATAATACTCCAAGTGTTAGCATTAATGAATAAATCAAAGATAGTTCTGAAAATTAATCCGATAAATCTCAACAACAATCCAACAAATCTGAGGATGAGTTCGAAGTCAGAAAAATTAATTTGGAAATTGATCAGGTTATTAATGAATTAGATTTGCATGAGAATCCAAAGAAAAATTGCACTCAATTAAATTCAGGAGAAGTTCAAAAGGATCGAAGCACAACAGATCAGTCCAAGTCATATGAAGGAAAATACCTTTCAAATGAATGGGAAGAATTTTCACAAGCAATAAACACCCCCAAAGAAAAGACTATCACTAATTAAGCGAAAGATTTCAAAACACCTAAGCCTTCTCAAAAGATAGTACAGACTATTAATCCTTTGAAAATGGTTCCAGTAACTCAAAACAAAGAAATTATTCCAGATTTTTCAGCAGATCAAATAATTTTTAAAATAGAAGAAATTCCTTCATTAGATATCTTCTATAGTCCTAGCCATAAAGCTGTAGTGAAAAAAAATAAGAGGAAAAGAGTTGATGAAACTCTTAAATATACATATGAGTCCATTGAAGTTCTCTGGAAGGATTCACTTGAATATCCTACTGAACATTTAACTAAGTCATCTCAGTATGAAGGGGCTTATGCTACAACCACTGTAGAAAAAGAAACTCAAGTTAAAACTTTGTTAAGGCAAAGGGATTATAGGATACAAGAGTTGGAACATTTATTGGATGCAGAGAACGTTAAGACTATAGAACAGATCAAAATGAATTCAGAGAAGTTCCTTAAAGATATTGAAAGGCTTAAGCTAGAACATCATGCACAGCTTGAAGAAAAATAGGTACACATGGAGAAGAATTTAGTAGAATTACAAAAGCAATCATAGTCATAAAGATTTGTCAAATAATAAATTGATATAAATACCATATTAAAAGAACAAGAAAAGGTATTTTTCTATCAAGCATCCATGATTGATTCTTACTATGATTCAAATAAAATAATGATTCAACAAATCACTATCCAAAAACTTGAATGTGAAAAACTTTAGAGTCAAATTGAAGAATATATTCAATGGAAAGATTCAGATGCTGGGAAGAAGGCTAATCTACCTCAAGTAGATAAATTTGATAAGGAATTCTTGTTTATAGTGTGGAAGACACAAATTTCCAGAGCAAAAAAAGCAGCAGCTAAAACATCCAGTAAATCAAATGAAATTATACAACATTTGTGTGATCAATTATTCAAAATAGGACTTTTGGAAGAAAACACGTCTGATATGTTTTCAATGATCGAAGAAGTAGAGTCAAGATGGATTCAATAAGCAGATCAACAAGAAGAGATGATCAAGAAAATTGACAAGTTTGATCAAGAAAATTCTTTCAATTTTCTGATCAAACTATATCAACAACAACGAACGCTTCAGTTAATCAGAGAATCAGCCCAAATGTCACAATCAACAATTTCAAATTCTACATTCAAGGATCATATTTTTTCACAAATATCTCAACCACCTCAACTCAAGAATATTCTAGATATTTACAATTTACGTGACCACATTCATCAGAAGAAGAAGGATCCTTAAATTCAAGATTGTTAGTTTGTTTAATTTCCTAGATTATAGTTCAAGATAGGTTTTATAGAGAGAAGTTGTTTGAAACCTCCTCTATATTTTTGTAAAGTATTTAATTTAGTTAAGTAGTTAATTGTAGTATTTAAACCCTTCTCATGCATTTAGAGAAGGGTCCTGAATTTTATTGAGAACATTTGCAAAGAAGGCTTAAGTTGTAAGCAGGTTTGTAAGTGTCTTGATGAAAGAATGTAACATGACCTTATTCAGTTATATAAATCATCTCGTTGATCAATATTGATTCAATTTGGCTTGGATTTTTGATTGAAGAATTGAATGTGACCTTTTATCATTGATATGATAAGCAGGAAGACAAAAAATTGGTACTAATATCATGTATGTTATTACTGTTTTGAATATTAATGATGAACACAGCTTTCATGAATCATATGTAAAATTTATTTTTTATGTCTGAAGTATATTTTCTATTAATCGTACAGTATATAGGGAGAAATTAGTTATTTTATATATGGTCATTACATAAATGCGATATGTCTTTCATATTCTTTTTGATTAATTAACCTTTTTCAAAAGGAATTATTCTACACATTTATAATTCTATTTAATCTGTAATGATTTCAAAACAGATTAGATAGTTATCTTCCTGAATCGCATTTGAGATACTTTACCTGGGTTAGATTAAGTTTATTTTAAAGTCTTGCATTTAGAATTAAATTTGTTTAGTTTGTAGTAATTCATCATTTTTAAATTTTTTTGGTAGAAATCTCACAAATCATCACACAAACACTAAAACTGGGAAACTTGTCCGAAAACCTCTAGTTGGAGCCACTACCCCAAATGAAAAAGGAGTTGTTTTAAGGTCCGGAACGGGTGGTTATCCCCCTTTTTTGTTGCCATGAATTTCTAAGGCTTCAAAATTTTTGGTGCTAGAAGGAGGGCATGACTATGAATGGAAAATAAATCTAAAATTCAAAGCCCTCATAAGAGTCTATCTCCTTAAAATCATTCTACCATTTCCCGATCACGATCTAAATCACCAATTCAAAAATCAGAAGTAGTAGAAAAGTTTCTTTCATCCCCTGAAATTTCATGTCGCCCATCTACTTCAGAATTCATTCCCAAATCCCCTGAAGTAAAGTCTTTAATTAAAAAATTGGAAGAAATATCTATTTCTGCTGAAAATCTTGTTAATTGAGAAACATATGAAGAAAGTGTTACTTCTCTATTTATAGATACTGGTATTCTAACTCGAGCTAGAAGTGAGAAGCTTGGAATTCATCCTTTTGAGTTTCCTTTAGAATCCCATTGCAAAAATTTTTCTCAAATATCCATATCAAAATCAGACACAAGTGAAGTCACATAAAATCTCTCTTCAGTTATTCCTTCATACTCTTCTAATCCACCCACGTCTTTTATACATTCCATTTCTTCCACTCAGACAATCAGTGATGTCACAAGTAGTATTGTTGCAGTTGTAAGTTCTTCTTTCATCACCTCTACTTCTAGATCTACTTCTACATCTTCGCAAAATCCAAATCCAATTATGGCTACTCAACCGTGGAAAAATCTTGGTGCTGTGCTAATAGAAAATCCTAATGCTCTTCCTGATCATCCAGAAAAATGGTTACCCAAATATAATCCTGATGATGGTCTTCCCGCTGAAGAACACATCAATAATTTTATGTTAGCCATGAACTTAAATGGAATCGTTCATGAAGATGTTGTAGTTAGATTTTTTCCATATACTTTGCAAGGATCTATAGGATCCTACTATTTTTTTCTTCCAACAGGATCTATTGCTAATTGGGAAACTTTTGAAAAAAAATTTCTTGCGAAATTTGGAGATGATAGAACTGTTTCTTCTTTGATCAATGCTCTTTCCAATCTTAAAATAAATTCAGGTGAAAAGGTCAAAGATTTCAACTCTAGATTCAATAGATTATTAAATAAAATCCCAAATGCTTCAAAACCAGATGTTGATGTACAAATAGAATGGTATATTTCTTCTTTACCCTCGAATATAGCCATGTTTTTTAGATAGGGCTAATAAAGTCACTCTTTTAGAAAATCAGAAAGAAGCTCTTGCGATAGAAAAAATAATTTTAGCATTGGAGAAACAAATAGAATCAGAAGAAAGGAAAATAAAGAAAGTGAAATTTAGTCAAGATTCCAAAAATAATATCTCAAAAGATCCATTTGATCTTGAAGGTCTCCAAAAAGTATTAAATACTATGTCAAATGATATGGTAGATATAAAGAAACAAGTTGCTGAAACTCCAGCTGCTAAAAAATCATTTCGTTCATTTTAAAAAAATCCTTCTTCCACTCCTAAACCCCCAAATGAGATTTGAAATGCAGAATCTGATCAAGATACTGAAGACACCTCACCTTTTGGAAATGAATTAGAATCTGAAGAAGAAGTTGAATTAAATGGTTTATGGGATTTCATTCTTCCAACAGAGGAAGAAAGTGAAGCTATGCCTATATCAACAAGAAGTAAACCTTCTTTAGATCTAATTGTGTCAAGTCCCAAACAAAATTCTGTCCCCTCAAAATACAAAACCAAAAAATATAAAACTCTGGAAACAGATTCGATTTAATCAGATCCTTCTACAAATTCTAAAACTTTGATTGTATCAGATACAGTCGAATATATTTGAGAGTGCAAGCTTTTGTGATCCATAGCATTTTAATTATAAATCTTCCAGGAAATCACACAAGAAATTTTGGAACTGACTCGTTTCAAACTACCAACTGTAGTTCATCATCAGGATAATGAAGAATAGTTGATCTAACTTTCACTTTTATACCTGGAAGAGAGAAGCAATGGTCAAAACCCAAGAAAAATTAAAAAATGTTAAAAAATGGTTTTAATTTTTCTTGGGTTTTGACCGTTGCTTCTCTCTTCCTGGTATAAAATTGAAAGTCAGATCAGCCAGTCTTTATTATCCTGATGATGAACCATAGTTGGTAGTTCGAAACACGTCGGTTCCAAAATTTATTATGTGATTTCCGGGAAGATTTATAATTAAAACAATTGAATATAATATAGTAGAAGATATGGAAAATATCAAGGAAAATATCTCGTTACATGAAATGTCTAAACTCAAACAACAAAAAAATATTTTGCTTAGAGAACTTAAAGCAATTCTTGTCGAATTGATACAACCACCAGTCATAGCACAAGCCTGAAAGGATATGGGAAAGCCTGCATCATCTGTCAATAAAGCAAATTCTAATGATCTTGTTTTGATTGGTGATAGATCTATCTCTGAAACTCCTCCTCTTCTTTTGACTTATGAAATTTTGAACAAGAATATTCATAATTGTCTTATTGATTCATGAGCTTCTTGAAATATTATGCCAAGAACATTGTGTACAAAATTAAATGTTAATCCTCAAAAAACATCAATACATATAGCTCAGTTGGATAGAACTAAATTTGAAGTCATTGGAGAAATGTTATTGGCATCTATCAGATTATCATCTAATCCAAAAGTTTCACAAGTGATTGATATTTTGGTCATAGACATTCCTAAATTCTATGGCCTCATTTTAAGCAGGGATTGGTCTGAGAAATTACATGGGTATTTTGCTACTGATTGGTCTCACATGTGGTTACCATATAATGGTAAACCAAATCAAATCAGAATTGAACATGAGAAATTTATGAAACATACAGTTGTTGAATTGGAAGGACCAAATGAGCCTATAGCTTTTACCAATAATATCATAGGGAATTATTCAGTAGAATCATTCCTTGGATCATTTAATGCTCAGCTTTCACCTTTCAAAAAAAATACTATTACTTCTCAAATTGAAATTTTTTCTCAAACAGATTCTTCTAGATGTGTTAATTTTAGCAATCAAATTCCAAATCAGTCTTTATTTTGGACTCTATTTTTTGACGGATCAAAATCAGAAGATGGTGCAAGAGCAGGTTGTATTTTAATTGATCCTCGGGGAGAGAAGACAATGCTAGCTTCTAGACTCGAATTCCAATGCACAAATAACATTGCTGAATACGAAGAATTGACTCAAGGTATGTACAAAGCCATAAGATTGAATGTTAAATATTTGCAAGTATATGGATATTCTGAAATAATAGTCAAACAAGTTAGAAATATGATTCATTTTATTTCTAGACATTTGAGACATTATCAAAAATTAGCTTAGAATCTCATTTCTCATTTTACAGCATTCAATATCTCCACAATTCCTAGATTACAAAATGCGAGTGCCGATTTTCTTTCTCATGTAGCATCTAGAATTATAACACCCGAAGAGTTTAGCCCAGGTAGATTTTCAATTGAATAAATTTTTAGACCATCCATTCCCGACAATATTACAAATTGGAAAGTATTCAATAATGATGTAGAGATAGTAGACTTTCTTAGATCAGATAGAGCTTATGAAGGTCAAATCTTGGATGAAAGTGAACATGATTTATAGATTAATTCCTAATTTTGTAGTGAAAATGGAAGATCTGTATGATTTGAAAGATAGTTTTGAAAAGGTAACCAATTCAAAAATTCAAAGTTCTACTTTAAAATTTGAATTAATTAATATTGGTACTTCAAAAAAACCTCGGAATATCAACTTAGGTCCTGGTTTGGGATATGGAGAAAGGATATCATTCATTAATTTTCTCATAAAATATAAAGATATCTTTGCATGGGATTATTAAGATCTTAAAACATATGACACTTCCATAATTCAGCATACCATTCCCATGATATCAGATGATAAACCTGTCCAACAAAAACTCATAAAAATTCATCCAAACCTAGAAAGTCAAATCAAATCTGAATTGAATAAAATGCTCAAAGCTAAATTCATTTTTCCTGTTAGAAATTCCAAGTGGGTGTCAAACAGGGTCCCAGTTAGAAAAAATAACGGAGATATTAGAATTTGTATAGATTTTAGAAATTTGAATAAAGCTTGTCAAAAAAGATAATTTTCCCTTACCTACCATGGAATAGATTTTGCAGTCAGTTGCAGGATTTGAATTGACGTCTCTTCTAGACGGATTTTCACGGTATAATTAGATCATGGTTCATCATGATGATAGATTAAAAAAAAACATTTAGAACAAAATGGGGAACATATGCATATCAAAAAATGCCTTTCGGAATGATTAATGCTGGAGCTACATTTCAGTGTGCTATGGATATAGCTTTCAGAGGATTAATCAATAAATCAATTGTTATATACTTAGATGACATCACTATTTATTTTAAGCATAGAAACAATCATATTAATCATTTAAAAAATATTTTCGACAAATGCAGAAAATATGGTATTTCCCTTAATCCAAAAAAATGTTATTTTTCTTTATCAGAAGGAAAACTTTTAGGATTTATTGTTTCTAAGAAAGGAATTCATATAGATCCTGATAGGATTCAAGATATTAAAAAAATTCCTTTGCCACATAACAAAAAGACAATGCAATCATTTTTAGGACAAATTAATCTTGTAAAAAGATTTGTTCCAGATTTTTCTCAAATTTTCCTTCCCCTTCAATCAATGATCAAGAAAAATTCAATTTTTAAATGAGCCAAAGAAGAAATAAAGTCCTTTGAGTTAATCAAAAGAGCTATTGTTGAAGCTCCCTCTTTAACAACTCCTGATTTTCTCAAATATTTTGTGTTATATACATTTTCTTCAGATACATCATATGAAGTTGTTTTAACATAGTTAAATGATCAGAATATTGAAGCACCAATTACGTTTTTTAGGTCTAATATTCAGGGTGCCGAGTTAAATTATTCAATTGTAGAAAAACAAGCATATGTTGTGTTTAAATATTTGAAACACTTTATACCTTTTCTCTTAAAAACACACGCTAAGATAATAATACCTTATTCGATCGTAAGGCAATTATTAATACAATGAGAAATGGGAGAGAAAAGAGAAAATTTAGTTACTGCTCTCCAGGAATATATGTAGAAATACATCGAGCAAAAATTGTTAAAGGACAAGGTCTGTGCAAAATTTTGACTGGATCTTCTCATTTACCTAAATATGAAGATCAATCAGAAGCAATACAAATATCTGAGGTAAGCCTAAATGATTCTCAATCACAATATGCTGATCTGATTTTTTTTTTTTTAAATGGACATGCTCCACTAAGTCTCAATTATACAGGAAAACGTTCTTTAAGACTTATGGAAAACTAGTATCAACTTGTATATGATGTCCTGTTTAGGAGAAATTGTGATTTTGTATTATTGAGATCCTTAGAGAAATCTGAAGCTGAAAAATTATTGCAGGAATTACATGATGGATCAGTCGGAGGTCATTTCGGAGGAAATACCACAGCACATAAAATACTGCATGTGGGCCACTATTGGCCAAATTTGTTCAAATATGCACACGATTATTCAAAGAAATGTAAAACATGTCAAACTATAGCAGGAAGAGAGAGGAAACCAGCATTTCCATTACAACCAGTAAATATCCAACAACCCTTTGAATAACGGGGGTTAGATATTATAGGTGAAATAATTCCAAACTCTTCAAAGAAACATAGGTATATTTTAACTGCAACTGGTTATTTCACAAAATGGGTAGAATATATCCCATTAAAGGTGGCCAATACAAAAAATATTACCGATTTCATTGATCAATTCATAATTACAAGGTTTGGCCTTCCATCAACTTTGATATTTAATAATGCATCTTACTTTTCTGGAAATGCCATAATAGAATTTTCTTTGAAAAGAGGTTTTAAGTTGAAGTATTCAGCTAAATATTACCCACAAGGAAATGGAGTAGAATCCACAAATAAAACCTTATCAGAATCATAAAGAGAACCATAGAGAAAAATCATAAAAATTGGCATAAAACATTATTATTTTCTCTTTGGGATGATAGAATTACAGAAAAAGCTTCAATAGGAACTTCACCATTTGTGTTAGTGTATGGAAAAGAAGAAATTCTTCCTTGAAATGTAACAATACCGTTGTTTGCCCTAGTTCAATTCATTGATGAAAATCCTTCTTCTTCTCTCCAACTTAGACAAGATCAAATCTTTAAGTTAGAAGAAGAAAGAGAAAAGGCTAAAAAAACACATATCCACCATCAACAAGTAGTAAAAGCCTAATTTGATTTAACATCTGTTAGTTCAAGAGATTTTCAAATTGGTGATCTGGTATTAAAATGGGATAAGGTTCATGAAGAAAAGGGTAAAAACGCGAAGTTTCAAAAAATTTGGTTAGGACCATTTCAAATAATCGAAAATATTTTCTCATCAACATTTCTATTATAGGATTTATCAGGTAAGAAAGATTCTTTACCTGTTAATGAGCAAATTCAGAAAAATTATTTTTCATAGGACATAATTTTCTTCTATTTTTATACAATAAAATTTTTTACTTTCATTTAGAAATAAAATTTGTTTAGTACTAATAGTTGACTTTTCAAAATAAGTTTTAGGTAATTTTTTTCTTATTTTTCTTCTTCTACTTGTTTTAAAAATAGAACTGTTAAAGAAAGAAAAGTCGAAAGATTTATGAAAAAACAAATTTATTTTATCTTTTAGAAAAATGAAATTCTAAATAAAACACTTATTTTGTTAAAGGACTCTCTTTTTTATTTAGTATAAAATCTCTTTTGATAAGTCATGAAAAGAAAATTATATTTTAGTAAGAAATTTTTTCAGAAAAGAAATCTAACAACTCGACATTATCATCTGGCATCTTAAAAAGAAATACGAATCATCCCATCCAGTAAATTTGATAATTTTCAAAAGAATTTTTAAAAATAAAAAAAGAAAAATTTGAAAAAAACTTAAAAGATAATGAGTCTCATTACGAGCTTGATTACCATGTTCATAAAGAAGTAATTAAAACTGAGATTACAAATACTGTCTACCAAAACAATGTAATGACTTGAGATTATATCATAAAGAAAAGGGGTCTCATCACGAGCTAGCTTCATCAGTTTTGATTATTATTTGTGAGTGGCATTGTCACTATTTGGTTACCAAGCCAAGACAATGGATTTTAAGAAAATATAAAATAAAAATAAAAATAATTTGTTGATGAGAATAATGAGAAACACTGGATGAAAAAATGGATTATAGCTGGTTAAAAGGTAACCCGGCCAAAAGCTTAAATTTCCCATTGGAACAGAGGCTCTACCTATGATAAAAGGGTAAATTTATAGAAAGATTTTTCTGTAAATATTATTTTCTATCTTATTTTTAACTAAGTAAAGACTAACATTGATATTTTTATACTTATATCTTTATAGAGGAATTCTCCTGAAACAAGTGAATAATTGAAAATTTTGTTAATTGAAAAATATATTAGTTATTTGAAATTTCATTTCTTTAACTATTTTATTCTTTATACCAAAATATTTAAAAATTTCAGAAATTTTTTATCAGAGACATCTGGTTTGTTCAAGTGAATCACCAATTGTTGTGATATACAACTACCCCCCATTTATTTTTGTAAATAGGGACCCTTTAGAGATAATTAGAAAAAATCCTTTTAAAGGTTCCTTCTAATAAACATTTAGGAAATAAATTTATCTCAAAGCTCATCTCTTATCACATATCACTTTCAAAGAAGAATCTATAAATCTTGTGAATTGCGAAACGTACCCTCTTAAACATCTTACTCTATTTTTTCTCATTGCACTTGATTTATTTAAATATTAGAACAAAACAATAAAAGTCATGATCGTCGCGGACCTGACAAAGTGAATGAACTCGAATATATAATCTCTTTCACATCGCGTCAACTTTCTAGCTTTCGCAAATCGCACCACGCATGGATTATGATTTAAACTTCAATGTATTTCTTAAAAATTATGATCTTCGATTTGCGCAAATCGCATTTCGCAATTGATAAGAAACAATCACAAAAATTATAAGATATGATTGCAATGTGCACATTTATTGTTTCCAGCGTGTGAAAAGTGACTTATGTCATTTCAAATTGAATTCTGATCTTAACGGATTTAATCAAAGGATAAGTATTGCATGCAAAGCTATGCGAAGCCATGCCTAGCATTTAATTTTGAAATCATGAAGGAGTTATGAGGAGATGATTGATCGAATTGATAGTTTTTATGTAAAACATATCTTCATAGTTTCTGTTATATGATATATTTTGTGTCACTTTTAGGAAAACAATTATTCAATTGAAAGAGTCTGAAATGAGTAAGAAAGGCAAAGAAGTGTCTCGAGCATCGTATACATAAGATACATAAATGCCTTCACTGTTTTCTGATACTGTTTGTCACAAATATTGCAGTATCACATCATGTGAAGCTATGTATAAAATATTTGAAGATGAAGGGCCAAAGGTGATAACAAAGATTTCTACAATAGGCACTAATTCCACTTCTGACGCAACTTTGTTTGACGTTGCATGCTCATTCATTCATAAGATAGCAACAAGGCCAAATCTCATTCCTTACACAGATATGATCAAATGGGAAATCAAGAATTTGAATATTGAAGACAGAGTGTTTAAGAATTCTATAGGAGAAGTCGTGGGCTCTTTTAAAGCTGAAGACTTGGCAACTATGTATCATGTACAGTCTCCACAACAGAAGTATGACAATGTATATGTGAAAAGTTTTAAAGCGAAGCACCCAGATCTGATCAAATTAATTCAAGAATGGAAGTACAATGAAGGAAAACTAAAATAAGACAAGTCTAGTACATATCCCATTGCATAGATCCAACAACCTTTTTTCTATGCTGCTGGTATGTTATGTAGGTTATTCGGTAGACCAGACAGTACTAATTTTGCTAGATTATAGGTTACCTTGATTGATGCAATAATTAACTCATCCATTTTGAATTGGGCAGATCTATTATCCAATTACTTATTTAAACACATTACTGAGTATAGGAATAAGAAAAATGCTTTGTCTCAAGAAAACTCACCCTTTTTTATGTCGGTTTATGTTATGGATGCCATCTATTTTCATTCTAAATTTTCAAATATGGTTTGGAAATGGAATCCCAAAGAACCTACCCCAATCCATATTTATCACGGAGAACTTTGGGATTCCAAATACCACCTGCATTTTTATAAAGTTTGTTATGGAGTTATGATGCCAATGTATTAAATGATTTTAAATGAAAAGATCCATAGGGTTTTGAAAGAAGTCAGTAGGGATATTGTTCCTATAGCTCGATGGTTTGCTGAAGAGAAATTTACATATGTACGAGTATTTGGAAGCTCTACTCTTCCACATGTTTTTCCATACTACGTTCTAGATAGGTTGTTCGAGAGAGAGATTACTTATCATCTTGTTAATCATGTTACTAAACAGCTGAAAGATGACAAAAATGCAATTTGGCCTTCTTTTCCTGTAGAGTGTGGTTCTTTCCCTCTAGCCAACATTGGTCACACATACAAAGAAGTGCCTAATGTGCAGATATTAAATCTTGCATTTATGCCTGGGAGACTGTATGATCCTGATGATGAAATTAAAAATTTTCTGGCAGGACTTAATACAAAGCCTTTTTTCAAGGAAGAAGATCTGTTTGATGACTTCTTTCAAGGAGTTGAAGTTTTTTCAGATGTTATTAAAATTTTTTCAAATGAATCAAGTCAAGAAGATATTCAAGCCTTTCAAGAATACATAAATGAGAGACTGAAAAATGTCCCTTTAAATTTATTTATCATGGAAGATGAAAAGAATACTCCAAGTGTTAGAATTGATGAAGAAATGAAAGTTAATTGTGAAAATGAATTCGATCAATCTCAACAGCAATTCGACAAATCTAAGGATGAGTCTGAAGTCATGAAAGTAAATTTGGAAATTGATCAGGTTATTCATGAATTAGAGTTGCATGAAAAGCCAAAGAAAAATGGCACTGAATTTCATTCAGGATAAGTTCAAAAGGATCAAAGCACAATATATCAGTCCAAGTCATCTGAAGGAAAAGACCTTTCAAATGAATGGGAAGAATTTTCCCAAGCAATAAACACCCCTAAAGAAAAGACTATCACTGATCAAGCAGCATATTTCCAAACACTTGAGCCTTCTTTAAAGATAGTATAGACTGTTAATCCTTTGCGAATAGTTCTAGCAACTCAAAACAAAGAAATCATTCCATATTTTTCAATAAATCAAATAATTTTGCAAATAAAAGGCATTCTTTCATTAGATATCTTCTGTAGTCCTAGCCATAAAGATGTAGTGAAAATAAATAAGAGGAAAAGAGTTGATGAAACTCTTAAATCTACAGATGAGTCAGTTGACGTTCTTTGGAAGGATTCACTTGAAGATCCTACTGAAAATTTAACTAAGCTATCTCAGTATGCAGGAGCTTATGCTACAGCCAGTGTAGACAAAGCAACTCAAGTTAAAACTTTGTTAAGGCAAAGGGATTACAATATACAATATTTGGAACATTTATTGGATGCAGAGAAGGTTAATACTACAAAACAAATCAGAATGAATTCAGAGCAGTTCCTTAAATATATTGAAAGGCTTAAGCTAGAACATCATGCACAACTTGAAAAAAAATAGGTACACATAGAGAATACTTTAGCAGCATTACAAAAGCAATCACAGTCAGAAAGATTTGTCAAAGAAGAGCTTGATATAAATACCATGTTAAAAGAACAAAAAAATTTATTTTTTCAAGCAGCCATGATTGATTCTTACTGTGATTCAAATAAAATAATGATTCAAAAAATCGCTATCCAAAAACTTGAATGTGAAAAACTTCAGAGTTAAATTGAAGAATATATTCAATGGAAAGATTCATATGCTGGGAAGAAGGATAATCTACCTCAAGTAGATAAATTTCATAAGGAATTATTGTTTACAGTGTAGAAGACACAAATTGCTAGAGCAGAAAAAGCAGCAGCTAAAACATCCAGTAAATGAAATGAAATTATACAACATTTGTGTGATCAATTATTCAAAATAGGAATTTTGGAAGAAAACACGTTTGATATGTTTTTAGTGATCAAATAAGTAGAGTAAGGATGGATTCAACAAGAAGATCAGCAAGAAGAGATGATCAAGAAAATTGTAAAGTTTTATCAAGAAAATTCTTTCAATTTTTTTATCAAACTATATCATCAACAACAAACGCTTCAATTAATCAGAGAATCAGCCCAAAATTCACAATCAACAATTTCAAATGCTATATTCAAGGATCAGATTCGCTCACTAATATCTCAACCACCTCAGCTCAAGACTATGCTAGATATTTACAAGTTACATGACCACATTCAGCAGAAGAAGAAGGATCCTTAAAATCAAGATTGTCAGTTTGTTTAATTTCCTAGATTATAGTTCAAGATAAGTTTTATAAAGAGAAGTTGTTTGAAACCTCCTCTATATTCTTGTAAAGTATTTAATTTAGTTAATTAGTTAATTGTAGCATTTAAACCCTTCTCATGCATTTAGACAAGGGTCCTAAATTTTATTGAGAACATTTGCAAAGAAGGCTTAAGTTGTAAGCAGGTTTGTAAGTGTCTTAATGAAAGAATGGAACACAACCCTATTCAGTTATATAAATTATCTTTTTGATCAATGTTGATTCACTTTGGCTTGGATTTTTTATTGAATAGTTTAATATGACCTTTTATCATTGATCTGATAAACAAGACGACAAATAATTGGTACTAATATCATGTCTGTTATTACTGTTTTGAATATTAATGACGAACACAACTTTCATGAATCATATGTAAAATTAATTATTTATGTCTGAAGTATCTATTTCATTAATTGTACATTATACAGGAAAAAATCACTACAAGAAAAAAGCACATTGGTGAGGGTCATGCTTGTGACGGACCTTTAAGGTCCATCACCAATGTCACATATGGTGACGGTCATTAAAAAAATATCACTGTAAGTATATATAGCGATGGTCCTTTATGGTCCATCACCAAAGACATTTTCAATGACACTTTGGTGAGGGTCGTTAAAGGCCCATCACTAATTCTCTCTTTGGTGACAATTCTAGTGACGAACTTTTAATGACCCTCACCAATGCTATTTTTGTTACTTTTGGTGATGGTCAAAAAATGTCCATCATCATTGAACACCAAAAACCGTCACTGTAAGTGTATATAGTGATGGTCCTTTATGGTCCGTCACCAAAGACATTTCACTTTTGGTGAGGGTCATTAAAGGCCCGTCACTAATTCTCTCTTTAGTGACACTTCTAGTGACGAAATTTTAATGACCCTCACCAATGCTCTTTTTGTTACTTTTGGTGACAGTCAAAAAATGTCCGTCATCATTGATCACCAAAAACTGTCACTGTAAGTGTATATAGTGATGGTCCTTTATGGTCCGTCACCAAAGACATTTCACTTTTGGTGAGGGTCGTTAAATGCCCATCACTAATTCTCTCTTTGGTGACACTTCTAGTGACGAACTTTTAATGACCCTCACCAATGCTATTTTTGTTACTTTTGGTGACGATCAAAAAATGTCCGTCATCATTGATAATTACAATGAGTTTTTGATGATGCTATGTGCCTGTTAATATATTTTTTTTCAAAAGATAACGATTTAATACCATTATTGTTGAGAATTTTTTATAATATGTCCAAGGCCATAGTGGTTAGGGTCGGTCAATTTTTTAAGAAGTAATAAGCGTGTATCATTTCCCTCAAGTAATGACTAGTCGAATAGAGATTTCCTATGAGTCAACACATGATTCATATCTATTAAGTTTATTATCTAGCAAATTCCATTTAGATAAAGTTCCACTATTGTGTGTAGGAAATATATTATTTAATACATAATCGAGCTCTGAAAATTCTATTAATGAGAAAGACCTAACAATCCTCAACAATCTGGGCACACCCTAAATTAATGCTTTGGCACACACTAACATTTCTTAGCACCCCACATTTCTTGGAACATCTTTCTACCTATAACATCTTGTGATGACATTGATGCCTAAGCACATGGTGGCATGCGCTAGCACAACATGGAACTCTCCTAGCATGTGTTCGCATGCTACATATAGTCCCTAGCATGCCCTGGAACACCTTGGTTGAATGCATTGACATACATTAACACTTGGCACAGAATTCCACTTGGCATGTATTGGGACCTATTATTAGTGTGACTAGCATGCCCCTTTTCAAAAAGATAAAGTCATGACTTATTAACCCTCTTATTAGTTCTTCCTTTTGTTGCCTTGTGATGGCAGTGTGGGTGCAGGCGTTAAGGAGAGCCTTTCAAACTTGCTTACAATTGATTCTAACTCCGGAGGAGTTTGATCTTATTCCTTATGATTGGTTTCATTCATCAAATTTATGAAATTTGATAAAGGAAATGGACATTGAAATATCCTCTTTAAATAATACCAATCCTTTGTAAACAATATTACAAATCTTTCGGAATCATTCAACTCACTTCAAGCTAATGTTAAGACCCTTCGGAAGTAAATATTTTTACTTTTCAAACAGTGCTTTAAGCCTTCTGGAACATAACATTAGAATGCATTTTAAATCAACCTTTTAGACCTTCTCAGAAATATATTTTCAAACTCTCAGCTCTTAGTAAAATTCTACTAAACTAACATTAAGACCTTCGGAAATATTAAAATTTAGAACCCTTCGGAATCAAACTTTAAACAATTTTGCAAAGGTTCCAAAATTCAAACATCTTAATAAAATTCTATTGGATTAAACATCGGTTCCATACCTTTGTGTTATCCCCCATGTAACTCTCAATGCGAATACCATAGGATCTGCAGCACCTAAGATCGAATGACAATCGTGTTTAAACAACCCTAGAACTTTATCAACCAGAAGTTATGCGAAATGGGTGGTATTTCACCTATGAAATGTCATGTTATGATTGGATCTCATTCCAAATGAATAAACTACCCACCATCCAAAAGTGGTGTGACAACAGTGTAAGTGGTTTCTCCAAAACCACTTAACCTCAAATCTTTGGTTTAAATCGCGCTTAAACACAATTTTTTGCCTTTTCTTCATTCAACTTCAATTCCACATAAAAATATTCTTTCATTGTATAACTCAATAAATAGAGACCTATGATCACTGCCGATCTTCAAGTAAAACCCCGAATCTATTCAAATTCTCAATTCTGATCACAAACAAAGAAAACCAAAACTTATTCGAATTCTCCCAGTCTTTTATACAGAGGTTAATACACTCAATTTATACACAGAGAACATAAATTTAAATGTATTTTAGAAAGGGGATGAACCTCCAGGAAATCTCCAAGTAATCCAAATAAATAAACTCTGTAATTTTATTCAAAACATAGATCAAATTATCACAATAAATTCTTCCACGGCCAGCTCTGAATTCCTCTGTTCCAGAGGTTACATTTTATAGTTTTGTTACAATGCAACCAACCTCCTTCTGAGGATCGAATTATTCTAGTTAAAAAAAAACTCCTTATTACAACATATCTTCCTAGATTTCATCAAATAAACCTAAATAAGCTCAAACAAATAAAAATTGTTCAACCTCCCCTAAATACTAGTTCAAGCCTATCTATTACAGAATAGATTTTAACAAATTGTTGAGGGATCAAACCCTCGTAGAAAAACTAACTTTCACCCATTAGTAAATGAATTTTTTGAACCTATCTAGCCACAACATGTGAACAATCTTTCACATTGTTGGCTAAACTCCAATGCCCCTGCATCACCTTGACACATATTGACATACCCTGGCACCCTGCGCCACATCCTTAGCACCTAGCATGTATTGGCATATATTGGCACTATTAATCGGCACATGATATAATTAGCATACCTTGGAACCCCCAAGCACACTTTGGGAATTATTAACATGCCTTGATATTCCCTAGCATGCCTTACCAATGCTTAACATACCTTGTCACTCCCTCCTTGGCATGACAACTAACACTGACCATTAACATTAGTATCCGGTAGTACACGTTCCTTTTATTTATTAACTTCCACGAATTTTTACCCAGTGCTCCCTTAATGTTTTTTCCTAGTACTCATTAACACTCATCAACATGAATTATCACTCTCTAGCACGTGTTGGCGCTTGGAAAGCCTTAGCATGTATGGAATATGTTTTGATGCCTTGGTATGATTTAGCATGGTTTAATATTAAATTTATTTGTGATGATAAATTGTTGGAAATTAGATGAGAAGAAACAAAGGAATACTTGGCACTAAGAATGCACTAAGACTTTGCACTTGGCACCTATTTCCACCTAGTGTTACTGTGCCTAGCATGCCCCTCTTGGAAAAGGTAAATTGATGACTTATTAACCCTCTTATGTGTTCATTTCCTTGTAGTTTAACTTTTTTCTCCCTTTTTTTGTCTTGATAGTACTTGACACGCATTGACACACCCTTGCACATCTTGGCATGCCTTATCACTTGGCACATCTTAGCATGTTTGACATGTATTCCCACCATCTGGAACATCAAGGGGGTGAAGAGAGATGTAGTCCTAAAGTAGGTCAAGTACAACGGCCGAGTAAGGGTTGCTAAAGGGAGGTCATGATCATTCTCCAAGAGCAAGATCATCATGTGAGGATTTAGAAGAATGTTGCATACCTTAATGGTCGGTTTGCACTAGGAAGTAGGATGGCATATTTTTGGTTCTCTTCTGGCAGATCAAGCTTAAGAGAGGTTTCTCATGAGAATTTGGGCATGTGATTTCAATGGTCTCTTTGTGTGAAGGCTGCATCAAATTTTGAATGTTGAAATTTGCAACAAGAAACAGTGAGATTGGAAACCAAAAAGGACAAAAAAAGATGCACCCACACTGGTGAGGAATTTTGATGCACCAGGAGTGAGGAATGTGGGGCGTCTAATTTATTTTTCCCTTAAATAAATTGGACAATAAATTGTAATTTCATCTCATAACAACTTATGTCAGTTAATTAAGTCATGATGACCGAGTTAGCTCAAGAAATTCGAGTTGAGGGTCTAATTTGGGGCATCTAGAGGGATTCTAATATTTTTTGGGGTCCAGTTGCAGTTGACGCATTAGTGGGGTGTGTTGAGATTGCAACAAGATGATGAGCTTAGTGGAAAGGAGTCGCCTTCACTAAGTGGGCCCACAGGCTATTTTTGGCACAAAGTCTATTTTTAGACTATGTCTATTTTTAGACATATGGATCATGTTCTATGAGTTGCAGGATGCTATTTGTGGATGGTTGGTCAAGTTGGAAAAAATAGATGGAATTCTATTTTTAGACATACTGGGCGGAATCTATTTTTAGATTGCCAGTCTAAAAATAGATATGTCGAATATTATTAGCTCTTAATAATATTTGGACTATAAACATTATCTTATTCTCTTGGAGCACTTCAGTTAAGTGCACAGATGTGGCACAGGAGCTGACAGGAGGAATTACGCTATTCTTGAGGGTTATGTGGAGCTATTTCATGGATACTTCAGTTAGAACTCATGTGACATAGTTTGGTGGAGTTGATTGAGGAGGTTAGTGGAGTTCTATTTAGTTTAACTAATCTAAACATAATTGAGCTATTTGTATCTAGTTTAACTAATTGATACAGTTATTGAGAGTGGTGTGAATTAATTATTAATTAATTCACTAATTATAAACTCATTAATCAACTAAAGAATGCATCATTTAATTTCAGTGCATGGACAGTTTCAGTGGAGACCAGTGCAAAAATAGGTGAAAGAGCAGATTAACTATCAGTTGTGACTATATAGTTGCTATTTGCAACACACAGATAATTCAAGAAGCCCACGAGGATTGTGTAGTACAATCCAGGTGGTTTATTTTATTTAATGAGCCATCCCATAGCATTGGTTATGCAATAGAGGCTGGCTATCAAGTGGAAAAATATTGGAGCATGTGTTTTGCTAGATCTAGCTTGATAGTGTGTAGCATTTCGAGGTTGTGCTGAGAGCTTGTGAGGAGCTTTGTACTATGATTGTTACATGATCTCCATGACATATAATATACAGATATTTGGGGTTTTCAGCTCTAATCTTTCCCATGAAATACTGTGTTCATATGTGTGAATGTTTATGGTTTTAATGTGTGCATGCAATTGATTTTATTTCCGCATGTGATGATAAATGGTAGAAGAGATTTTGTATTATGCATGAAGCTAAAATAGTGTGTGATCAAGAGAATCTTGGTGAACAATATTTCAGTTATTAAAATTTTCTATAGGGTGCAAGTGTAATTAACTCAATTAAATGAGTTAAAATCAATTTAACTAGTTCTAATTAAGTGATGAGCTAGTGAGAGGTCCAGTGAGTTAAATTAGATTTAATTCACAATAAGTGATCAATCAGATAACTGATAATTCACTATTAATAGTTGCATGCATGTCAGTTTCGAGGAATACCCAGTTGAGACAAAGATTAAAGGCAACATAACTATCAGTTGTATTTAGAGAAAATTTCCCATGTGAAATTATAAAGTCATTGGGATGCCATGATGGATTGCGCAGTCAAGGAAGACTGATTTTCCTAATTAATAATGAGTTAATTCCCTAGGAATTGCATGAGAAAGGCAGGCTGAAGTAAGGATGAGAATTGCCTAAGTACTAGATCGAGTTTGCGAGATCAATGGGAGACAATTAACAAAGTGCTGGAGAATCTCATGAGAGATTAAGCATTGTATTATTTCATGATTCCTTGACTTAATACACAATAAAGATAGAGGGGTTTTGATTAGTTTCTTTCCCCAAATACATCATGTTGTTGTGCGATTGATAATTTATTTCTCTTACTTATATGTGATTGTGCGATCGTGTTTTTTTTTCATAAATTGTAGGAAGGGTTGAGTATCTTGTTTTAGAAGATTACAAGATCAAATTGAATCTCGTTGGTTAGATTTTATACATGGTATCACAGCAGGAATTGTTTGGGCAGCGATTTTGTAGAGAATATCTGAAGATTTTGGTGTAATTTTTTTTAAAACAAATAGAATATTTGGATTCCTTGCGAAAATATACCCAAATGGAAAAAAAAATGGGTCAAATTGGAGCTCGAATGAGGGAAATATCATCGATTTAAAATCAACTCTTTTTTAGAAACTTTTTGTAACTTTAGGATAATTACACTGTGCGAGAGTCAAAAACATATAAGCACTTGAGGTACCAGATGCATGCAAAGATATGAGGAAAAAGGCAGAAGTTAGAGACTTGGTGGTTTAGAGGGAGCATAAATCACCTCTCAACATGCATCCTCATGAGAAGCAGTCTCAGAAGGTTGTGGAGTAGCTGCCACAATTGGAGAAGCAGAGAGGAGACTTAGTGGAGGCATCCACACAAGTAGAGACCTTCATGAGGGGGAAATTTAGAGCCAGATGGGAAGAGGGAGCAACCATACCTCGAGGTGTAAGATGGGTTTATGTGTAGACATAATCCCAAGATAATAAATTTGGGCAATGTCTATTGAGATGGCATGTCTCATGGATCAAACCTGGCTACGAGGAGCCCATAGTACATTAGTAGTTGGAAGGATCAGTTGGATTGATGTAGTCATATGTCAGCAAGATAGAAATTAGAGTGACAGATGTCAAATACTAGAGCAAAAATAGAGTTAGCAACAGTTCAAAGGGCACAGATGCAGATGTCAGCAGCAGTGCAAAGAATCCAGTACTAGACATGTGCAGTAGCTAGCAGTAGTTAGAAGACTCTGATGACAGATGCATTATACTGATTCAGTTGTTTAGTGGCTATTCAGTTTCAGGATTTGCAGGTGCAAACAACACTAGAGAAGTGTATCATGCAGAGCATTCGAAAGGTACTGGATGGGAATAGATTGAATTCCTTTCTTTTTGAGAGGGAGTGTTGAAATTTGCAACAAGAAATAGTGAAATTGGTGACTAGAAAGGAAAAAAAAAAATGCACGCACACTGGTGAGGAATTTTGATGTAACAGGAGTGAGGAATGTGAGGCGTCTAATTTATTTTCCCCTTAAATAAATTGGACAATAAATTTTAATATCATCTCATAACAACTCATGTCAATTAACTAAGTCATGATGATTGAGTTAGCTCAAGAAATTCGATTTCAGGTGATAGAGGTGGATATTGGTGGCCACCCGCCTATTCCACTTGGGCCCTCGCCATTTTCTCTTTCAATTTTTTAGTTTCCTTAATTATAGCACAATTTATTATTTTTGTCAGTTTTTCAGGTCCTAAACTTTAAAAGTCGTTTTGAGGCCCCAAACGATGTTTTTTGGGCATTAAAGGTTTGTCAATTTCATATAAATCGTATTAGCAATTGTATTCCTCGGAGAGGTCTTTCTAACGAGGTACCATGTGCATCAAACGAAGATCATATGACCAAGTTACGACCCCGGGAAGTTGGCTGCCCAACTAACCACAACGGGGCCCATAAACTCTTAGTGTTACATCTCCTCGAGACAGGGTTTTGGTTGGTTAGGGTTTTATCTTATTTTAAATAATAAAAAGACCCTTGATCCTTATTGTAACACAATTCAAAGGAACATAACTATCAGTTGTATTTATAGAAAATTTCTTGTGTGTAATTATAAAGTCATTAGGATGCCTTGATGGATTGCGCAATCAAGGAAGGTTGATTTTCCTAATTAATATGGAGATAATTCCATAGGAATTGCATGAGGAAGGTAGGCTGAAGGAAGGCTGAGAATTGGCTAAGTACTGGACCGATTTTTCCTAGATCAGCAGGAGACAATTGGCAGAGTGCTGGAGAATCTCAAGAGAGATTAAGCATTGCGTTGTTTCATGATTCCTTCACTTAATACAAAATATAGATAGAGGGTTTCAAGAAGTTTCTTCCCCAGATACATCTTGTGTTGTGTGATTGATAAATTATTTCTCTTACTTATATGTGATTGTGCAATTGTGTTTTGTTTCCACAAATTGTAGGAAGGATTCAGTATCTTGTTTTAGTACATGATTACAAGATCAGATTGAATCCCGTTGGTTAGATTTCCTACATGAAATAGAAGAGAGGGTTGATACCATCTTGACTTGTGGTGGTTAGTAGGCCGCAAGGTCTGTGATAAAGACCAACATAAATGGAGTAGGGCTTGCACCGTAATTTAGAGCCATAACAAAAGTCGACGCAGGCATAATATTGACTGAGTTAACCCTAGTTTGAGGGTCGACATTGATATCTGAAGTTCATGTCGAGATTCAGTCAAATAAATTCCCGGAATCTATGGATCCATATGAGCTAGGTTGAGTCTCTTATGGAGGCAAGAGTCATGTTTTTTCTATGTGTGGATAGGGTTTGTTCTACAACAATTAGAAGTACATAAATATAATGCCCTATTTAGGACAATTTCCTAGCATGTTTAGTTCATATGGTATGACCTTAAGACTATGACAAATTTGCGTAGAAGAAGATTGGATGTGACCCTTAGAGCGAGTTTTATTTCTACAATAAAGACCGTAGATCTAGAAGATGGTTTTCAGATTCAGTATGTGTGGAGACAACATATCCAAAGGAGGGTGGAACCTAAGTAGAAGATTGAGCATGCAGAATAAATGTGCCATATGAAGAATGGATTGACATGCAGAGGAGTTGATTTTGGTGGAATTTCCAAAGAGTTTTAGACAAAGATCTGAAGAAACCTATAAAAAATTAGTAAATGGACTGTTAGTGGCTGATTTGTGACCCTAGTTCAGTCATCTACAGATTGTTAGAAGTATGATAAGAGGAGTAGTTAATATTTTTTCATAGATTGGACAACAAAGATAAAATTGTCGATACACAATAACAATGATCTTGAGAGGTCTCAAACCATTTTTAGGTGGAAGATTTGAAGAGCCCTATATGAAGACAATATTGTGGGCCCTAGATCAGTAAAAAGAATTGACTGTGGTTGGGCAGATTGATGGTAGGCCAAGTACAATTGGAGGGTTGTTAGGTTACTTTCAAAGAAGAGCCCTGACTCTTGTTCTGGTGAAGGACAACAAAATTGGTAGAAGGGAAGGTGTATAGGGCCTAAAGATGTGCAGATTTTGAAGGACTAAAGTAACAGTCAAGTGGGCCAACCAAGTAGCCCTAGTTCACTATATTGTAGAGGATTGATTTAGTGAGAAGAAGGGCAGCCTCCATAGCCCTAGACTTCTCATCCTGGAGCTGTAGTATGGCAAAAGTGGGCATACCAAAGATTTGTTAACAAATGGAATTGTGAACAACTTTATACCACTCAAACTAGTAGTGGATCTAAAAGGGGTTCCTAAGAGGGAAACTGCTAGGACAAGGGAAACGATGGAGGCTTAGCCAATTGTCACCACAGCTAAGCTCCTTGCTCTTCATAGAATTTCACTGATGGGTGGAGTCCCGGTAGTTTAGGAAGTAACTTGTAGAGTATAGGTCAATGAATAGGTGGGAAGTGACCCTCAAAACCCTTTCCCTAAGATAAAATAAAGAGTGGGACTTGCTTTCCTTTTAAGCAAGGGAATTATATTCTAGGGAGAGAGGAGGGGGATTGAAGGGTTGAGGGAGAAGAATAAGACTTATGAAGGAAGTTCTCAATCCCTAAAATCCTTTGGGAACTTGGATTCCCAAATGGTCCTCGATGAAAGGCCTTTGACACCAAATGGGACCACACGGGGCCAAGTGGACCCAGCTCAGGTTCGGGGATGGAATTTAGCAACCAATGATGTTCCTATTCTATACAAGGTGATGGGAAAGGATCAGACAAGTGTTTTTACTTCGATAGGTCAAATTGATCCTACTAGGTTCTATCCTTGGGAACACTTAGGCAAAACTTGATATTAGAGCTAGGGCTTGAGGTATCCAGAGATTCCAACATTAGAATTGGCCCAAGTTCTGAAGAGAGTGAGGGCACCCAGCAACACAGCTACCTCTAGGAGATAAAAGTTTTCCTCTAGCTAGATTCCTGGGAAATTGTTGCCCTAGGTGACCTAATGGGGCTAGACATAGGGAATGTGAAAATTTCTTAATCTAAGAAACCCTATTGCAGTATCTTGATTTAATTCTCCTACTTGAATTAAGTTACAATTTAATTTCTGAAATATTTAATAACTTAGCGAAGTAGATAGTAAATACAACTAGCAACCTACACATACAGATCAAATAATGAATAACATGCTCATAGACAAAGTGACACACGGATTTTTTGGACAACTATCTCCAGAAAAAGTCCAATGTGGGAAAATCGGTGTAGCTAGCTCTGGAGGGTTTTCATTATTATGTAAAATCTAAGTACAACAATCATGGGCACCAAAATTGGTTCACCCAACAAAGAAATAAAAATGACAGTAATACGTTGCTTTGAATCCCTTTACATCAGCCTAACTAGCCTGCGTCGGCCTCTGCATTGATCAGTAAGGGTCTGTGTGACACCTGAAGGGCTTACACTACCCCTGCACTACCCTGACTAGGCCTGCATCAGCGTTGCGTGGCTCCTATTACCCCTGCGAGGCTCTGGTTGGACTGCGTGGCTCCTGTTGGCCCTGTTGCTCTAGCTCGATGGAATGCTTAAGCAGAAAAAACATAGGTAAGAAAGAAGGCACTGGCCAAAGGAAACACATAACAGTCAGAAAAATTGAAGAAATGAAATGAAAATAGGTCAATGTCCACAAATAACTGAAATATCTCAATGGGAATAGAGAGTAAAAGCTTTGACAACAACAATAAGTGCTTATAGAATCAGCTAAGAGAACAGAGGAGACTAATTCATGAGGTTGAAATGTTGTATAATTGTTTCCACAGGAAAACTGTAGAATTGTTAGAGTAAATCTCTACAGGTACCATTAGTTGGTGATCATCGATAATCATTTCATTTCATCAAATACCCTAATGAATGGGCCTTACAAGCTATTTGCGTATACCATCACATTAAAAATACAGTGCCTCCTCATAAAATCCTCTCCTCGTATAATCGACCAACATTATAGACGTTTACACCACATTTGGTTTAGACATTTAGTAGGTAGGTAGGGTGCCCCTATCTCCCATCTCCATATAGAGTAATTTGGTCACATATTCTTTCTTATATGATACTGGTTTCTCTCTCTTAAGTCATATCTCTTGTCCTTCTTCTCTTTCCCTTTCTCTCGTACCTTGCTCTCTCTCTCTCTGTCTCTACCCTCCAATCCTCTCACTATATCCCTCCCTCTATCCTTCTTTCTGCCCTTCTTTCTGCCCCCCTTCCATCTAATTTGTGTCACTATCTCCCTCTCTTACCCTTCTATACCTCTCTCACTCCTCTCCCTCTCTCTCTATCTCTCCATTCCTTCTCTCCCCTCTCCTTCAGTTTATCTCCATCTCTCCCTTGTGACTCCCCTTGTCTCGCCACCTCTATCAATCTATGTCTTTATTATTCCTTCTTATATATATCTAGAGTTAATATATATCATGACATATTGGGACCTACAATTGGGTTGATTCCACCTTGTTGGCAAGGTTAAAATGGTTAATCTTCGATAGAAAAAATTGTAGATCAAATATTTCGTCAAAAAGGGGAACCATACCCTATATTCCAGGCTATGACTATCAGTCGCTTGGCCTATTCTTTCTCTCACATGAATGTAGTCTTGCTTGACTGGTAGAAAAGAAGGTTTCACATTATCAACTATTTGTTTGGGACAAATTTTAGTTGTTTCAACACTGCTACATTCTTAAATCTTATCCTTTAAACCATATTAGTATTTTGTACTCTCTTCAACTTTGTAGTGCTTTCCATTCCTCTCAGTCACATATGTTTCTGTGGTCTGTTAAGGGACAAGGTCGATAACATTAGGATTTTTTTGCAATAAACAAGGGTATTTCCAGGAAACAGTCAGGTGGAGCAAGAGTATAAGAGCCAAATTTCTCATGAATGTGGGACACTCCAACTTAAGATTTTCTGGAGTTGTCATGAGGTGCAGTATGGTTATTAAGACTTCATTATATGGCCATTCTCCGGACTTAAATTGTGTGACAACACTGTGGCTGATTTTGAAATTGGAGATTGAACATACATTTGGTTTGATTACAATAGACAATTTCATCAATAAATGTAAATAAATGGCTAACAAATACTATAAATTAATAAATAAAGAAGACATGGCAACAAGCAACAATACTTACAAAATTGTTACATTGAGACGTAAATAATAAGCAACTATTGTGCACAAACAGAGACCAATGAAACTATCATCTTAACCCCTAACCCCTTAAACACCAATTCCCAACCCCTAACCCATTTAACCCCCTAAAATTCTAAACCCCTAACCAATTTAACCCCTAAACCATAAACCTCTAAACCCTTAACCGCTAACCCATTTAACCCCCTAAACCCCTAGTAAACCCCTAACCCATTTAACCCCCTAAACCCTAAACCTATAACCCCTTAACCCCTAACCCATTAAACCCTAGTTCCCAACCCCTAACCCATTTAACCCCCTAAACCATAAACCTCTAAATTCATAATATTAACCCCTTAACCTCTAAATGCATAATATTCCCTTAACCCTTAACCCATTTAACAATTAACTCATTATCCCCCTAACCCATAAATGCTCCTAAATCCCCTAACCCCTAAGCCCTCAATCCCTAACCCCTTAACCCCTAAGCCCCCAATCCATAACCCCTTAACCATTATCTCATTATTCCCCTAACCTCTAAACCCTAAACCTCTAACCCCTAAGCCCCTATTCCCCTAAGCCCTAAGCCCCTAATCCTTAATCCCTTAACCACTAACTAATTATGGCCCTAACCCTTATAATAATCCTTAAAACCCATTGGTTTTAGCCATTCCAAATGAGAGCAATAGGTCTAGTTGGGACCTATGATTGGGTTAATCCCCCCTTGTTGTCAAGGTGGAATACCATAAGCAAACCCATGGGTTGCAAAAACCTCTCCTAAATTTACTATTTTATCTCAATTTTATTTTAATAATTAATTAATTAATTTCTTTAAAAACTCTTCTAGATAAATCACATAAAACTTTTAAGGTACATGCCTTTTGAACGACTCATTGTGTGGTTCACCATCAATGTTTTTAAAATAAATTTATTAGAATGAAATTGAATTGATTTTTGAAGCTTCCTTTTAAATCAATTATTGACATTACAAATAATCGCAGAGTGCGCTCAACATCCACAAGAAAAACAATAGGTATGATATTAAAATGATATTTGAAGGCATAATATTAAAAATGATGTTTCGAAAAATGGAAGGCGGGAGTATTCATTTTTCTTTTAAATTTTAGACCTCCAGTTAAATTAACATTTCTCCCGCCCAAAACATGTGTTTTTGTTATCTCCCATTGGCTTAGTAAAAAATTCCCTTTTCTTTGGATTGAACCTTATACTTAATGTGGAGCTACTTCAACCATATTTTCTACCTCTCATAGGCACCTCATGTCCCTACTTTGGCGCACATGTCTCACTAGGAGCCATATTCAACAAAACTTTCCCCACTTGACGAAGGAACTTAACACAAAATGGATGACTTATTCATAAGGGGGGACAATTGATTCAATAGAATTCTAGTGATCACCCACTTTTTACATTGATTCAACATTATTCCACGTCTTGGTAGTTATATTATAATGTTTTAGGTCTCAAACTTCTGGTGCCTTTTTTGGGCATTTCCCTTGCATTTTTGGCATTTGTCATAGGCTAAAGGCACATAGTATGGATTGTATTGGTTCAACAAATTTCCTAAATGGAGTTTGCATGCAAACATTGTAGCCCCATGAAGTTGATATATCAATTAGCCTCTTTGGGCCCATGTTGTTTTTGGCACGCCATTTCCTAGGGCTAGGGTTTTGGATTGTAGAGTTTTTGGATCTTAGGAAATCATACTTTATGTTCAAAGGTAGTTTTGACGTCTTGTAATGTTTTCTTTTGATTAAGAGTAGTTGACAAAGCTCTCTTCATAAAGAAGCTACCTCCATTCTGCTTAGTGTGTATCACTTTGAGATTTATAGTTATTTTCTATTTCATCCATTAATAGAATTTGGATTTTGTTCTACTACTCTACTCTTTGCAATATCTTTTCTATGTTTCCAATTATGTTTTTTCATAATAAAATCCCCTTCAAACCTCAGGTCTATCTATCGATTTTTTTATTTATTAGAAGCTTCTACCTTTGGATGACCATGGGTCCTAATATTTGAATATTGGAGCAAATTGTCAACTTTTTTATGGTTAAGAACATGTGCTTCCTCATAAGATGTCATAGGTTCAAATTTAAAGGGGTAGAGTATGTACACCTTTGTAGAGTTTAGTGGACTCAAGTCCTTTGTCCTACAAACAATAAGATCACAATAGAAGTTCTACAAACAATGAGATCACAATCAGGTAAAATCACAATAAGAGTCCTACAAACAATTAAGGTCTCACTAATGTCTTAAAAATATATTATTACTACATATTACAAATATGAGCTCTATTTACTCTAGATTAATCTCAATAGCTATGTTTTTAATGAGAAAAAAAATATGCTTAAAAAATATAGAGTAATGCTCTAACATTTTAAAGTAATAAAATTTTACAACTTGTATTTATTTTTAATATGACAAAACATATGTCAAAAAATTATAACATTTGAACTTTGGTGGGCGTGTGAAACATTTGAACTTTGGCGGCTTATCAATTGGAGGGAAAGCTAAGGCACGAGCACAGGGTTCCTGGAGATTTGAGGGTTCAGCAGTTTTGGCCATTAAACATTTTTGCGAAAACAAAGCTTTCAGAGATTCTGTGCAGTGATGGTTTCCGGAGACCTTTAAACAGGAAGAAAGGAGGGATTTAGGCCACCGTAAGTGTGAATTTAGGCATTCTGCTGCGCTTCATCGTGTTCTCAACTATCTCCATTTACTGAAAGCATTTCTCGTTCATCTGAGATTTTGGGGATAGTGATTGTAATAATTTTGACTGGTGTTTTGTTTTTATCTTTTGTTATTTTTTGGAACTTAGATTTCCATGTTAGATGTTGGAAGGTCCTTCAAACTGGGGCTGGCATGCCAAAAGCAGCAATGTCACATGACCAACCGGTGAGGTGCTTCAGATTGTGGTTGGAATTTTAGTACCTGTTATTTTTTCTTCTGAATTTTAGTACCTGTTGTAATATGCTTGCAGGAACGAGGGTTGTATTACATATGGCAAGAACCATTACTGAAGTTTCAGAGTGTGCTTCTAAGTTTTTTTATTATGTAATGCTTCGTATGCAGGTTCTCTGCTCGACATGGAAGCTTGAAATGGAAGGACGATGGCACTGCTATTTTCTCTATTGGCTGTGATAAGCAAGCTAAAATGTGGCCATTGCTGACTAGGGGCTAGCCACTGACTGTGTCTATGCATGATGCACCTATTAAGGAAATTTCATGGATTCCAGCAATGAACTTGCTTGCAACTGGAAGCTGCAACAAGACACTTGAGTATGTATATGAGGGTTTTTTTTTATTCCATCTCTCTTTTCTTATTTATGTTATCAGGTTGCTTGTAAATGTTAGTGGAGTTGTGACCTTATGAATTTTAAACCCATTTGAGCACAGTGCCTAAAATTTAATATCTTTTAGGCTTTGAGAGAAATAGAAACTTCTCATCTGGCCAAATTTTTTATAAAATTATATGAAATTATTTTTATAAAATTATATGAGATAAAAAGGGAATTTTTTTTTTTAGATTAACCCAGGTCCTAGATTAACTACTCAACATTCTTCGCTTACTGCCATAGCCTCATACCTATGAAAACCTTGTTATAAACAGAGACACCTTCCTTTTAATTTGGATCAGCATTGTATTATGAAAATCTTCATATAAATTGTGTTGTCCCCGGTGATAACTTTTAATGCCTGGATATCCTGCTTGAAGTTGTCTATCAGTCTCTCCTTTTATTCTATGCACTGCTTCACAGGTACAGGACCAAAGGTTGATTGGAACATCGAAAACTTGAAGTTATTTAAGACTGTATAAACCTCTCCTCCAAACTTGAAGAAAATTTTGAAAGCTTCCTCAGCCTTTTCCTCTAAGGCTCTAGCCTTGTCAAGACGTTTACAAGCTTTAGAAAAATAGATTGTTTTCTCCAAGTCACGGAGATGAGGAATGTCTACCCCCTCATCAGGATACTGCATTTTCCATTGAATGATGTCATCTATCATACTTAGAGTATTCTCCAATTCTTCCTTGACAGGCACCATCCTCTTTATATAATCATCAAACTTAGGAGTTTTATCTTTGATGCATGAATGCTCCTATAGAATTATTTCTGAACCGTACTCAGTTCCTCTTGGATCTCAAGTGATTTCCCTTTGAACTCTTTAACTGATTCTAGTTCACCTTGCTACTGGAATTCTAGCTCTGTAATTCTTTGCTTAGCAGCACTGAGTTCCAACTGAGCAACATACACCTTTCTCTTCAACATGGCAACATTATCACCTGTTGCTTGGGCCATGGTAATACTGGCACCTGCAGTCATCTCTGGATCAGCTGTTGTTTCATGAATGAGAACCTCCTCAGTGACAATTTCTCTCCCAACCTTATCATTTTGGAAACTCTCCTGCTGACTTTGTTCTTCTTGTATTCATAATTGAATGTTTTCAATACTACTACTGGGTCAGCCATGGTCATGGGGAAAAATTGCTCCTTCTCCATTTCTTCAATCTTACATGGTTCAACTAGAGACTTAGGAGTGGGGTTTATCTTCGGAGATGATGGAATGCCAAGGTGTTCAATCCTTTTATCTTTCCACATAGCTTATTCCTTCTTCTTTTGGAGTTCCTCATCTATTTTCCTCCAAAGCTCTTCATCTCTTTTCCTTTGTTTTTCCTGCTGCTTGATTCTTTGTTCATTTTCCAAAGCCAATTGTTTCACTAGGTCATATTTTTATGCTTTCCTTCTCAGTTCTTCTACCTCCTTCGCTGCTTGCTCTTCTTCAATCCTCCTCTTGAGTCTATCTGCTTCTTTCTCCAATGCTTCCTTCATCTCCTTCACCTGTTCCAACACCCTCTGGAGCTTTTCAACTTCTTCCTGGAGGTTGAAAATAGGTGAAGCATGGGTCTGTTCGGCCTTCTTTTGAGGTCCTTGATTTAGCTTTTATTTAACCTCAATGGATAAATAAGTCTCTTGAATATTTCCTCATTAGTATCCCTCTCATGAGTATAAGACCACATTTGGTAGACAGCAACACAGTGACTAATAACCAAATCTTCAGGATCATGTTTCCTGAATCTTATCTCTCCAAAATGATATGATTCAATTTCACTGGCCTCTTTCATGGCTTGGTTGGTGCGATCAAATACATAGTATCTGATCCTGATAGGAAACTTAGGCCATATTGACCACTTTTCCCTCTTAAGAGTACTTGTCACTCGATGAGCAAATGTCTGATATAATATTTCCAACAGAACCACTATGTCTGGAGCATATAAAGGTAGTAGATGAGGAGCTCTCGATGCACCATTTCCATTACAGCATTACACCATACACCATGGGGCTCACAAGAGGAGAGATGAAAAAAAACAATACACCATCAATCTACTCTCAGAAGAGATGAAAATAATGCACCATAAATCTCCTCTTAGGAGAGATTAACATAGTACACCATCAATCTCCTCTGAAGAGATATGAAAATAGTACACCATCAATCTCCTCTTAGGGAGAGATGAAATTTGTACACAATTAATCTCTTCTTAGGGAGAGATGAAATTTGTACATTGTCAATATCCTCTCAAGGAGAGATGAAATTTGTACCTCATGATTGCAAGCCTCAGAACCAAATTCCCTGACCACATAGGTCTTACGGTAACCCGATGATGCTATCAAACTAATGCTCCCTCTCAAAGGGATCCTTAGCCATTCTAGGCTTCTTACATAATCTTCAAACTACTCAAAAGAAGAAAGGTAGCCATGGTGGATTTCAATACTTCTTTTATTAGTAACATCTAGCTATTCGTCCAGCTTTAGCCAAAGCTTTGAACAAAAGTGAACATCAACAACCTATCAATGCTATTTCTTTGCTCAACAACATATTATTGCAACTTTTTCTTCATCAAGGAAGTAGCCATGGGCTCACAATCCATCATGCCACATTATCAACAAGTATTTTATCAAGCTCGTGTAACACTTTCAATCAACTCCCTCTTACACTAAAGAGGTTCTCATCCTTTGTGAGAAATATATCATCAACACAGAGAGAATTTCACAAATTCGTCTTTAGTAGATCAACTTCCTTCAGGATTTCACCCTCATCAAAACGAAAAGTAGTACGTGGTGAGCCCTTGGGGGGAGGTGGGTTGAGAATGGGTGGGTTGTCATCACAACGAGAGAAAGAAAGAAGAGCATGGTTAGCTAAGGGGATGGGGGAAACAAAAAAGTGATGAATGAAGGGGAGGAGGTTTTGGCTAGAGAGGACATAATCAACAACGTTTGCTCCTCTACCATGAGGCCTACATGTGAAATAGTGGGAGTTTGGAAAACGCAGGAGGCCATTAAGAATCCACAGCTCCTAAAATTCGTCCAAGTATAAAAGATGTCGACCATAGGCGGTAAGGGGCCCCAACGCATCATCATACATCTTGTGAAATCCCACTAACTCTTGATCGATCTCTTGGATGCAGTACACGTCCTCAAACCGATTGTGAAGAGGGATCTGGAGGGATCTAGTGCGGGAGTTGAAGTCACCTAGAAGAATAACCTCCCCAACTGCTGAATACTAGGCTATGTCGACATACAAATCGACAAAGGGGTCCCTGTTAGGTCCATTATGAATGACATATGATGAAGAAGCAAAAGGGAAGTAACAAACAACAATGTAAATGTCCCTGGGGGAGAGGAGAGACCCCTCGAACCCATAGTATAAAACACCGGAACCGGTGACTGGACTGGTGGACCTAATGAACAGGTAACCGGACCGAAACCTAAACGAACTAGTTTTTAAAAAAACACATTAAATAATTATTTTTTAATAAAAACAACTATTTTTAAGATTTGCAACCATGATTCCAAGCCAATAGAGACAAAATATGCAAATTTTTCTCATTTATATACCATGTAAAGGTGAATATATCAAAATGGCATTATGGCACCGAGTGAAATACATATCATCGAAAAAATACATAAGCAATGAGGCTCCAAATGACCCATAAAGTCCAAAAACAATGCTACAAGCTATGAGCATTGAGGCTATTGGCCTACATAGTACAGTGACAATCTACTACAAATCTACATATATGATATTACTAAATTCTAATTAATGATCAACAGTATCACTTGAAGGTTGAAACTTCTAATCATGATCAAAGTTCAAACTCAGTTGGTTGAACTTGAGTCTCTCGACTCTCGATTGCCAAACTTTGCAACTACTCTAGTCACAAACTTCTCTATTGGTTCAGTGACATTAGTCTCAAACTTCTGAAGTTATTCTGCCCTAATATGCCCTATTACTTCATTTGGTGCTCCACATGGCTTTACATGGCCTCCTATCCCAGCCAAGTGTTGCTTGAACCTGTAAATACCCCCTCCTGCAATAGATTTTTGGCAATATTTGCAAATCATTTTGCTATCAATCATATCACAATGAGCCCATGCAGTATCCTTTCCTTTTGGAGGCATGATGGCTACTACTTAGCTCAAGCAACAAGCTTCAAACTCTATGCTATTCCACTACTCCAGCAAAAACTCAACACTCTCCAAGCTCTCAATCAAACACACAAAATCTCCAAATGAGATGGTGTGAGACAAATGAGACGCTGCCCCTGCTTATAAAGGATTGGAGAGGGTCTCCAAGATAGATCCAACTCCAAATCCAAGCCTCCAAGATCACTACTCCAACAAACACTCAACACTCTCCAAGCTCTCAATCAAACTCACAAACTGCAAATGAGATGGTGTGAGACAAAGGAGAGGCTGCCCCTGCTTATAAAGGATTGGGGAGGGTGTTTTTGGAGGGAAACAGCCCTCCCCTTCCCTCCAAATCAGCCCTAAACATCCTTGTTGGCCGTCCATGGGTCCCTATAGCAACTTAGGTGCTGACCGGTCGGTTAAGGATGGAATCGGCTGGTCAACACCGGTTAACCAGATTTTCAGGCTATATGCAGTTGCTGACCGGGGTTTTCAACTAGTTTGGACTGGCCAATGGTTTGACCAGTTTCCGGTTTGAACTGACCAGTTTTTAACACTATTCTCGAACCTGAACCCACATTAACCTCGTAAACTCATCTGCAACCACCAAAGACATCCTGCTCCAAAAGGAATCTCTGATGAAGCAATCAACTCCCCCAGAACCTTTGATACCACCAGAACCCCTTATCTCCTGCCAACAAGTTGAGAACTTATGGAAACCTGTAATGTTTGGGAGAGGTCAAACATGGCTCTCATGAATCTTGGTGATGAATAAGATATCCGATATTCGAAGTGAATCATATAATAGACCTGGCGATGCCCAAAATGACCCATTCCCATTCCAACAATTGACGGAAATGGATGCCCCTTGTTGCCTCCCCCAATGAGCTAGTCATTTGGAGGACCCAGAACGGGGCTTCCATCCAGGTGGAAAAGTGTCCCGAATCACTTCTTTGAGATTCTTGATAACTGCCCATTTCCCTGCCTGACGTGCTGCTGTAACCAAATCCCTAGAGCATTTGAGCTCAGCAACCTGTGTTCTAGTGAGATCTTCATCAAGGAAGATATTACTAGGAAGTGAGAATAGCTTTCTCTTAGCTCTAAGAGCCCGAAGGTGATCAACCACCGACCTGAATCGGAGAAAGAGAGTGGAATCGTACCCAAGCCAAGCTCTATCAAGGGTCACGTCTTGAAGATCTAGTTTTTCATCGAGGAACAGGGTCCCAACCACCATGGGGTCTGAGTATGTGAGAGGCAAAGGAAGCCCTCTCACTTTGAGGTTCAATTCTCGCGCTTGTCTAGTGCATTCTTCCATGAGTTTAGATTGTACCACCTCCTCAACTGTGGCTAGAGGGGGAGTGAGGGGGGTATCCCTCCCTCTAGCAACCTGTGCCCATGAGCTGATGTGTGTTTCTGTTTCTTATTTAAAGGCCTCTCGCTGAGCTTTGATATCCTCCTGTTTTTTTTTTTTTTTCAGATCGAGAAGTTTAGCATGTAGATTGTCATTAGAGGGGTGGTGGTGAACTGCTTGCTCCTTGTTGTCCCTCAACAACTGCTTCAGTGAACCATTCTCGCCTTCCATTAGAACTACTCTGTTCCTGAGTTCATCGACCTCTCTTATTAGTGCATGGTTAGAGGATTCAAGGGTTTCCAATCTCCTAAATAGTTCCTGAAAATCTCTGTTGTCACGTCTAAATCCATAATCGGGAAAGGGTGATGGTTCCGACAAGCTTTGAAAGAAGTATTCGACACCTATGTCTATGTCGGTAGGAGGTCTTGACGGCGTCGTCACCTGCGGTTGATCCTGAGAAAGAAGCATGGAATCTTCTGAGAGCCGCTATTGTGAATTATTGTGGAAGCCCAATTGCAAGCACCCCAAAATTTTTCAACTTCTCTGTGCTAAAATTGGCCACGAGTGGATCAAGATGTGGCTCGCACGAGAAATCACTGAATAGGAAGGAAGGCCAAATCTGATATCCAGTACTACTTTTGTAGAGCAGAGAATGCAGCAAATAATATGATCTTATTGGGAGCTATAAGCATCCATATTCGTCGCAGTGCAGATATCAAAGTGACGTCCCGACTTTCATCTTCAACAACGTCTCCTGCTTTCCACTAGCTTCCACCTGGTAAAAATGGGCATCAATTCACCTTTCAAAATATCTACTTTAATGGCTTGTTCTTGCCATAATGTTGTGTGCAATGGGGCCTCAAACAAACAAAGGAACACTCAAACAACTTCAAGATTTGGGTTGATTTCTGAAATTACTGATTTTTTCCACATGTTTATACAACAGGGAGAGTTGACAACACACCATGTTGTACAAGTTTAGAAATCATGAACAAATCCAAAACAAGCACTGCCTTTCTTCACATAGGCAAATCATAAACCAAAATTCCTGCACCACACAAAGGCGTACAATTCTATGCTAGAAATCCTCATCCTGCTCATATGCCATAGGAGAAAGTGAACCACTCATCTTATGCATATCTCATCACTCGTAGGGGAAGGTGAACCACTCACCCTACACACATGTGTTCGCAATCGTAGGGGAAGGTGAACCCCTCACCCTACACACATGTCAACCACCATGGGGTATCACAGGGGAAGGTGAATCAGTCACCCTATGGTCGCTCATGGCTCAATACGTACCCCAAGCCCCCAGGAGCTCCCAAAGCTCAATCTTCAATCAAGGATCACTTCATGTAGGGAATAGTGCCAGACTGCTTTTTGAAAACCAAGACTAGTTCTTGATGATTGCATTGATGACTGGTACATCAATAGGAGTCTCATTTCTCCACCCAGCAGCATATAGATTTATATATGAAGGCACATAACTTACTAACAAGCTTCAACAGACATACTGACTTACAACTCGACATTCAAGCAATAGATATCTTAGCAGCACTGAGCAATCCTTGGACTTCTACATTTTAGGATTCCAAATCTTGGTAAATAAAATACTTAACTGCTCTTACTCCCTCTTACTCAGGGAGACCATAATCCTAAGCTTGTCTTCCCATAGATGATTCTACAATATTTCATATGATTAGACTTTCCCCCAAATTATCCATCTGGCAATTTTCTTAGCATGAGATCCATTTAAATTTGAAGATAATTTATTAATGCAATCAAGCCTGGTATGATTCTGGAAGTGCACTTCGAAAAACAAAAATGTCTTTTGCTATACTTGCGGGGAGGGATAAGACATACCTTTACTCAAAATGTAATCATTAGTATCTTATTTATTTTCTTTAAATCCCGAGGGTAGCTTTAAAAGAGCTTCATCATCAATAACCAAAAATTCATGAGAGGATCATATCATGGACCTATCCTTGTAGTAAATCAGGGAATCTTCCAATCTTACTCCAAAGTCTGGGCTTTTTCTTTTATTCCAATCTGGCTGATCTGTATTCTTTATGTTGTCTTTAACACAATGATTCAATTAATTATCTGGGCTATACTATAGTTGTACCAACATTTGAGTACTGTATTGAATATAAGGATTCAGTATAAGATCTTCATCATGTTAATCTTATATGGTAAAACATCCTTGGACTTGTCACCGTCAGACAAGTTTTAGTATGAATATTCTCAACAAGACATATTTTCAATGAGGCATGGTATGCTGATTACAACTATAATATATACTTCATCTAGTGAAGGGTCTCAGTGAGCTGATTCATACATACCCTTATTTTAGTTATCATTCTGGGTATGTTTAACCTTGTTGAAGTTTGTATTTAGATCTTCGTTAAGCCTATGGTTAGGGCTTGTCTTTAGTAAAGGATTTAGGGTATGCAAACTCCTTAACAAAGGCTTCGTATTGTGTCTTTTACCATGGTTGAGTAGCAAGGCTGTGCATCACCACAATCTTGGATTGCAAATCAAAGTGTCATCAACATTTAAAGAAAGAAACCTACAATAATGTAAGACATTTCATCTTGGAACAAGTAGTTTTTCCAGCAAATTTATTCATCATTAGTCCAATACTAGAGGTGACGTTTTGATTTGTGTGATGTGATAGTGGTGTAACTTGAAGATATGGTTTTTTCATACAATCTGCATGATTTGTATTATTTATGTTGTCTTTAACACAATGATTCAATTAATTATCTGGGATATACTATAGCTGTACCAACATCTAAGTATTGTATTGAATATAAGGATTCAGTATAAGATTTTCATCCTGTTAATCTTATATAGTAAAAAATCCTTGGACTTGTCACCGTTAGACAAGTTTTAGTATGAACATTCTCAACAAGACACATTTTAAATGAGGCATGGTATGCTGATTTCAACTATAGTATATACCTCATCTTGTGAACGGTCTCAGTGAGCTGATTCATACATACCCTTATTTTAGTTATCATACCTTAACCTATAACCATAACTTCAGCATATTGTATTTCTTTCGATTCAGTCAAACTATGAACAATATCAACAGAATAGATTCCAATCTCCTGTAGCATTTCGATAAAATATCCTTAGTACATCTCAAAATATCCTCAGATGTCATACTGTAACTTAGGATGGCACATATTACGATAATTAAATCATCTATAAGTTTAGTAATATGTAGAGTAGCTCTTGGACTACTTAGATCAAGATCATCAACCAATTGATTTAGTCCTTTTGAATCTCATCATCTGACAACCTACCTTAGTGAATAATAATATAAGTTACCTCTTTATTGCAATCCTGGTTAGAAAGCCTTAGAACGGTGCCTTATTACCAATCAACACATTCAGGACCTTTTCTTCAACGAGCAACAATAAGATCGGCCTATACAACCACCCTTGATAGGTTGGTTTCTTTAGAAGATAGGGATAGGATATATATATGAGAATAGGTCATAGTTGCTCAACTTTTCTACCACATAAATGTATTAGTAGTGGCTTCTTCTTCTAATGGTTCTTCATGAATGAGCACTTCAAGAGTGCTATAGCCCTTGTTCAAGACGCCAAATTCAAAAGGAGCTGCATTTTCTTTTATTGATAGATCAAAAACTTTCAAAATGTTACAATTCTGCTATTCCTGTTATGTCCTTCTTTCTTTAGAATATTTCTTGAGATAGAACTTTGATTTGCTAAAAAAAAAACTCACTGATCAGGACCTTCAGTTATTCTGGAAGTAGCTTTGTATAGTCTCAGGAAATCACCCTCGTTAAACACTTCAGAGAGGCTGATCTGTGGTCCTTGGTAGCTTCATCACTTTCTTCTTTCGAGGCTTTTCATTTCTATTATTGTAATTACCTCAGAGAATTGTCATAGGACCCCACAATATAAGGAACAGTTCTTCAATAGATAGGGACAACATACATATCAATATCTTCATTGGTTCAGCATCACTCTGTTTCTAAAATGATATCTCAACGAAACCTTAAATGTAAGAGATAAAACTTTGAAATGAAGGGCCGAAAAAGTAATCAAACCTTTTTTCTAAGGAAGACTGAGTGATGTTTAAATCATCATCAGCAAGTCCATTTCAAGAGAACATAACACTGGTTGAAATGGTGCTTCAACTACAACTGGTTGGAGAGGACTTGTTGCTAACTTCTATTGTCCTATGAAAAAATGGCATGGCTAGCAGTCTCTGACAAATCTACGCACATTAGTCAATATAGTTGGCCAATCGTAGTCACCCCTAAGGATCTTATGTACAATTTTCTTTTCTATGTGATGTTCTCTCTCTAAACTAGATGGATCTCATTGGTCAAGCTTGTTTCTTCATTCAGGCTAACAGATCCAAAGCAAAACCATTGTGATTTATCCATCCCAAAAATTTCTCTATGAAGCAGTATATTGAATCTTTTAACCTCAAGGACCATTTCTTGTGCTCGGGAATTTTTATGGGTCTAGTTACATTCTTAAGGTAGTAAATGATCTCTGTATGCTAGTTGATGTAACTACATTAACCAAGTTGATTCCAAGAGTTTCTTCATTGCCCTTGGTCAAAAGCTTTGTTAGTCTCTGACCCTTACTTTTTTTTGTGGGTATTATCTCTAAATCATATTCTTGAATCTTAGCAACCCACCTACCCCTCGATCCCAAGCAAACATGTTGTGACAAGATATCCTTCACTGTTGGATGAGGAAAAAATGCTATAATATTTGAAAGCCCAATGTAGTTTCTAAAATGCTTTAGTGATTTTACCAAAGCATAGGCCTGCTTCTCCATGATGGCATAGTTCAATTTTTCATCCCTTAGCATTTTACTCACAAACACAATAGGCAGTTCATTTCTCTGTTCATTCTTTTGAAGCAAAACTCCTACAATAGTATAATTAGAAGAAAAAGAAAAAACAAGAAAATCTTTTTCAAAGTTAGGGCTCACCAAAACTGGAGAATTGACTATAACATTTTTGACATTATGGAATGTTGTATGGCTTGCATCATCCCATATAAAAACTGCATCTTTCTTTATCAACTCTTTAAGGGGTTTTGTGATATTTTCTACATTCGGAATGAATCTTCAGATGAAGTTTACTTTGCCAAAGAAAAACTGCAACTCTTTCTAATTTCTTGTCATGTCTTTTAACGTCCTTGTATATTTTGATCAAAGACCCAATCTTCTCATTCTCTTTCGAAGTGATTACTTTTCCAGTCTTGATCAATATTGGATTTGTCTCTATCCCTACATTGGTATCTTCATACTCATTTTTTTGTATTTTCTCAATTCTATCTATAAACGCATTGTCTCTATTGAAGCTTGCTCAATATTGGATTTGTCTCTATCCCTACATTGGTATCTTCATACTCATTTGGTTTTATTTTCTCAATTCTACCTGTAAACATGTTGTCTGTGTTGAAGCTTGCTTCCAAAGGAACCATACCTGAATGGATTTTTTTGGTTGGTCGTTGTTCTATTGAATCATATTCCCTCATGTCAATCTCATACATTTCAAATTCTTTTGTGTTTTCAAGGAACCCAACTATTTCTGCATCACCTTCAAAAACTTACCAATGCTTGATGTTGTCTGGAATTGAAGGTGTGTAAATCATCTCAATTTAGCCACCTTGGTCTAGCTTTGGACAAAGTTGAATAAGGTGGTTGAAACTACTAAAGCTTCAGCTTTTTCAGTCATGGCCTTGGGCACCATTTCTAATCCCAAGATATCAAATTGGTCTGTGGAAATTGGTATTGCTTGTCCATATCTTTTCAACCTTTCATTTTTCCAAGCTTGCAACCCTTTCACTTGGCATACAATGAGGTCAAAACCACCTATTACTTCTAAAATTTTATTTTCTACATCTCTAGATGAAGTTATACCAAGCAAAAGTGCCTCATACTTGGCAATGTTTTTAGTAGCTTCGAATTCCAATCTATAGCTAAATAAATCAATACCTTATCAAGAGAGGTTAGGATTATACTCGCCCCATTACCTTGTTTTGAACTTTCAAAATCGAAGTTCATCTTCCACATTCTTCCTGTGTTTTTCCTTGGTGCTAGCTCTGCTGCAAGTATAGTGTATGATCCCATGCTTTCCTCCAAAAAAGTGAAATAGTTCTCAAGTTTCCTTAAGCTTCAACATGGTTTTCACTGAAAGTTTCTTTGTACAATATAATTGTCTCAACAAAAGGAGTATAATATGAGGATCCTCTTTCCAATATAATTTCGATCTTTGAGATTTTGTAACTTCAATTCATAATTTCTATCCAGTTTCTTTCTTGCATGTTGGAAACTTCACAAGTTCAACCAAAGGCATTGGAACGTTCACAATTGTTGTCTAGCATGAAATACCATAATCTAAACTTTTCAAAGTTTATGTTTCTGTAGTACTCTAAATTCTCTTAGGAACTTCACTTTGAATTTTCTCAGCAGGAGGAGATGGTTCTTCTTGATGTTAATTGGATGTGCCCTTTTTCCTCCTGCTATAAAATTATCAATCACAGATTCCCTATACCCTCACAGTTCTTATGAAGAGATATAATGCTGCTACTGGCTACATATTCTAGTGTCACAAAGATGGGCCTTATATCATCATAATAAATTCTGTCACAAAGTAGCATCCATCAGGTTTTCGCACAAGATGCCACTAAAATCTAATTCTTGATGATTCAAAAAGTTTTGTATGTATTTGTAAAGTTCAGATCACAGATATACATGTTCTACTTGTCATAGAGATGCTCATAATTTTCACAAATGTAAATTCTGTCATTAAATTTTGTAAATTTAATGATAGAATTTTGTAAATTCTGCAAATTTTGTCCTTGGTGCTACCTCTGCTGCAAGTACAGTGTATGATCCCATGCTTTCATCCAAACAAGTGAAATAGTTCTCAAGTTTCCTTGGGCTTCAACATGGTTTTCACTGAAAGGTTCTTTGTACAATATAATTGTCTCAACAAAAGGAGTTAGGATGGTAGTATATGAGAAATTCATTTGTATGTGTCCATATTTGATGTCCATTTGTGTGACAACAACATTCCCTTGTTGCACGAATTTCCAACACTACTATGTCTATAATGATGAAGACATTAGGGTAAGCTGTTGGATGGACTTGGAGGTTCCTGATCAAACCCACTGAAGGAATCTCTAGGGAATAAAATTCACATACATTTCGATAGGGTCTTGAAGTCTTCAAATCCATTTTCTTTGGAACTTCAAGTGCCATTACATTCATGGCGTCTTCAGAGTCTAGCTTACAGTTGTGCAAAATCCAAACTGTTCCACAAATGAAATGAAGAAGGGCTCATGCAAAGGGTTAATATTTGATCTTCAATAGGTTGATGCGAGAATAATATGAGGATCCTCTTTCACATATACTTTCGATCTTCGATATTTTGTAGCTTCAAATCATAATTTCTATCCAATTTGTTTCTTGCATGTTGGAAACTTCACAAGTTCAACCAAAAGCATTGGAACGTTCACAATTTATGTCTAGCATGAAATACCATAATCTGAACTTTTCAAAGTTGATGTTTCTGTGGTGCTCTGAATTCTCTTAGGAACTTAACTTTGAATTTTCTTAGGAGGAGGAGATGGTTCTTCTTGACCTTAATTGGATGTGCCCTTTTTCCTCCTGCTATAAAATTATAAATCACGGATTCCCTATACCCTCATAGTACTTATGAAGAGATATAATGCTGCTACTAGCTACATATTCTAGTGTCACAGAGATGGGCCTTATATCATCATAATAAATTCTGTCACGAAGTAGCATCCCTCGGGTTTTCACACAAGATGCCACTAAACTCTGATTCTTGATGATTCAAAAAGTTTTGAATGTCTTTGCATAGTTCAGATCACAAATATACATGGTCTACTTGTCATAGAGATGCTCAAAATTCTCACAAATGCAAATTCTGTAAATTTTGTCCTTGATGCTAGCTCTGCTACAAGTACAATGTATGATCCCATGCTTTCCTCCAAACAAGTGAAATTGTTCTCAAGTTTCCTTGGGCTTCAACATGGTTTTCACTGAAAGGTTCTTTGTACAATATAATTGTCTCAACAAAAGGAGTTAGGATGGTAGTATATGAGAAATTCATTAGTATGTGTCCTATTTGATGTCTATTTGCATGACAACAACATTCCCTTGTTGCACGAATGTCCAACACTACTATGTATATAATGATGAAGATATTAGGGTAAGTTGTTGGATGGACTTAGAGGTTCTTGATCAAACCCACTGAAGGAATCTCTAGGGAATATAATTCACATACATTTTGATATGGTCTTGAAGTCTTCAAATCCATTTTCTTTGGAACTTCAAGTGACATTACATTCATGGTGTCTTCAGAGTCTAGCTTACAGTTGTGCAAAATCAAAACTTTTACCACCAATGAAATGAAGAAGGGCTCATGCAAAGGGTTCATATTTGATCTTCAATAGGTTGACGCGAGGATAATATGAGGATCCTCTTTCCCATATAATTTCGATCTTTGAGATTTTGTAGCTTCAAATCATAATGTCTATCCAATTTGTTTCTTGCATGTTGGAAACTTCGCAGGTTCAACAAAAGCCATCGGAATGTTCACAATTGATGTCTAGCATGAAATACCATAATCTGAACTTTTCAAATTTGATGTTTCTGTAGTACTTTGAATTCTCTTAGGAACTTCACTTTGACTTTTCTCAGGAGGAGGAGATGGTTCTTCTTGACCTTCATTGGATGTGCCCTCTTTCCTCCTGCTATAAAATTATAAATCAGAGATTCCCTATACCCTCATAGTCCTTATGAAGAGATATAATGCTGCTACTAGCTACATATTCTAGTGTCACAGAGATGGGCCTTATATCATCATAATAAATTATGTCTCGAAGTAACATCCCTCATGTTTTCGCACAGGATGCTACTAAACCCTGATTCTTGATGATTCAAAAAGTTTTGTATGTATTTGTATAGTTCAGATAAAAAATATACATGTTCTACTTGTCATAGAGATGCTCAGGATTTTCACAAATGTAAATTCTG